>CM030836.1:20637942-20802942 GCA_018105865.1 Metaphire vulgaris | reverse complement strand
AATCGAATAACAGAATTTACGGATCTTAAGGCCTACAGTCACAGTGTAGATAGCGTATCTCTATTATGTCAAGCGCGTTTCGTTGGATATTTGGGTGTCTTATTTGATTTACGGTTTTCACATAGATTGTTCCAGGACTTCCAAAGACAAGAACAGGTAAAATACTGAGAAGGATTCTACGGAATATCGCCTCCCCGGATCAGAAGGAAGACCTCGGTGACCTGTCAACCCTAGCCGACCCATCGGTGGTTGACTACTTGACAGCTGGTCACGAATATCGATTGACGCCAGAAGCTTAAAAAATAGATGACTTTGATCCAGGGTCATGTCTAGGACTATTAATGTGTGTGGGGGGGGGCGTCGGTAAATTCTGGGAGTCCTCTGCCAAAAAAGTCTGAAAAGCAAAAAATGTCATCCCATGGCTGATATGGGAGGGGGGTTGTTGGGCGTGGGCGGGTGTCGGTCTAAAATGGGGGGGGGTTGTTGGGAGGGAGTGTTAGAGGGTGTAAAAATATCCCTGCTTTGATCCATTCTTTGGCGTTTTGCCGTTTTGATCATGTATGTCCTACCTTTTCCCTTCCATCAGATGAGATGAAGAGCTCTAATTGTTGATAAGATCTGAGCAGCGTTTGGCTATAAATGGAAGCAGGGAAGATAGACATGATGCATGATGAATCCTTTCAAATGCTGACCCAAAGATGTCGCCACTCCAGTGACGTCATTACCAAATCATGTTAACGCATGCGACCTGAAGTAGTTGTCTTGTCTTTCTGCTTCTCTCTCTCGCTCTGTCTCTGTCTGTCTGTCTACCGGTATATGTCTTTGTCTATCTCTGTCTGTATGTCTGTCTTTCTTTTCTCTCTCTCTCTCTCTCTGCGTAATATTTTATTAGGCGTGTGAGATGATCAATGAGTTGTTTCCCATGAGAGTCAGAGCGCACGCTAAATGAAAAAAGCGACGTAATTACTTTTTGCGGCGCTAGAAAATCCGATCGGAGATAATCGAACGAGCGGTGAAGTGATCGATCGAACAAAATCACTGTCTGAGGCTGAGCTGGGTCGCCGATGGGATGGGGCGGTGAGGGGAAGGGTGGGGTGGAGCCCAGGTGGGGAGACGGGGCAAGAAAATTTCAATCGACAGTTACGTCAGCGTTGGTTACGAATGACGAAGCCAAATGAAGGGAGCAGTGGCGGTTCCAGGATTTCTTGGTGGGGTGGGGGTGAAATGAATTAATAGGAAGTTGTTGGGGGGTGTGTTGGTGTTGGTGGGGGCGTACTAATCTCCCAAGATATTTTCGACCTCCAATGATGGGTCGGTCTTGACATACCTTGTGTGGGAGGAGGAGGAGGTTAAAGTCACAAACCCAGGAAAAATGAAAAGCTAGAAATCTGGCACTCTATGCAAATGAGTGGAAATACAAACTGATGAACCGAAAAAAATGGAAGCACGTGGAAATATTAAGATAAAAGCTGCGGTCGCCAGAAGGTCCGGGCGGCAAGATCAAAGGAATGGTCTTTGCTTTGCGACGAAGCGGAACCTTTGATCTCAGAAACACCTTTATGTCTTGCGCTTTTCATCTTTCATAAGCCGGGCAGCTTCCTTATAAGATTTCCTCAGCGTTTGAAGACTGTTGACATTGAGAAATTGATGCATTGATCAATGCATGCAATGCGCAATATGAGTCGGGTTACTTTTCGCCAGAATTCTTGCGCTGCTCTTCTGAAGTTTCGGGTTTCTATTCCAGAAAATTCGAAACAAATAGAAAATAAATTTGCTATCTTAAATATTCGCCGAACCTTCTAAAGTTAGAAAGTCTGGAAACCACAAAGCAGGGTTATTTCTAGGATTAGCAATTTGGGGGTGTCGGTCTCAAATTGGTGGGTGGGGGGGGTGTTAAGAGTGCATCTCAGACTCGGATTGGGGAAAATTTGGAGGGTGTTGGTCTCAAATTGGGGGCTGTTGGGGGATGTTAGGGGTGTAAAAACATCCCTGCCGCAAAGGAAATATTTTCATGATGCATAAAAAAGCATGCATGCACCAATAAAAATCTTCCGATGTTCGAGCCCAAAGTTCCTGGAAAACTTTCCTGACGCGCCATTTTGTGTTATCAAACCGACCGTATTCGAGGAAGCGATAGGTGTTGCCAAGATTTATAGATGACCTTAGATAACCGTTGTCAACAAGTGGACGACAAAATAGGCGAGCGCAACATAAATTCTAGCTGGCATACCACGTGATGACGTTATCTACAGAGAGTGAACATTTTATTTCCTTTCTGTCTTATTTGTGGCAAAAAATACGTAAACACTGCGAAGTTTTGTCGGATATTTTTAAACTTTCCTGAAAAATATCCTATAAAATATCTGTGCTTAAGTCTAGACTGTGTGATTTTCAACGTTGTAAACTTTTGCCATAAATGGGGTTTAGTAGCAGTTGGATGGTAAAATCGATGCAAATGCACTTGAGAACATTTTGCTTTCCAGATAAATGCAGTGAAATTAAAAAAAAAATATTATTGGAATATTGAGTCCACGTTTTCTTGAGCTTAGAAAAATTCTGTGCTAACAGGGGGGAGGGGGTTGCTATCCGTATGTCCCTTGCTACTTCTAAGAAACGGTAGACTATGCTTGAATTCTGGATGGAAAGTTCTACGGCTTCTGGCTTTATATAAGTCTGCACATAGGGGTATAATATGCAAACAGGGCTTCGAAGCCTCATAACTATAGAGATCTTAGGACATATGGCAGGCGTATGTTGACAGCTGAATATTGCACTGACTATGGTCTCATAATCACATTATGTTGCAGTCGTCGGCCAGGCGGAGCCATAAAGATCTCGTAGATTATCACAACTGACGCCAGTTCCCGGCAAATTTGTTCTTTTCTAAGAAAGAGATTCGCGAATAGGTCAACCAATAATACATCAGGCGAATTATTCTGTACATTCTTCAGCATGATAAATATATGCATTAGAATCCAACTCTTTCAATAACATTAATTTTGTTTAGATACATACAGCATACTGTATACGTTATTTTTACATGGCACATCTCGCAACATCTGTTTTATTTTCTCATGTAGTCGATTAGCATTAGGCCTATACAGTGTATGTCCACACAGACCGTTCCATGCATTGATATACTGCAATGTCTGGAAATATTTGACAGTTTCTTATCATTTATTAAAAATGTACTGAATGTAATGTAATAGGGGACTTAACCCTTTCACTCAGCGATTTGCATAACCAATAGGTTATGAAATCGGAATACTGGTTTTACGGTTCCATAGGGTTAGTAAGGGACAATACAAAATCTACTTAGCGGTGTCAACACAGTATTTCCAAAATCATCGTCATCATCAACATCATCATCGTCAGCAGAAGCAGCATCATCTTCCTCTTCTTCCTCTTCATCTTCTTCTTCACCATCATAATCATCGTCGTCATCATCATTTTCTAACATCGTTTTGTTCGAAGTTGTCGTTGTCTTAATGATTAGAAAAGACTAATGCGTTTGGTGGTGGTGGTGATGATGATGATGATGGTGACGACGACGATGATGATGATCTAGATTCTAGTGGAGCTGATGATTCGGTGACAGATTATCCAGCTCGGTGCTGTTTGTCTTTAGACAGGTTCTCTCCGTCGCCGCGTTGTTTTCACCGGGACAACAGAGGCACCGGAAGTAGCGATCGTACCCGACCAACTTCCGGAAGGCGAACCGGAAGTCGCGATTGAAGCACGCGTAGATGACCGGATTGAGGGCGGAGTTTGCGTATCCGATCCAGAAGAGGGCGGCTATGCAGGCGGGAGGGGCGTGACAGCGCTCCTGGCAGAGGGAACTGGTCAGGTACCAGGTGAAGAACGGAACCCAGCACACGAGAAAGGCGCCCATGACCATCCCGAGGGTCTTCGCCGCCTTGTGTTCCCTCCGCATCTGGTGCTTCCTCTCGTGATCGTCAGCCGCGGTTCTGGTGGGGGTGCGTCGTCCGTCGATGGCAGCGGCAGCAGGAGGAGGAGGAGGAGGAGGAGGAGGGCGCAGCCGGGGGGTACCACCTCCGGGATCCGGTCCGGGCATCGTCACCCGGCCGACCGAGTGGCTGAGGGCGGAGATGTGCCTCTGTTGGCGTCTCGCCTCGCGGTAGATCTTCAAGTAGGCGAAGACCATGACAGTCGCCGGGGTCCAGAAGGACACGGTCGACGAGACGACTCCGTACGAGCGATTCACGCGGAATTCGCACTGAACGACCGACGACGACGACGACTGCCTTCGAGCCGCCCCGCCGGTCGCCGCGTACAGCCCCAGATGGATGGGGACGTGGGAGAGGAGCCCCGACGCCCCCCAGGCGCACGCGAGCGTCGCGGCCGCCCGCCGCCGGGTCATACGGTCGGCGTAACCGAATGGATCGGTGATGGCGATGTAGCGGTCCGTGCTGATGCAGCAGAGGTGAAGGAGGGAGGCGGTGGAGAAGAGGACGTCGTTGGCGTTGAAGATGTCGCAGACGACATCGCCGAACAGCCACCTGCCGGCCAATTCCTGAGAAGCGCTGAACGGCATGACGAGCAGGGCGACCAACAGGTCGGCGAATGCGAGGGACACGATGAAGACGTTCGCCATTATGCGCAGTCTGTCGAATTTCCAGACGCTGACGATTACGAGACCGTTACCGACGATGGCAGCCGACATGATGACGACCATGGCCAGAGTTTTCAGAACAAAGACATCGAGACGACTGTCGTCGTTGTTGTCGTTATCATCATCATCGTCGTCGTCGTCGTAGTCGTTATCATCATTTTCACGAACGTTGTAGTCGCTATTTCGATAGATCGTCACAATCTCCTCTTTCGAGAATATTACTGAATATGTTGAATTCATCGTCCGGGCAACAATCTGAAGAACACGAGACACATCAAGAGAAGATGGCCACGTCGACCACGTAATTACATGTCAACACACGACTACTGTACTTTCTCCAAGTCTCTGTCCTCATTCTGGCTGGATTCTGCGAAATCTTTTTCAAAAGAAATGTTTGAAAATTTTGAATGACTGTAGGGTGTTGTCAAGATAAGAAGTACGCAGAGGATGTCACAATACCGGCCGCCATTTTGGCTGGGGCATAACTCGATAATAATAATAATAATAATAATAATAATAATAATAATAATTATTATTATTATTATTATTATTATTATTATTATTTATTATGTGATTTAAAGTGGTTTAGGAGGCAAAGTTAGCCTGTATTAAAACCACTTATGATTAATTATATTAATTTGTTAAGCTGCGCTACAGATGCAATAGCAGAGTTTCATTTTTACACCAGCAAAATAGAATTACTTACTTACTTAGTGATTTGACTTACTGTCTCTCTTAGTCTTTGTAACTTTTATTCTGTAGGCCCTATAGTGGCAAAAATAGCTGCCTATAAAAGGTGCAATTGTGAACTGATGTAATGCGATGTTACAGTTACACTACTGTAAATAATTGCATACAGGAAGGAATCGCGGAAAGTAGATAGCCTGTTATGCTAAAGAGTCAATCTTCGAAGGAAATTGGGCGTGTGTAAGTGACACCCGTGCGTACATTTCCTCGACGGGAATAACAGTCCGACCGGATCCACGACCAGGACTTCCCGGAGTGTCAAGTGGGCGTCCTGGGCGGTAAGAGTACTGTGGGGGGGGGGGGGGGGCTCATAAATCTTCATCTTCGGGGGTGATTAGGTGTTAAGCCCTTCGGGCGATAAATATTGATTGGGCGGCTTAAGCGCGCTTATTGTGCGAGCCACTTGTGCGACCGTAAAGAGTTATTGATAGCAACGAGACGTCAGAGGCATAGATATTAGACGCCGTGTTCACAGGAATCACAACGCAAGGACAAAAGACGAGGGAGGACGAGAGATGAAACGGACCCGAAAGGAGATGATGATGATGATGATGATGATGATGATGATGATGATGATGATGTACACAGAGCGACAACCCTCTGAACCACTTTAAACCTTGTCATTATTATTATTATTATTATTATTATTATTATTATTATTATTATTATTATTATTATTATTATTATTATTATTATTATTATTATTATTACGAGGACACAACCCCAGGACATATCCAACCAGTATAGACTATAATATGTATCACGGTAAATGCGAAAATATGGATTTATAGATTATTATTATTATTATTATTATTAAAAAAGCCAATTTAGATAGCGCAGTAAACATGAATATACAGCAGTTTAAAATCAAAAGCGCTTTACAGTAGTACCAGAATTCCGCCAAGAACACGCATTTAAGACGTAAATATTTCACCATTTTGAAGACGAAACTGTCCATTGGGAAGAATTGATCGTTGTATAGACTATAACAGATCGCTTACCTCGTTCTATAGCATAGATCAGGTCATTAGCAAAATATGGATTCTGTTATCAGCTCCGCTATTTCAGTCTGACTTTCGAAGATAAACTGCGTTCTATTAATCTACCAGAATCTCGACACAGGATCTCCTGGCATGCACACGTCAAGGCCGCGCATACTCATCTAGCGCTACGTTTTCCACTGTGATATAACATGTCCTATAGTTAGATAGTCATACCGCATATGCGAACGCATAATCAAATTTGTTATTTCGTCGCACTTTTGACGGTTTTCAGTGCGATTTCCGCATATGCATGCAACAATTTTATCCGCACTTTTGATGTTTTAGTCATATATTTCGTATTTTCGCCATTTTTCTCATAATCGCACGGATATGCAAAGGGACCAGCGCCTGTTTGGATTACCACTTTATTGTTCGTCAACTTTTTAATAGAGAAAATGTGGTGCTTCGCTACCGAAAACACCAAAATTTGCCCATATATGGCCGCATTAAGCTGCAATTTCCCATATAATTATGGGAGTTTGAGTAGGAGCATAAATGAGAAAATTTTGCACATTTACCCGCAATTTTAGGACCTCTGAGTGTCGCGCTTTTCCCGAGAAATCCCCGCATTAAACCGGTTTCACCGCCTGTGCTGGTGGCGCCCCTAGTGTCCGTTTCTGCGAACACAGCCCCAAATGCAACAAAATTACCTCCTTATTGGGTCAAAGTTCAAACAAAGTAATACAATTGTGGAGCGCCACCTACCGAATGCGAGCGAATCACCGGTCGGTAGTATCAATATGAAACCTAAAGCGTTTGCGTGGGCGTATTTAGAAAGGATTAAAATTTAAGAAGTTCGAAAAATAACTTTTATTCTATGTTCTGCAATAACATACAGTGTTTCAGTTTATCAGTAATAGGCCTACCACCTGTAGAGTACTGACCGTAAATTTACTACAACTGAGTAAAGTTTAATCGTCGTCCTAAAAGTCTTTACGTGCAACCGAATGGAAGGATCAAAGACCAAAGAGGCATGCTATAATGGATCAGGAGCATACCCCCCAAAATCCTAAATGCGCCACTGAGCGTGTGTGTGTGTGTGTGTGTGTGTGTGTGCCGACTAAACAAATAGATCGGGCTTGCTTTATAATCTGAGAATGCTGTAAATTAATAAATTTCGGAAGAAACTGTTTAAGAATTACTAGCGGCAATAAATTCCACTTTCGTGCACTTTTGAAATGATTGGATGGATAATGCAAACGCGCAAACCCTTGCACACCCAAACATGCGACATTAATTTTACATTTATTTCGACGTCAAGTAACGAGAATCAGTCTTCAGTGGTATTTATTATTAGGTATTCGTGGTTTAAACAGGAACGCAAACATTAATAAACTTAAACACCGGTTTTTAGAAATAAGTGGCATAATTACAGCAACGCTATCTATTCTATAGCATAGACTTTAAATATTACTAGATTATAGTCTATGGCGGCTGAAAGTGAAGCCAGTTTTCCATCATTTTGCATGCAGTGTGTGTGTGTGTGTCAATCTCAATTACATCCTTACTCTTTAGACATGGCGACAGTGGTTGCCATAACAACAATAAGTGTACAATGGTGGAAAAACTTGCTTCAACTCTTCGCTGTCTTAACCAGAGATAGACTCTATCCTCCAGTGAGCATTAATGTCTATGTTCTATAGTACACAGAGTTCCAATTTCTCCGAGAACTTTATTCGGTGACGTCGGCTTTAGAACGGCAGCGAAAAGAAATTAGGGGGATCGATGTTCAAATTAACCAATCAGCGAGAAGTAGAAAGTCACGTGACGCCTTGTTTCGATGTTTGAATTCGAGAGAGGGTAGGCGACACATCAAAGTCCTTTCATCACCCTCAGGAAGTCTGAAAACAGAAGCAGATGCTAAATTAACAAATCAAATGAGGTTATTTACGATGCTGAATGTTGAATTTGTGCTGTTGATTCAAAGTCTTGTATTTACTTCCATCTTTAATTCTTGATGGGAATAAGATTCACGCGTTCTGCTATTGTGAACGCGAGACCAGGGGCCGTCCATAAAGTACGCGACGTCACACTTTCTGTACAAATAAAACCTTAAATGTACCTGATGTGAAGTACAGTAAAAGACGTTTTTAATTGCTTATTAACACTGTTTGCCTCAGATACATAAAATCTTAGGTCTCAATTAAATACAGGGTGGCGCAAAATACCGGACTATATTAAATGCAAACATAAATGCAAACGCTTTAGGTTTCATATTGATACTACCTACTTTCTCTTTTGCGCCACCCTTTACTTTATCATTGTCGGAAGTTAAATATTTGTTCTGCTGCAGAACATTGAACGAGAAAACTCGACTACATTAAATAGAAAACCTGCGTGACGTAATTTATGGTCGACCCTTTAGGGGGTTCAAGATTTGTGGCGTATTTGGGGTCCGAGATTTGTGACAGCGGAGGGGTCAAAATGGCTAAAAATAGCGTGATGTACTTTATGGGCGGCCCCTTGACGGCGAACTGCCTAGAATAATCTATCAACGTGTCTCGAATTCTCGTGAAGCAGATGAATTGCATTGTTTAGGCCAAATTACCTAATTATATTTTGGGGACATTGTGTATGATACACTATTTCTGCATAGCATTTACAGTACTGTATAGCCAGTCGATTGATCAGTAGAAGCAATTTTAAAAGCATTTGCAATTTGCTCCATTGCTGTATTAATTAACAAACACAAATATGCCTGACCCTTTCACCTGTGGCTGAATAACGCAAAAGCCGCGTTAATCGTCACTGATTGGCCAAATTTATGATCTTGCACGTGAGATGGCGCCACAAACGCCGCGGTATTTAGACAAACCACCCTCTGCGTATCTTATTATGATCAACGCCACAAGAAGCATCTCAGGAATTCCGATTCTCGCTTTGCTGTACTCAGTGTTGACAACTTAGGACGCTTAAATTATCGGGTCGGTCGCAGCCATTCTTATTGTGAACGACCGTTATTTACAAGCGCTATACTGTACTAACAACCTTCGGCCAACGACACATTTGCAATAAATACTATTGGCCTCGTCTTTAGTTGAGTTGTCAACAGTACAATGCATAACGAAAGACTTCAACAAGCTAACAATCGAGCAGCTTAAAGCCACGGTGACAAGCAACCTGACTATTTCTCATCCCACAGTAGGCTAACCGATGTGCCTTTATGGGCGTCTAATAACATCATACTTAGACCATAGACCATAATATGGCCAAAGTAGTACTGACTTTTCAACATTGTTTACAAACACTATGCATTCCATCCATATATACGTTTGTCTACCCGTATCCAGTAATATGCATTCGTACAAAGTATGTCTCTGGGCTTCAGTACAAACGTTGCTCAACTTTTCCACGCTGCAGAAATAGTGTATATATTATTCTAACTTTTCAATGATACGCGAGTCGAGTATTTAGGCGAAATGGGAAGGAAGACGCCTGGAAACGTTTCAGCTACTCCGAGACCGAATGTCTAAGACTATACCCGGACCTGAATATGCCACTTCTCCGTTTCCATTGGAGTCTATTTCGCGGATGACGTCTTCCACGTAGGCGTCGGTAATCTTGGCCCCGAGCGACGCCAGGAACCGCCTCAGTTTCTGTGCGTTGATTTTTCCTGTTCCATCCAGGTCGATCAACTGGAACGCCTGGCGGATCAGATCGGAATCGTCTCGTGGTACGAAATCCCGCAGCAGATTCGTGAACTCATCGAAACTGAGGAAGCCGTCACCTGAAAGAAACATTTGGACGTGCATGAACCCCATTTACGGGTTCGGAACAGTGGACAACCACAGTTACTTTGACTGACAAATACAAATATACTCTTACTTTGCAAACGATAAACTCTTTACAAGCGCTGCTCACAACCTGTAAAACCCTGTAAAATCAACCTTAAAAATCTGTATTAAGAGGCGTTAAGTTCAATCTTTTCAGAAATGTCTACGTTTGTATACATGTGAGTTGCATTGACAATATCCAATGGGCCATTAAGTCCGTTATGGTTGTATGTCGTGTAGTCCTACAGGTTTCCCGTGGATATTTTTGCTGTCTGGTCAATGATGTTGTACTGTTAAGGTAAAGGATCCAAAGATAGTCACGTAATCGAACGGAGGTAGGGTCCGCGCTGATCTCCGTGAATTACATGCAAGCAGCGACGCATGTGGCTTACGTCATTAAACTAGAGTAGTTTGCCATTGCTTTCTCTAGACCCGCGTTTTACCTTCGCGGCTTAACGCTGCTGCCATTTGTGCTGTATATTGGTTAATAAAATTCGTGTCAAACTATAGCATAATTAATAGATGCCTCTTACGACAAAGACGCCATCTCTGATATGCGCCTCTTCAATTTCCAAGAATGAACGCTTTGACAACGACAGGTATTGTCCTGACATGTCTATTAATTAGTGCAATTAAAAACCGGATGATTGAGTGTCGACGTATGCATGATACGGTGGCCAATTTCTGTTATAAATCATCTCCCAAGTGAGCTCCCACGGACTTAAATCCTTAGAGGTTGAACTTTAAAAAATCTGTATTAAGAGCTATTAAATACTTGTAACAAATATAGCTTCATTTATTAAGTTATCTTAGAAAAGCAATGTTTGCACAGGTGCTTGAAACAGAAGGCCTGACTATACTTCAGACATTAATTTGTCTCTGCCAGGAATTTCAAACGGTAACGCCAACGCAATAAAGACATTTGTCTTGAAAATACGTTGCTATCCGGTTGTCCAAATGTCTTTAAGATTAAAATTATATGGGACAATGGGGCCATTGCATTAGTACGTAACGCTGGAGGGTAAGTGGGGTGGGGGGGTGCTTAACGTTGCGTTACGATTTTAAAGCCGATTTTAACTATTTTATTTTACCAATAATTTGATTCCTTTAATATGCTGGTGAAATAACCTGCAAAGCGTAGTAAATGTAAGTGCACTTTAAGGTAGAAAAATTAAGTAATTAGTACAACTAATTTTTATAATTATTATTTGTTTTTTTGCCTCAGACGTTTTTAGAGACTTGATTGAGAAATTTTGAAAATTTTTGGTCAACTTTTCTAATCGTTACACAGTAAAAAAAAGGGCATCTCCAGCGTTACCTAATTATGCAATGATCCTCTATGCCTAGATTATTGCCGTCTAACCTAGATTTTCTTCCTGTGTGACGTTTAATGTGTATTGATTTCGACTTGTAACAATTAGGTCTTATGCTATTTTATTACATGCTAACGCCACAGTTCATGGCGATTATTGGACCTCAAATTTTATCGTTTACATTACATGTAACCAGTGTTTATTCTAGCCACCTTGACATTGGGGGAGTTTTGGGGGGACAAGATTTGTCTCTCCACGCTTTTGGGGGGACATTTCCATCCCCCAAGCGGGCCAAGCCAACATATACAAATTTTTGGGAGGGAATTTTAAAACTTATTCCGCCCTCCCCAAACAGGCCTAGAATAAACACTGCATGTAACCCTCAAAAGGCTCTAGATTTAATTTGTTCTATTAAGCATAATGTTATACCAACGCCAACCATTCCTGTTGACCCATTCAGAGGACCTTTGAAGCTACAGTTTTTCTTCATTTGGCCTTCAATTCAAAGGTCACTATTATTACACAAAACCCTTTAACCCATCATTTCGGCAAATTGCACCAACTGTTCAACAGGCGAGCTTCGTGACTTAATTGCTAATGTAACTAAATATATGAGCTTCCTACCGTTCGTATCTGCCGTCTCCATTATGCGGTCAATTTCCTCGTCACTTGTATCATCGTACATGTTCTTCATTATTTTGGTCAACTCCTGACGACTGATTTTGCCGTCTTTATTCTCGTCGAACATATCAAACGCCTCTCGGTAATCTGCAAAGAAACAGACCAGCTCTATCAAACAGTGGCGGCTCCACCGGGGACCAGGGGACCAGGGGGGCCCGTGCCCCCTATTGAGTGTCTGCCCCCCAGTGGCCCCCCTGTTGGGACCTTATACTTAATGCTACATACATTAAACAACAAATGGTTGGCCTCATGATTAGAAGTTGCCACCCCAACGGCCCCCACTTGCCAAATCCTAGAACCGCCACTGCTATCAAACGCTTTAGCACATATTACTCTAATACTAATAATATTAATAATTGGGTTTTAAGTTGTTGATTAGGATTTCTATTGAGTTGAAAGCACATATCTATGAAATATCTGAAATGAACAGGCAGTGTCAAAGGTAAAGGTAAGTCCCGTACTCGAGTACGAGTACGGGACCTACTATTGCACAAAACAGTATATAAAAAGCCGTGTTCAAGCATTGTTTCGAAATTTTTATTGCATTTCTATCGTATGTAAAACTTTGAATTTCATATATGTAACTTTCGATTTTCATATATCTACTTTTTTAACACGCCTTATAAATAAAGTAACTCTACTTTAACACAAAGATTTTTCTTGTATTCAGCCACATACACGCGGGCCGGGTGAAAAGCTTTCGAGGGTCATATTCCGGCCCGCGGGTCGTATGTTTGGCAATCCTGTGCTAAACAGACCTAGAAACCCGACACTGGGAGTGATAAGCAAAAGGAGTCATCAATGATCAATCTCTTTGGTGGTAGTTTATGGACCAGTCCACTGTGTCCAGGATCCCGAATCTTCTGTCTAGAGAACACTAAAAAATTTTGTTACTTAGAAGTGGGGGGTCCCTATTCAGTGGGAGGCCCCGGGCGGTTGCCCGTATGGCCCGCCCTCAAGGCCGGTCCTGCTGTTACTACTACTACTACTACTACTACTACTACTACTACTACTACTACTACTACTACTACTACTACTACTACTACTACTACTACTACTACTACTACTACTACTACTACTACTACTACTACTACTACTACTACTACTACTACTACTACTACTACTACTACTACTACTGCAGTAATAATAATAATAATAATAATAATATTATTATTATTATTTCGTAAGCGATTATCGTGTAAGTTCCTGCCGTGGCTGGCTGAGGAGTGTCGTACCCACCTTCTTCTACAAAAGGCTTTAGAAGTCTTGGACTTCTAGGTTCTGTCGATCTCTGGCCAGGTGTCAGCGAATTTCTTGGCTCCGAGATTCGTCTACTGAGAGACCGAAGCGGACTTTCCATGACCTCCGACATCTTCCTCGCAGGAAGCGAATCTGTTGGGCTAGAAGGTTGCGACATCGGCTGTCGATTAGGACGACGACGACAATAATAATAATATTATTCTAACTTTCGGACGGTTTAATGAAACCCGAAGGAAAATAACGTGCGACCGAGTAATGCGAAAATCCCGTTTTAACAGTATTTAGTTTTAGTTTTAATCGTATTTCGGCCACAGCACTTTCACTCTCCGCAAAAGTTTAGCGTCGAACGCCAAACACTTAAAAATACCGACAGCTTCTATAAAACAAATTGTTCGAGGCACTTTGCTTACACGTGCACTATCAGGACCTACTTACCAATCTCAGGCTGGCTTCATCTGCGTTCACATACAATATATGTAGACCGCTAGAATGGCGTATCAGCCGCGACTATCACACAATGACAACTGATACATTTATCTTCAGTTTAGGAGGGCGGTTAGTTTAAAGTGCAGACGGCGAAGATAACATACTGTAGAAAGACGGCGCCCGATTCAATGTTATTCGCACCATCAATCATAGAAGGTATCTTTGGCGCGCGTCACCAAACTATGACTCATTGGTGACGCATTGTCATGCTATACGAGGAATGCCAAATGATGAATGCCAAGGTTTTAGTCGAATTTGTAATGAGGCGATAATGTCTGTTGTTAATATCCCGCCTGCATTTGGAGCCTGCAAAGTTGTGAAACTTTGAAATCTAAACAGTCACTAATTGATTCTAATTCAGCATAGAAGATTAATATTGAATTTATTGATGCCTACTGAATATTATGGACTCTACAGTGCATAGATTTTAAAGACTGTAGCTGTAGACAAAAAGGTGGAGTTCAGCCAGGCAGGGTCATTGGGCCCTATATTTGCAGAGGACGCGGTGGAGTAGTGGCAGGATTCTTGACAAGCAACCGGAGGGTAGCGGGTTCGAATCTGGCCCTAGCTGTTTCGTAGCGACCTTGGAGGTTTGGACAAGTTGTTTTTTCACCCCTTAATTGCTCGGCACTTACGATTCTTCGCTTTGTGGGGCCGTCCATAAAGTACGTCATGCTCGATAGGAGGGGTCTAAAGAGGCGTGACAGTGGAAAGACCGTGACGTCACATTGTCCATAAATATTAGCCTAAGACCTGAAATGTGCGACTGTATTCTTTCTCCTTTTGATGGATGTAGGCCTATTCTAACATAATATACCATTGGCGTATGGTAGTTATATTATGCTAGGCACATGGAATTTTCCATCCCCTATTAGGCCACATTCATTGTTGGAAGTTGAAAATCTCTATGTTTCGAAGTATTTGAAACTATTTAAGATAAGTCCTGTGTGACGTCATTTATGGATTACTCTTTAAGCGGGGTTCCGAGATTTGTGACGTATTTTAAATGGCGGTGGGGGATCAGAAATTTGTGACTGGTTGTGACAAGGGGAGACGGTCAAAAATAGCGTGACGTATTTTATGGACGGCCCCAAATAAGCCAATGGAAAGAGCCGTACATTTTGAATACTATATTAAATAAAGGCAAACGTATGCCCATTCTAGAGGCCTAAAACTAAAATTAAGTTGTTTTAAAATCAAATGTCATTCAACAGTCAATACGATAGGATATTTGGCCATTTGGCGAATTTCCAATGATTCCAATGAACCATCTTTAACAAAATTAAGATAATTCAAAATATATTTCCCCCACTTAGAATAAACATTTAAATGCTGCATTTTAAGAGATTAACCAGACATTTTTAAAACTTAAGCTAACTAAATTGTATAACATCTGGACGCCATTTTGACCATTATTTAATATGATTGAATGGATTGTCTTTTCATTGCAGAAGCTTATAAATAATAGAAAATTGTGTTTTGATGGCTTCCTCAATTGTCGCCCATAACAAGCAGTTGAATTATTTGACGCAAAGTGTTGTCCAAACAATAACAACAACGTAACAATTGTAAAAATTACAAATAATGTAATAGTTGGCGATTAACCCATTGGTGAAGGAAATTTCTGGATAAGGCGTGGGTGATAGTCAACGGAATCGATGTACGTATTTGCATCTGGCCAACAGTTTTTGGCCACTCTGCAGTGATAATTGATAATTCAGAATTAAGATCTTTAAGATGCTCACCAGAGCTCACCGTCTAATTTTGCGACAGGGGGAGGGGTGGCGGCGGACGACCGTGACGTCACACCAGTATAAATACCCGAGATACATAGAAATAAATGTTGGGTCTCAAGTATATTCGCTACCATTGTCGTAACTTGGAAAACCCTGTTTCACTGCTGGAAATTGAACGAGAAACTCGAATACATTAAATAGAAAACCTGCGTGACTTTAAGGAGGGGGGGTCCGAGATTTGTGACGCACTTTATGGGGTCCGAAATTTGTGACAAGTGGAGGGAGGGCTCAAAAACTGTCAAGAATAATAGCGTGACGTACTTTATGGACGGCCCCTAACGTTCGTTAACGATCACGCGATAATAAATTAATAATTATGACATAATTTTAATAAAATCTAAATCCATAACCTGCATAATTATGTACTAGATGATAATCGTCGAATATTAAATATTCGATGACTATCATCTAGTATATAATCATAATAATCACAATTATTATTACAAAATAATAATAAACACAATTAAATTTTAATCAGTGATTATGCCTAATTGTCTAGACTATGGTCCGACTTAACCCCTTAACCGGGCGCGACGGCTCAGAGCCGTCCAGTTTACATTGAGTTACAGATTTATTCCCCAGCTAAGGGGTTAAGGAATATTTCTCCCTTCAGTGATTACATAACCAAGTTGACGCAAGAAATTTTGTTAGAAATAAGAAAGTCTGTGAACACAGAGTTCGCCAAATGTCGCATTCCAGCATAGATATGTCATACGAAGAACTGTGACATTTCGCTGCTTGTCTGCAATGTTATTTAACAGTCTTTAGATAGTTCGGATGTCTTCTCGATGTCTTCATTCCACACGTTGGACGTTTCTACCGAGATTTTAAAACTGCATCTACTGACCTTTCATGATTTTAAGGAATTCTAAAACATAAAGTAAAACACGGGCATATAGGCCTACATTACCGAAGCAATGCATTATGCAAATGTTTTAGATTATAACTATTCAATCATTTAAATGTTATTATAATTTAGAATTATGTGGCGCTTTAGGTCTATTAAGCACTAATTTTTCAGGTATATTAATCAGTCCATTTATAATTGCAAAACAAAGTCTTCCTATTATATGCAATCTAGTAAATGAATTTGTGATAACATGATTGATCAAACAATTATTGTGACTATATATAACAGTCGTGATACCATTAGACGCCACGTGACGTCACTTGACGTGACGCGAAGTCATTTGACGTCAAGTGACGCCACCACTAGACGCAATCTGACGCCTTTGTGACGCCGTTATAGGCGTCATTTGACGTTTTTATGACGCTGGAAGTTGTGTGCCTTGCCTTCGTAGTCGACCTCTCCGTCTCCGTTCAGATCGATTTCCCTGATGATCTCCTCGACGTCCGCGTCCGAGGTCTTGTCCCCGAGGGACCGGAGGACGTTCTTGAGTTCGAGGGAGTTGATCTTTCCCGATCCGTCCTTGTCGATGACCTGGAACGCCTGCCGGATCTGCTCCGTGTCGTCGGCCGGCATGAAGTCCCGCAGGACGTTCGTAAACTCCGTGAAGTTTATAAATCCGTCAACTGTATGTCGGTAATTCAAACAGTCAACGCATATTATAAGCACAACCGAACCGACTGGCGACTGCTAAGTGCATGCAGTATATCTTAGCACCGCTTAAGTGCATAGGAGATCAATAGGTATCGTTTTATAATGATCTTGACTTCGACGGTGATCTACGTTCAAATTCCTGGGGGTTTGTGGGTGGAGGGGAGTGATCAGTCGCTGATCGACGCTACTTCCCATGTTTGGTTTCAAACGGGTCTGCACTTGGGGGGGGGGAGTTAAACATTTCTGGGCTTGGGAATAACCCGATCCCCGCTGCTTTATAAAATATAAAATAGGTCTATTCGAATCTGATAAAGAAGAAGAAGAGGAAGGAAGAAGAAGAAGAAGAAGAAGATGATGATGATGATGATGATGATGATGATGATGATGATGGTGATGATGATGACGACGACGTGGGGCATTTGATTTACGGTCGAGATCGGCCATTTTCAAGATCCGATCTATTTCGTCGTCCGTTGTGTCCTGATTTAGGTTTCCCATCATTCGAATCAACTCTTCTCGACTGATCTTTCCGTCTTTGTTTTCATCGAACATGTCGAACGCCTCTCTGTATTCTACACAGAAGATTGGTCAACGAATAAGTAAGTAAGTAAGTACAATCTCGTAAATTTATATAGCGCTTTGGGGAGTAGTACAGTAGTAGCTGCTTGTTCTCGTTCGCTTATATGCTGCATATGCCCTATAATATGATAAGCAACAAGCGAAATCACACTAAGCGTCATTTTAAAAATGCGCTGGTCATTTCTTAGAAGCATTTTCAAACGCAAAGATTACATTTTCCAATGTAAGGCTTTTTCCGGTGGAAAACTAACTCGCAATAACAATTAGGTACAGTATTTGTATTCACAAGGTACTTAACCGCAAACCTAACTGTGCACATGGTACTGTTTAAGTTTCGAACCTGCTAAGAAAGTGTCTTCCAATTGAAATCTTGCGCAGGCAATAATAATAATAATAATAATAATAATAATAATAATAATAATAATAATAATAATAATAATAATAATAATAATAATAATAATAACAACAACAACAAGGTTTAGAGTGGTTCGGTGCCCTGTGTGAGAACCACTGTGTGCGTTGGGGTCAATTAATTGGCGGCTGGATCTAAATAATTTCAAAATGGCTGTTTCCGTTGCCTCAGCACACATGTCGCCTTCAAGTGGGGGCCATTAATTATGGGGGAGGGACCGCTTAAAATTCCGACGAACGAGATGATTGGTCGATTTCCACTTAAACAGGTGAAGACCAGATCCTCGTACAGGTGGTCTCTGTGTGGCCTGTGGGGACTTTAAAGACTTCAATAAATCAATAAACTAATCAATAAATTAATTTATATGGCGCCACTATCATATTGCCTATAGTATAGGGCATTAGATTTCATCTGAAAGTTTCTGATTAGAATGCGTTTTCCGGGGTCTGTACCAGGCTGTACGCCATATGGCAAACAGTCAAAAGTCAAGTACACGTAGTTGGAAACGCTTTAGGACGCATTACCAAGGAAAGCTTTCTCCGAGGCAACGTTAGTTTTATATCAGGTTACTGTAGCTACCGAAGTCCGTAAAATCGAATATTATCATACAATACACAAGCCGAGAAGAAGGCGATGCCGCGTATTATGAAGACGTTACTGTAACTGTCTGCCAAAGACCGAAGACTTTGAAGACGCACAACAAGGACAATCCAAAAGCCAGCTCATTCACAAACGCACAGTAATTGTTGTCGCATAATTTCATATTAACGCTAGAAAACCCAACTGCCCATAGGCTACTTCCAATAGGACAGATCTTTCAAATGGCTGACCAATTACTTGTATCGACTTTAAACTGTATTTTCATCACTTAAATAGACTCCAGTAAATTTAATTTTCTTTGACAGATCGCTTTGAAATACAAACAATAATGCTCACCTTGAAGCTGTTCGTCGGTTAATTGCTTTTTTTGCGCCTAAAACAACAGTGAAAGGCTGCATTTAGAGGAAACGACAAGCCTCATATACAGCAGCGTCACTTCACACTTTTCTTGGGGGGGGGAGAGATAATTTTTGATAAATTTTGCTCAAAGATTTACAAATTTGCCAAATTGACATTTTTGGGCAAATTTTGGCGATTGTTTTTACATTTAACATTTATTTTTTTAAATTTATTTTTATTATACATTATTTATTCATTTCTTTGGGGCCACGGTCCCCTGCCCCCCCCCCATGACGCCCGTGCTCAAATAGGCAATCAATCAATCAATCAATCAATCAATCAATCAATCAATCAATCAATCAATCAATAAACTTCTATGGCGCCACTATCATAATGCCCAGGGCATCAGCCGATGGCGCACCAAATCCAAATAGAATTAGAGCCAGGTCAATCCGGAAGATCAGTCAGAACAGCGGGGGTGCAATCTAAGGGGGTAGGCCAATGACAAGGGCAATGACACGCACTCAACTCAGACATTCTCGCCTCTGTGGTTACGACTATCTGCAGATATCTCTGGGTCAGGAATGACTTTTTAGTCATTTGTCAGAATATTCGATGCTTCTGCAGAACATTTGAAATACTGCCTAATTCTGTCTCAGAGAATTTTTATGTCAATTTCATCCGATTGCTTCTGCCGATAATAAGCCTACAGGATTATAAATAATAAAAGTCTGAAGCTAAACACGAAACGAGACTCGGCCATCTAGGCTAATCTCCATCTCAAAGCGGTTGATTGCCAGAACACTATCTCTAATAATAAAACTCAAAAACTAAACGAAATAGCATAGCATTATGTGCCTAAATGTTGAATATAGCAGCAAATTAACAACTCTATTATCGCCCAAAAGCAATGGGCGACATTCAATTAAAACACTCACCATTTTAAGGTTTCAACCAGCTGCGGAAGCTATCGAGGTCAGTCGGACGACAATTCCTGTGTAAGAGATCGGAGGACTTAGGATCCAAATGCCAACAAGAAACAGTCTAAATGTTATAACGTAGATCTGTTGTTGATTACCTGTTTTCTCGCTCAACCGTTTCACACGAGCGGTTTCCTAACGATCGAGCCTTGACTACAACTCATGCAGTGTGTCGTTCTGCTGGCCACTGGCTGTGGCTATATTTAGAGTCAAAGCGCTTATGTCTTTTCAGCACGCGTGCAAAAGAATGGGTCTCTAAGCATTTTCGTATCGTTTGATTTACGAATGCTGTATAGCCTATACTACTCTAGACCGGAGACTGTTAGTTTGGGTAAAACGGGGGTGGGGTGGAGTGGGGGTTGGAGGAGGAGGAGGGGAAATTTGGAATGCGGGGGTGAGGATGTTGATAATTGAAACGACAATTGTGGTCTAAAAGGAGACGCGTTTTCGTCTAAGGTAGACCTTAGGCCTACTCCCACTAAATTACAGTGTAAGAAAAAAGGAGCTATAGCTGCCTATAGCTTTGACTTTTATTGGGCATTTAAACAGTGTTTATTTTAGCCACCTTGACAATGGAGGGATTTTGTAATGTTTGGAGGGGGACAAGGTCTGAGTCTCCACACTTGGGGGGATTTCCATTCCCCCAGCCAACATATACAATTTGGGGGGATTTTAAAACTTTGGGGGAAATTCCCCCCCCCAGAGAAGGCCTAGAATAAACATTGCATCTAAATCTACTTCAACAGCCTACGGTGGGGGAGGGGGACTGAAGACGAAGCGTGGGTAAACAGTGAGCTGTTAAGTCATTAATTCCCATGCGAACATCAAAATGATTAAGCAGGTTTCTAAACCGAAAGTTAGAAGACCGAATGCTGGTTTTATTTCTTAATTACTATAGGCCTACCTTTAGGCCTATTTGCTTTTCTTCGAGCGCCTTATTTTCTGATCCTACGATTAGACTAGTTCACACGATTCCCGCTTGTCCCCTCAACGGCTCATGAACACGACACACAATTTACTATTTACAACCTTAAATTAAATATTCTAATAAAAAAGTGTACCCTTCACCCTTCCGGCCTGACCTGGCTCTAATTCCGCTTTAGTCATCAGCACGCTGACGTAGGGGGCGCCCACCGAGGGGGAGAAGGAAGCAAATTACTTACTTACTTACTTATTCGTTGACCAATCTTCTGTGTCGAATACAGTACAGAGAGGCTTCCTAAAAAGCTATAGGGAGAGGAAATTCCCCCCTGAGTTTTAGTTTCACGTTAGTGGAGGGGAAGGAGGACAGGGAAGGGGAAGCTGCTTCCAGAAAGCAGGGGATGGGCGCCCCTGCTTTCACGTATTCACTTCGATCATGCTAACTACCCCCATCTCCCCTCTCCCCGCGAAAAACAAAATTCTCGACGGTTTTGCGCAAATCCCATTACCAGACGAAGCCAGAGTAGGGGGTCCACCTCCTCCTCCGCCGCCAATGGAACTGCAACAAAGTCCCAACTGCTCCGACATAATGCAGCGATTCGTTCTTCGACCCAGTCTCCCTTGGGGCACCCAACTGCAGAACTCGGATTTTTCACAAAATAACCGACGGTAGGAGGCGTATGGCCGACTATCTCTCCCCCAAATTTTGATATCGAGTGAGGGTCGTTCTCGAATAGTGGGGCGTCTAAATCCCATAACCTGGCCCAAGGGCCAACGTTTCAAAGATACTTATCAAGCGATTCGTTAATTAGTCGCCAATCAATTGTCCATCTAGCGACTGAATTGTGAATCAAGCTTATAAATGCTTTTTAATAAGTTCAAATAGAATTCCCCGTTGAGCACTTTGTTGAGCGGGCCCCGGGCGGGGGGGCCAAAGAGGGGGGATAGGTTTTACTAACCCTAACTAACCCCCCATAGAAGTGAAGTTTGACGACCTTTTTTTTTTTTTTTGCTCGTCGACACCTCGGCCTGAAACAATGACACCCCCAAACCCCCCCCAGCAATTTCAGCTAACACCCCAGTTTGGGATGACCGCAATTTTTGGGATGACCTTTTTTGTGTTTGTCAGGACTTTTTGGCAGGGGACCCCAGAATTTACGGACACCCCCCCACATTGATAATCCTAGATATAACCCTGCGCCCAGCATAAGTGTCAAGAGCCTATCCATGATCTCCTATCCAACTTACTAGCACCTATTACTTTTACTAGGCCTATTCACAGTCACCGAGGTAATAAAGAGACATGTGGGAAAAAACACATCTTCATGAACAAATGGAAATGGTACAGACCCCCCTCCCGTGGCAAAGAACTACATAGACAAAGCCACAAACAGAGCAATGCAAGACCTGTGTTCAGCTTTAGCAAGGCAAACACAATTCTTGCAACTCATGTTAACAGGTAAAATGCATAGTGCAGTCTCAAAGTAAACTGCTACCTGGTCAAGGTAATCAGTTTAGAATAATATACCATAAATAAGTTAACACCGTCTAGCAAATAACCATAAACATAATGTACGTTTCAAATCTATATAATTCCATATACCTGTAATTATTCTTAAAATGTAAAAAAGCTGCATCTGAATTAAACAAGGCAACAATATAAAACACTTTCAATAAATAATAATAATAATAATAATAATAATAATAATAATAATAATAATAATAATAATAATAATAATAATAGCAGTTATAAGGCACTTTCAATAATAATAATAATAATAATAATAATAATAATAATAATAATAATAATAATAATAATAACAATAATAATAATGATGATGAGAGCTTGTAACTACGCAGACATTTTGTTTGATATTGAAACTGCTTGTTTATTATTCTTCCCCATTCATTGAAAAATTTAAAACCAGAGGTCAAACGTTCACATGCAACAATTTAAGAAAAGTGACAATTGGCGAACGAAAAAGAAGCTTTAGCAACAAAAGTAAAATTCAGTTTATTGTTTCACTTCTGAAGGCAATCAAAATTTACACACAATATTTTGCATATTATAACTTGAATTCTGAATTCATTATAATAGGCAGCTCTGGCAATAGTTGTTTAAATAAAACTTGTTATATATATATATATATATATATATATATATATATATATATATATATATATGTGTGTGTGTGTGTGTGTGTGTGTGTATAACAGTATATATGTATATATATAAACAATTACTTTCAGTAAAAACAAGGATAAAAACTGACACATCAACAGCTGTTGTAAAAACACAATATTCTTAAAATCCTACTAAAATAAAGTAGGAAAAAACAGATAAAATTTGCAAAACACCCATCACACAGAAATTAAAAAATTAGATTTCTGCTTAAATTCCAGTACCTACCCCTCCACTGCCCTCCCCTCCCGGCCATTCTCTTATTGCTGCATCACTACAGATTCTCAACTACAATCTTCAATTTCTATTTATGTCCCTGTGCAATTGCAAAATAATTAGCAGCGCATAAATGCGAAATATTCACGGCACATGTACATAGCCTGAAATATCTTCAAAAAGAAAATGTAGAGGCAGCAATAGACAGTAGAAGGCCAACCTGTAGAGCTAAAGTCAAGACCAGAGAGAAATGTGTTTGAGCAAATCTGTGATATATTTTCATAAAGTCCCTATTTCAAAAGAACATGAATTTCATCATCAATGACGTACAGTAGAACCTCATTATATCGAAGTTCAAGGGACCGTGATAAATACTTCGATATAACGAGGTTCTACTGTAGTCACGAGGAGGCAGGGGCCCCCTCCATTCTGGAACCCTGGGTACGCCACTGGCACTCGTTCCCTTGCAGTGACAACTCCAAAGGGCCGCAGTTTCAGAGAGTAAATCGAGAAGACGGAAGCATTTGGAATCAGGAAAGTGGAAAGAGTCAAAGGTTAATATATCAACCACAACTGTACAGGTATGTATACAGGTAACAATTCTGTCTCAGAACAAGGACTGGTCCTGCAATCCTTGTCATTTGTCTTACACTATCACACATCAATGTCCAAGGCCAAATAAACTGAAAAGAAGCAAACAAATATTCAAAAAGCAAGCAATAAAACAGTTTTAAAAAAGAATCAAGTAGAAAACCACAGTAAAACCTAAAAGACTGCAGTTTGACAAATGCTATGCGGCAAACTCGCTTTGATTATCTCGTGGGCATGTCTGATTACCTGTTTAACCCTTTGTCTACCTGAGGCCGATATTTCGGCTGCATAACATATTGGTTACACGGATTAACAAGGTGAAAGGGTTAACAATCTACTTCCTAACTGTGTGACAATAGTACGATGTAATCAAAAAGAAGCAAACTCCACAACTCAGAGATAGAGACTGTCAAGTACTCGTATTAAAGCTGTTGTCCGCGATGAGACAAGACCGGAGGCAGTGAAAAACAGAAGGCAGACGTGGAAAACCAGCTGAGAATGCGCTCAAAATACTCTCACTTAAAACCACAATGACTCCATTTAAGAAGCCAATGACTAGATTCAATGCAGAGCGAGTTTTTCCGCTAAAAGAACACACAGTTCTCAGGCACTTTGTGGCGGCATTAAGGCATCCCTGTGCTGCCTCGAGAAAGAACCGGACGAAAAACCGGATCCTCTGCAGTGCGGAAGCACCTCACGAACTGTTCCGGTTCCTCTTAAGGAGTATGCGCTCCTGCACAAACTGACACGCGCCGACAAACTGCACAAGAGTGAAGCTGAAGGGACTGCCGTCGAAGAACGGCGGGATGATGTCGGCAAGCATCATTATCTGACAGTACAGCTGAGAGAGAACCGAGCTGTCGATGTTGCACAGCAAGATGACGAGAGCGTCGATCAGTTCGTCGGAACACGCCCCGACCGACCGGCCGTACAGCTCCTGATAGAAGCTGGATATCTGGTGACTGACCTCTCGGAGGCACTTGGTAAGGTGCTGGAACTTCACCGACGGACAGCGCGTCGTCACGGCGACGTCGATGCACCGGAACGCCAGCGCGAACTGCTTCTTGTATTTCGGTTTCATGACCGCCAGTTTCGAGTTGCACAGGCCGAGTTCGTCGTCCGGCAGGCTCGACGAGCTCGAGTCGAGCCGGCGCGACGACGGATCGAGCTCCGCCGGCGAAGACGGACCCGAAGCGGGTTCGGCGAACGCGGCCGCCGCTTCGACCAGAACGGAATTGCGCACGGGACAGACCGTCCGTTCGTACACGATCACGCCGGATTTCGGATACTGGACGTTCAGCGACAGGCGAATGGTCTTCGGCCGCTGAGGAAGCGAGCTCAGCCGACGACGCAGGGCACAGATGCTGGAATCTGAGGTCGCTTCACAGTTCGCGACCTCCGAAGCGGCGGCGGACAAGAGACCGTCCGGATTCGTCGAATATTCCGAGGGTAACTTGGCCGACTGGCTCTTGGCCAATTCCACTGGCGACGCCCTGGCCTTGTTCCTCAAGAGCTTAAGCAGAGGTTTATCTCCGTGAACCTCCGAAACAGAAAGCTCTGACAGCTCCGTCGTACACGTCGAGGAATCGTCTTTCGGTGGCGGTCGCTCCCCGTCACCGACATCCACGAGCATGTGAGACAAAAGCGCGTCGTCTAGGCTCAGGTCGGCGACGGTCAACGTGCGGACGGACTTGCACAGCGCCTTGGTTATGCTGCTGTACTCCAGCTGGTAGAGCTGGATCAGGTTGTCGATCGTCTCCTTGTAGAAATGAGTCTCGTAGTTCAACCAAACCTTACGGAAGTGTCGCGGCTGTGTCACCTTCAGCTCTTGTTGCAGTTCTTTGCAGATTCTGCTGAAATGCTGCCTGATCAGCTCCAGCAACGTTTCGATCGCTTTCTTCGAAATGCCGACGTCGTCTCTTTGACAAGAAGAAGCATTACTGTCGCAGGTGTCATAGCATCCAGCATTCTGTCCGTCGTCTACGTAGCTGTGGAATGTAGATTTTGCAGGTTTGAGAGATTTCTTGCTGTTGCCCTTTTTCTTCTTTGTCTTCGTGACTCCGCCTCGACGGAATCTCTACTTTTAACGAGCAAATCGCCGGCGACAGTCGCAGAGCCATCTGTCGAGAGAACGGAATAACAAGAAGTTTCCGAAACTGCCGAGTCGCGACAGCTCTCGCCGCCTGCCGCTCCGACACCACCGTGCAAACTCGGCCAGTCGTCCGCACAGCAGTGCGGGGTGCCTACCGACGAATGATGCGGGCATTTAGAGGTGGCGGACACATCCAAATTGCTGCCCAACAGAGATTTGCCCGAGGAACTTGTCGACTGCCCAGAGGAGCGTATGCACAACGTGGTTTCCGACGACGACCGCTTAATCCACGTGCTCTCCTCAATCAACCTCGTGCAACGGGCATTGACGTCAGCACAGAACCTGAAATGCACCTGGGACAGCGCGTGCTGGGTATTGGCGATGATCCTTGCCACCTGTTCCGCTAGCGTCTGCCACGCGGTGGACGCAGCGAGGCTGTTAAGGACGTTGGTCGCATTGAGAGCACCTGTGGTGTCCGTCTCGACTCCGAAGGTCTCCTTGCCTTTCAAGAGTTCGTTGAGAGTCGTCCTCATCGCTTCCTTAACGCTCAGCATCAGAAGCTTCTTGTCGGTCAGCGCCTGTATCTCCGACACCTTGTCAGCCTCTCCTTTTGTCAGCCACATGTAGACTTTGCACAGCGACGCATGCTCCATCTGTGCTTCGCTTGTGCTCTTAAATGACTTTGGCAGCATCTTCGTAAAGTGAACTTTGGAAGTTTCCGTTTCGCGAACTCGTTCCTGAACCTCGCGCAGCTTCTCTCGAACCGTAATGACATTTTCGTACTTGTGGTAGAGTTCGTCCCGTTTCGAGCGACGTTCCTGCATCAATTTCGGATCGTAAGCACTTAACGGCAGGGTTTTGTAGCGATCGACCTCCTTCTGCACTTCATCTAGTGCATCCCAAGCGTCGGATACATCACCCACGACGTCGTTAACCAACACGTCGATCAATTCTTTCGGATACAGGTGCGGCTTCACCGACGACAGACTCGAAATCCCGTCGATGAATTTCTTCCTCTGTTCCTTTCGGTCGTTTCGCCATTTCTGCAAGTTTTCGCTAAGGGCGCAGATTCTTCTGTCCATGTCCTGCAAAAGACCGTCTTGCTGCTTCAACGAATTCGACACGTTGTCGATATCCTCGCATCCCAGTTTGATGTTTGGAAGGATATAGACGTGGAGCAGATGCATCAGGCGAACGTGGAACTCCTCCTTCGACAGCGCGTTCGCCCGGTAATCGGAAACCAACGAGGGCACAGAGTCGTAGACTTCGTCGAGGTCGCGGTCGTACACGTAGAACTCGCCGCAGTCGAACGGCGATTCGGAAATGGACCTCGTAAGACGTGACGCGTCCTCGGACGGACCGCCGTCATCTGATGAACAGTAGCTGCCACAGGCCTCAATTCCGCTGTCGCTGCCCTTGAAATCGAGCGTCACTCCCGACACCGAGCTCCAGGAGATGTTCCTCTGAGCGCAGTCGATGCTGATGGCGTCGATGACCAGAACCTTGAACCAGACCGCCGGTTCGACACTCAGGTCCGGGTCTCTGGCGGCGCCTTTCATGCCGAGACGGCTGCTTATCACCGGAATGTAACCGTTTTCGAGCGTTATCTCGGAAACGTCGATGTTGACGGCCTCGGTCAAGATGTAAAGATGCATTTCAGTCGAAAATCATCAAGACGTGAACCAATAACCCAGAGATATTCAACGCCAAAATCTTTCTGACCTGAGAACAAATCTATAAGCAAAACATTATCCGTTATTTTAATGCAAGAAAACTGATCAAACTAAAGTGTACAAAGCCCACTGTATTTAACAATGCAGAATTACATCACAAATGCATATATACATTATATATACATGTATATATATACACGTGTATATATATATATATATATAATACCATGTGAATATTAATATAGGAAGAGATACAATACCACAAAGCATATTCAAATAAGAAATACCGTATTTAGTTAAATTTGACTGCTAATAATATATTAGATGATGGCGGTTATTTAACTAATGAAAGCACATGACACTGCCAAGAGCAATTATGACTGTACAAAAAGAATTCCATCACAATATACAAATGAAGTATACTGCTTGGAACAAGGATGTTGACAATACAACAAGATTACCGTAATTGAGTCAGGCCCCACATCCAGAGAGAGAGAGATACTCGCTGGGGAATTAACACAAAAGCTAATTACCGAATTCACAAACAGAAACTACAAACCGGTTTCAACAATACCACAGGCAGACCAAACCACCAGAAACAGAAGATAATGGTTTAGACACGAATTTTCAGAACATACGACGTGGTTATACTGAAAACAGCGATGTTCTATCCACAAAAGCATCTATACACCTTCACTTCACGATCAGAACATTGAAAATGGCTATAACTAGGAAGTTCCAATCTAGGCTAAAATGAAAGCAAATATCAGGATCATAGCAGTATATAATATAGCTCTTAGAACACACAAACACACACATACACACACAAACGGACGGACACACGCCTGAATGTTGTAAGAAGCATTTATTCAAACAACTGTGAATTGAACTGGAAACTACAGAGTATTGATAAATGACAATAAATTAAATAATTATGAAAATTATGAACTAATAATAAATAAAAATACCCAATTGCTATTGACTACAGCATATTGATTAAGATACACATTGATTAAGATATACGAGTACCATCACACATACCATCAGATCAACAAGAACTTAATAAATCATAAATACAGTACTGTACATAAGCATCTCAAACTCATTGATTGGCTGGAATTCATAACTCCTCAGGCGGTTGATGTGGAGATGAATCACGGAATTCTCATTACGGTAAGTGAAAGGAATAATATTATAAACACAGATCCAGATTTGGGAAACTTTCCTATGGGAAGATGGAGTCTATTTCTTAATAAGGTCAAACGATTGTCAGAATTTAGAATTAGATGGAGGCATAACAGCGCAGTAGACAAAACAGGGAGAGGGAGAGGGAGAAGGAGAGAGATACTCATTAACTTCGTCCGGCATTTACTAGCACGAGCAAACACACCCAGTCATATGTATATATGTACAGACACACACACACACACACACACACACTAAGACACAAACACTCGTCAAAGTATGTCAGTACAGTTCATCTAAGTATTATTAATAATGGCATAAATGACTGTCAGCATCCTTGAAATCCAGTACAGAAACAGAGAATGTTTGCAATGTACAAGTACACACGGTACCATGTATACCGGTAGGTACTTTGGGTAAGGACTTTCTTGTCGTTGTTGTTGTTGTTTATAAAGTTACTATACTCATAAATACGCAAAAACAAATGTTGAAACGAACTGTGAACAAAGCTGAACATATTATAGTCAATGGACCACATTAAAAAGGAATACATTACTCTCTTTCTTTCATTATTAGTATTCAAACCGTCAGAGAAATCTGTATTAATGCCTGGCAAGAATGTATCCATAGTGAAATCAAAGTAACTTCTATAGCACCACAATTCGCAAAAGGACATGTCCTTTGAATGAGGACAGAGGCCACTCAACAAATTCAAACCTACCATGTCAGACTATTTCCAAAGAGTCAGGTCAGGTCAAGCACAAGGGTCTGATCTGACCACAACAGTACTGAATAAACTGACAAGATCTACAAATATGCAAAACACGACTCATTGGTAAGCAGCCTGTTATCTGACATAGAAGAGCTTCGACTTTTTTTGCAAAGGCTGAAGTCAGCAAAGAGTAGATATACGAGATAACATATCGGCACAACTAGACAACTTGTCCACAGCCAGAATAAGCGTTAGGCAATTCTGTTGACTGCTGTACAATACAATATACCCATGCAACATATACCGGTACATCATGTGGCCATTTAGCTGTTAACCATCTAAATGGCTAATAACAGCTTATCCGAATAGAGTCAGGCTTATGCAAGAAACTAAAGTCAAAAGAGACAATTGTTCAAACTAGTTTCAACTGTTACAGAGTAGAAAAAGTCTAAATTTCAACATGATGTTAATTCACCCATTGAACTCTGTCAATACAGGGTCTATGCCAGCAGCATTGTTAGCACATTGTGGTGCTCTCAGTTACACCAGCAGATATTTCTTATTAATTGCAACTAATTTGGAAAAGAAAACATGGCTGGTCCAAAAGACTTATCTAACATTGAAAATTATCACATCCAGCTGACAAATGAGGAAATGTTATCATTGTTTTCATTCACAGGCCAAAGTCTCTGACCTCCCCCCCTCCTCACACTGGCCCAAATGCAGTGCACTGTGAATCCAATGATTACACCACAAAAGCCCATATCTTCAACGTCTCATTTTAACAAAAACAAATAAACCTAATTAAGCAAATTACATTGTCGAAAGCAGCATTTTCACACATCAACCAGTTAACTTTGAAATCCTTTGAAACCAAATAGTCATAGCTTTTCCGAAACAGCCGAAAGGATTAAACAATCAAAAGAGGAAGAGCGCAACTGGCCAAAATATAGAAAAAATTAAGCATAAGCGGCTCGAAAAACAAGAATCATAAAGGTAAAGCATTGGCCGCCATGCGTCAAAAAATGCAGGAGGATTAAGTAAGTATGAAAGATAGCCGAAGAGCATCGAAAGGACAAGGATCAAGGCAAACTGGCCATACAAAGAGCAAGAGAGCTGATTGAAAAAGACAAAAAGTGCATGCAGTCGAATTTGGCATCTCCTGCTGAAGACAGTTGCCAATCAGCTCTGACAAAACAGATGTTAAATAAACATTTTAACTATTTCTAAATCATTTTAACTATTACTAAATTATTTTATGACCATCATAAATAAATAATTGTCTTAAACTCAAAGACAAATAGTTGCTTCATAATTCTTAAGACCTATCGCAGCTGGATCAAGTGCTTTCACCTTTATCTTAAGAGAATGAGTTTAGAAAAACTTGGCAAGATTTAAATAAAAAGAAAAAACCTGTAAAAATCTGTAAAAATCATGCAAAACTTTCACCTTTACCTTAAGAATGATATCAGAAAAGCTCCAATATTTACAAAAAGGAAAAAGTAGTAATTAAACATCTGTAAAAATCCTCATTAAAAACTTCCTTATGCTTCCTCTTTCTCTAGTATGTCCCATAACATCATTTATTCCAGGTCAGAGGACGATTTAATTAATCGTGCCAAGGAAACACAACGCTAAGATTGCCATGTTGAAATTTTAAAAAAGTTGCCATGCTCCCAATCAACAACAACCCTGGCGAAAAAGAACTCCAACAACATGAACAGAAGATAATTTTAACACGTTAATTTGTCTACAGTCGCAACACGTGTTCTTCATCTGAACCAAAAACAGACATCTGAGAATTTCTAATGATACAAATGAAACACCAGGGCTACATTAACACAAATTACAAGTACACAATCATAAATTGTAACTTAAAAACCATCAGCAATTGTTACAACACCTACACACATCTTACCCGCTTTCAAGGTCAGCACAACATTCTCGTCACGTTTTCGTCACGTGCAAATATCAGGAGCAGAGGAGATAAACTAAGTACAGGGGAGGGGTATATCAGCTCTGCATCTGTATCCTCATGGATATCAGATATCAACAAAGAAATAATATCTCTTGTTCTGTACTGCCACCAGCCAATTATGACAAAACCTTTGCCCCTGAAGGCAAGTCAAACAGCCACATAGACATCTATAAGTGAACATGGGTGTGAAGAAATCACAGAATAAGTAGCAAGCACTCATCCAAAAAGGCTAAGTGTAAGATTCATTAAGTGCAATGTATTGAAAGTGCATACAGTAAAGAGCTACATGCATTTATCTTCGTTGTCAGATAATCTCAGTGCACTAGCAGCACAGGAACAAAGAGAGAGCAAATGTTACCAAAATTTCATATAAACAAGTAAATCACTGCTGTTAAATCACCTTCCTGTCTGCCTACAATTTCTAAGCATCCAAAGAAATCATGACCACCTGCTTCAATGGCTGTCAATCGAACAGATCAAGTTTGATACTGGTACACTCATCTATAAGACACTTACTCTAATCAGCTGCTTTTGTAATTCATGATACCAGACTGTCAGGGGTTAACTAGCCAATACCAAGACAATACTTTAACCCTTTGCATACCAAATACAAATTCTCTGCAAGACCTAAGATCTGGAGTCTATTCTGTCCACTCAGCTGAATGTCCAGTGACCTTCAGGTCATGCCATGAACTCGGTGTATCCAGAACACTCTCTATGCCCACCAGCATATCCGGTATCTATGCTGGTGGGCAAGAAATCTGCTTCTGCCATTGGCGTCTATTAATAGACGTCAATGGCTTATGCCCACCAGTGGGCGGAGCAACTGGATTTGTTATTAAACACTGGATACCCCTATACCAACATGTTCTTAATAAAAGACGCTATACACAGTAAGTGCATCGTCCAAGCATTTTGGTTCAGAATCATGAGCCAGCGCTTCTAGATCATTCGAAATGCCACGAAAAATGGTGAACCATTTGAGTCGACATTATACAAAGTAGTTCAGATATCTATTCTCTGCCAATTGCCTAAAAAGTCGATCAAGAGATAAGAAGGGTCTTCAGAAAGCTGGTTTCTTGTATCAGAGGTTTTATAGACCACAAAAATATTATAAAAATGAAACCCTGTTTGACACCGTTTCCGAAAGAACTGCGCCATAGCCATCCCCGCACTGCGGATAGCCATTTCCGCACTGCGGAGATCCATCCACTCACTGCGGCGGTTAGGTCTATAGGCCTATAGGCAAGCACTATCTTCAACCACGATATTCTGATGAAATTCAGCAGACTCTAACAGAGGGGTCATCCACGTTTACGCCTTAGTAGAGTACTATTGCTATAGTAGGCTATAGATATGCAAAAATTAAGAAGAGTGATGAAACGAATTCAATCCACATTTTCTTGTGTCCCCATCTCCATTGCATCAAACCGTACTAGAGTAGGAAATATATTCTGTATCACTTTGATTCTAGATCATTCGAAATGCCACGAAAAATGGCCAGCCATTTGAGCCAACATTATACAAAGTCTGTCAGAAATCTATTAAAATTAAAATTATTAAAATAAATTTTTAAAAAAATATTTTTATGTCGTTGGATATTACTCGTCAAGACCTTTCCAACGGTATAAGTATTTCTAACATAAACCGTCTGGAAAAGGTTCAGGTGGCGTCCCACGGTTTTACCCATGAACTCTAACTACAGATAAAACCAGCAGTGGACATTCTGTCTGAAAGATAAACTACCAATGGCATGATAGCTTATCACAATATCTGCCTAAAATTTTATCTTTAAGTGGCCTATAGCTATGATTCATGTACAGTGCACTACTAAAACCAGAATGGCGCCATAGAAGCTTTGCAACTGATTACTTATTCATTGTCAGCAGATGTTAAGAGGTCAACAACGAATGGTCTCTGCTTGATTATATCTTGCGAAATTACAAAAGGAATTATACCCAGGGGCCAGCTGCTCAAGAAGGAAGGGACAAGAGAAGAAAGAATGTCTTCGGTCGAAAGGTCAAGAACTTGATTATTTTGAGAGTCTCAAGCGAATGTCTCAATTTCCAAAGACAAGAAAGATAATAGACATGATTTAATAATAATTGTGGCCAATCTGATTCATGTGTGACTAATGCCCTTTAAAACAATCGAACAATAATAATGACAAAATTATATCCATTAATCACTGTATACAAGGCGAATCAACAGTGATGTCAAGTACTGTAAACTACAATGAATTAAAACGAAATACGAACAAAAACGACAACCGACCGACTATACTGAATCTTACTTTTGATCGTTCAACGAGACCTTAAATAAAAACGATTAAGAAAAATAATAATTTTAACTTCTATTCAACAAATAAACCAATATTCAAACGTTCGATTAATCGCATTAATGTAGGGATAATAACTCCATGAATGTAATCACTAATCAGTACCCTTGAGCACATAACATCTATCAACATCCGGTTAAAGATAATTACCGTAAAGTCCCGTAAAGTACCTGACACTGCAGTGACACTTACTGGAGGTCCTTTAAGAACATTGCCCGATGCAGGCTTGGGTTCATATCTGTAGGACTTGAATATGTGGTTTGGATAAACAGTGTGATCAAACGTATAATGTTTTTTTCGCAAATTTCTTTAGCGCAATGCTCATGTTTCTAACTTGGATCTGCAAATGTATTAAGAATCTTTGCTGCTTGTCTTAAGTTGTCTACAACTATTAACAAGCAGACAAGACTCGGACTTGTAAAGCAGATAGTTTGGCAAGCCCCTATGAATGTCTTTACTTTTGGTAATTAGTTTTGCGTCACTACTGTTGCAAAATGAGGGCGTGACTCGAAAGAGCAATGAAGGCATTCACATGAAAGCACGTATAAATAAATTTTGTAAGAGAATCGTGCTGGCAAGTTAACTTGCAATTCTCCGACAGACCAAATGTGGCCTGCAGGTCAGGGTTGCGGACCGCTAATAGGCCCGCTATAGAAAAAAATCATTTTCGAATTTTTTGTAACCGCGATCTCAATTACCGTAATTCTTGCCTAGGCCTAAATGTTAATGGAAATCTGATGGCGCCACCTACCGATTAAAAAAGTAAATACAGTGGGTGCAGAGTCTTAGCAACGGTCGCAATATTCAAGGAAGACTCTCTTAACTGAAGAATGGAGAGACTAAGAGAGAGAGAGAGAGAGAGAGAGAGAGAGAGAGAGAGAGAGAGAGAGAGAGAGAGAGAGAGAGAGAGAGAGAGAGAGACAGAGACAGAGACAGAGACAGAGACAGAGACAGAGACAGAGACAGAGAGAGACAGAGAGACAGAGAGACAGAGAGAGACAGAGAGAGACAGAGAGAGACAGAGAGAGAGAGAGAGAGAGACAGAGACAGAGACAGAGAGAGAGAGAGAGAGACAGAGAGAGAGAGAGAGAGAGAGAGAGAGAGAGAGAGAGAGATGCCATTATTAACGGGTATTACTACTTTCACCCCAAAGTTATTCTTACTTTTTAGTGAGAGGTCGGCGGTCTATATCAGTGCTAGAGACATCGGCGGATCCAGGGAGCTTGGGGTCACGTGCCCCCAAACAATCACAGACATTTTATTTTGCTAGCCTAATTCCCAACATGGCGAAAAGTCGGAAATTAAAACGCTGCTAATAAGCATTTCATTTCAATCTCTGTGGAAGGGGTTGAACAAACTGAAATCCGGGATCAGTCCCTGCATGGGGAAGGGGATTAAACTCCCAATTTTCCTGCTGGTAGAACATTAGGTAATTGATGGCCGATCCCGAAAATTGTTACGGGGTTGGCAACCTTTTTGTCGTGATCAAACCATCTCAAATTTTCTTGAAAGCGTTTTCATTTTCATAAAGTGAATTTTCATAATCTCTCACCATCTATGAAATGGTGATTATATAAATCTAGTTTATGATTTGCATAATGAAAATCTAATGTCAGCTTGACTATAAATTAAACGTCATACCAAAGACCCAAACTTCCTTATGTCAAAGCATTTGATTCGTGCATAGGCCTATCTGACTTCAACTACGACCACTGAACGGAGCACCGTGCAAAATGATTATTTTACTCTGACAACATCTATGGGTCAAATGGTCATGCCATAAATACATGTAACGCCCCATGATTTCTCTAACCATTTTGTAGTCTTTATACGCACACCTGTATTCGATGATCATTATGCCCAGTCCTAGACTAAGCGAATACTCAAGTATAGGCTTATAAACATTTAAAAAGAGATTGGCCTACAATAGCCTATTCCGCTATTCGTATTTTTGTTTGGACATCAAAATCCTGACGTGCTTAGGCAAATAGGCCTAAAGGAGTATAGTCAGCGAATTTTTTCGTGACTAGAATTTTCATAAATTTACACAATGACATGCACACTGTTCCAAGACTCTTTGCTAAAAACTAAGATTTTACAAGTAGGCTAGGCCTACTGAAATAGACCCTGCTTACAATAATAACGTGATTTCAAGCGATTAAATTAAGTCAGTCTGAGTGAAATGATTCTAAGTTTTCGATAAGTTTTCAGCCATTTCAAATTTTCGGCGCAGATTTGCAACTTAAGGTTTACTGCCAGGCGCTGCCCGTGAGTTTCCGGCGCCTTAAGCAAGCGGGTTCACCGCCCCCATTAAATTTAGAGCATTTATAGGGCAATTAAAAGCAATGTGTTACGTCATCGGTGCATGCAGTCACTTTGCCTACGTCACAGGCCGCCACAGCTAACAAATGCAGAACTCACTTAATCTCTTAGACACCGTTAGAAATTTCACTGGGGCAGTGTTTATTCTAGCCACCTTGACATTGGGGGTGGGGATTTGGAAATGTTTGATGACACAAGGTTTGAGTCTCCACACTTTTGGGGGAAATTTCCATCCCCCAGCCAACATATAAAAATTTTTGTGTGGAATTTTAAAACTTTGGAAGGAACTCCCCCCCCCAGAAAAGGCCCAGAATAAACACTGACTGGGAGATAGCGGAGACTCTTTTCGCTTGCCACAGCAGGGGCATCTGGAAATGGCCTGCACGTGTAGGCCTATTGCTGTTAGCGGCCTTATGCAGTATTTTCGTCATTTAGGCATGGTCTCCAGCCAAGTCTTGTGTGCGATATGATCGTACATATAGGCCCCTAATACATAGCAGTGTACCGTTTAGGCCTACACGAGCGATAAACTAGGTCTTATAATGCTTACCGGTGCAGCTCATGTTGAACAATTGGGCCTAAGCATAAGTAAAAAATAAAATTTAACCAAGGCCCGATGAGTCTACGTATCGCGAGAAAGGAGAAAATCGATTATTATTATTATTATTAGCTAGACGATTTCTATAGCGCAATAACCATGGCAAAAGTGGCCAAAGACAAGAGCGCTTTACAAAACTACGAATATCCGATGGTGAACAAGTGAGTCTTAAGATTACGTAGAAAAATTCCAAGAGAGTAGGAAGTAAGTAGGAAGTTAGTAGGCTTTCGGGACATGTAAGGAGTTTCCTCTTAATTTCCCAGCCTAATATTTCCGCCTTCTGACTTTAAGATCTGCGCTTTCGTTCTGTTACTTCATTAGGCACTGAATTCGGGTCGTTGGCATTTTAGATTTCAATAATGTGACAGACAGACAAGGAGACAAATCTTACAGCGACTTTTGTCACAAAGTTGATAGGACCTACATCGACGAACTGGTTACAGCGTAAGTCAATAATAGTGCGTTTTTATTTCAATCCGATTAACCCCTTAACCGTGTATTTAACTGTAACTCAATGTAAAATGGACGGATATATCCGGGATTCCCAGTTAAGGGGTTAAAAACCTCGCTTAGTTTTTATTGCTCGGATGAACGTGACTTCGGTTCAGATCGAAGTATCAATCATGATTCGATCAGTGGCGCAGCCAAGGGAGGTTTGGGGTTAACCCCCCTTGGCTGCAAAAACAAAATAGTTTTAATGAGTTTCTATGCATTTTAAATTTTGGGAGGCGATTTTGGGGTTAACCCCTTGGCTACCTGGCTATAGAATGTAACGGTAAAAGAGGTGACGACCTTTTTTGTCAGCACGTAGAAGGAGCAAATAGAGATGAGATGACATTTTTTGCTTGTCAAGAATTTTCCGAAGTTGGTCACGGTCAAAACCAAAAACCAAACCCCCCTTCCAGAAATCATGGCTACGCCACTGACTGGAGTCGATACTTTGTCATGTCTCATGTGGCGTACATATTTAATTAATCACGTCCCTATGAGGGAGCCTTGATTAATTACTTCGTAACGATACCAGTATGCACGACTGCACGTACAGTATATAACTGTAATCTGTTTTGCTTCCTAAAAGATGTAAGCCGATAATTGTTAATGATTCTCATATCTGCTGATTATAATAAGACCACACTGTAGATATGCAAACATAACATAGAAGTGAAGAAAGACTCAAATTTAAATCACGTTTTCCTCTTGTTCCAACATCATTGCGTCAAATAGTACTAAAAGTGTCAACTTCTCTCGTCCGAATTTTATTCTACAGCGCTCGAAATGCGACACCTGTTAGCCATGTCTAACGAAAATGTACACAGTCTTTCAAAAGTCTACTCTCCATAATATAAAATTTTAGCCGAATACACATTCTTGACACAAAACAACAATTGCGTAATTCTGTATCCTTCCGTTTAATCAAAATAATCATCAATCAAATCTATAGCGCCATTATAAATGCCAGTAGCATCAGCCGTTGTTGTAGAACATTAAAAAGGCCTGTGCCTACGAATTACAGAATGGTGACGCGAAGAGGTTGTCCGGTGGGGCCTTCATACGAAGGAAGAAGGGCCAAACAGTAACAGTTTATGAATTAAATTATAACGTGCTAAGTTGATAATGCTCCGCGGTTTCACGAATTCACGCAGGCAATGAATTCCGTAGACTGTTTAATTAACATTTCAAAAACAATTAACCACTGCTACTGTTAGTACGAGACGAGGCATACCGACAGATTACATTTCTGCTGACTATCGAGTGACATGAGTGACATGGCTACAAATAAAAATAAAATACAGTTCACTATATAAAATCATGTGCATATTATAATGGTCAAATAAAAATAAAATACAGTTCACTATATAAAATCATGTGCATATTATAATGGTCGTTAATCCTTTCTCTTACAGAACCTACTAGGCCTTTATCGTAAAGAGATACACAATGAGCGCCGATTTCTGGTGTGAGGAAGACGAGCCTGTCAAACTTGCTCCAGCTTGGATGAAGAACGCCATTGGCGAGAGGCGCTGCGCATGTGCATTCGAACCATGCCAGATGGCGGACGCTACCAACTTCGAACGCAAAGATGACGACGACGGCGTCGATAAAGACACCAAGATGGCGGCCGAGGACGAGAAGATACGCGTGTTGCGCTACATCGGCGCCATTTGCCTGGATCGACCGTGTCCCAGTTGCAAGTACGAGGTCGCCGATAGGCCGCATCGTGACCTGCGCCAGTGTCGGGCCTGCGGTGAGTTGTGGGGGTTTGACGACTCGCAGACCATGGACGAGTTTGTGCGCGAGTTTTGTCGGATGGACCCGTGCCAAGGATGCGGCGCGAGTGGCCTGGACGACTTGCAGATTGCCGTCAAACACGCAAGGCAGGAGCTGGTCTGTCTGAGGTGCAAGACCGTGCTGGACATTGGGCCATCGCCGGACACGCATCGTGACGAAGATTTTGACTTTCTGGACCCTGAAGATCACCACCGATCACGCAACGCCGGCAGGTTGAACGCAAGCGAAGATTTCAATAAAGAAGAGACGAACTTGACTTGCCCTAACTGTCCATACATGACCGAGGAATTCTTTGAGAAGACTTTCGAACGTGACTCGCTTGTCCTCGCTGTCTGCCCAGCATGTAACAACGTCGTCTTTGGGAACGGTACACAGGCAGAAGCCAAATGCGATAAGCGCAGAATTGAAGCAGAGAAGAACACCCCAAAATTTGGCGGTGGACGTGCCCCAGCTGCCAGACGGACCAAGCAAAGATTTTCATTGAGGATGTGCAACCTAGCACAACGGAAACCGAAGCCAGACTCAAAGGACGAAGATGATCAGGATGTCAAACAGCTGATGTCAAGAATGGGGGGAGAAGTTGGTATGACCGTTGGCACTGAACTGGGCAGCATAGTCCTAAAACACATGGAACTGGCAAAGGCCTCAGGACCAGTTGGCGCTGTTGTGAGAAAGGCGATTTGCGAAGAAATTCATAGATCGGCAGCAAAAATGGGCATCGTCTGTCGAAATGGTCGGTAGTTTTGTCCCCATTGTGGAAGCGAAGAGTCCCGAGAGAATTTCAATGCCTCGACTTCAGCTCCGATGCTTTTATTCACATGTTGTTGTCCTAACATCGATAGGCTAAACATCGACCTAATGCTTATTAATTATTTTAGACAAGCGTCCGTAGCTGGGAGGGTGTTTTGGGATTCAAACACCGCCCTAAATTATATCTCGATTTTCTATAGAACATAAATAATTTGAACTTGATTTGTGGCCATGCATTTTCTCTGACAAATATATTAGACTTAAATATTTTTATTTTATGTAAATCACTTTAAATGTGGAATTTAAACGTCTATGTCATCTGTTGTTGTATGTAAGATTTTAATTAATCATGATTTTTCTTTCGATGGTTCAGTCAGAATTCGCCAGATGGCCAATCATTGCATCATATATTGACTGGAATTTGATTGTTGAACAACCTACATGTACTCGTATAGTAGTTTTAGGCTTAGCGAATATTCGTATTCCTGCCTCCCCAGCAGTGCTTAATCTAGACTCCTGGACTCCAGGGGAAACTGAAAAAGCTGGGGGGGGAAGGAACTGACAAATTAAGCCGGGGGAATTCTGCTAGGGGCCGCTGTTAGTCCATATGTAGTATTCCAAAATTTCCGGGGGGAATTTGAAATTTCCGGAGGGGGAAGAGGGCAATTTCCCCCGGAAACAGTCTAGATTAAACACTGCTCCCCAGTCTCCTTTTACTTTAGTTTCTATGCGTATTTAATAGTATTAAACATCAACAGGTATTTGCGTAGCAGTTGCGTAGTCAGCCTAAGTCGGGGTTTACGAATAGGGGCACCTTCTCTTATAGGCCTGCATTGAAATTCCTTTCGGCCCGACTAGACTGTTTAGGGAACGTCGTTGCTTAGGCCTAAGCGAATGCATTTGGGGTTGGTCATATTGCTAGAGTGTGACCCGGTCTACCTCTGAAGCAACTTGCAGTACGTCGAGTAGGCCGGCCTAGGCCGGCCTATAGGAACATTTCTCGGCAATCACTCTTGCTCATATCCCCCGATAGAATTTTTCATAGGCTTTCGCATTTTTCTCAATAATTTCTCATGCGGGTTTTTAGAAGTTTAGATTTCGAAATGCAAATTGCAGGAAATTTGAAAACTTAAGTTCTCGAGGTGTTTTATGTTCACATTTGGCGCCGTATTTTTAAAACGCAAGCGGCAACACTCGTTTCATCTTGTAAATAAATTGTCACGGCATTCGAACTCTGAAATTTAACAGTAAATTTGGTTGTTAAATAGAAATTAAAAGTGATTTCTTTAAAATTACAGATATTCTGTGCATGTATTTAAACGAACGAACAGTAGAGTTTTGCATTATTCTTTGCAGTAGTTGTGCATTTATAGGCCCGAAAGTTAGGGTTAAGACACGTAATTTATATAGCGCAGCATTAGGGGTTGTCCACAAATGACGTAACGCGATTTTGGCACTTTTTGGGCCCCCTCCCTCCTACGTAACGCCACGCAACAAAAAGACTCCCCTAAAGTATGACGTAACAACGGGCCGACCCCCTCTTTCGTCTTCCGAAAAGTCTTGACAACCAAAAAGGGTAATTCATCCTTCTATTTTTCCCTCTCCAAACATACTGACAAGCAAAAAAGGTCATCCTTATCAAGACACCAATTTTCACATGTTGAGATAATGGACTACAAATTGCAGTGTGTGTTTGTCTTTTTTCTGCACGTTGAGTGAAGGACAAAGAGTTTTAAAGTTTAAAACAATTACTTGACTTTGATGTTTTCGATATGTTTTTAATCTTTGCACTCTTTTGTGAATGCGTTGATCTCACTAAAACATAACGGCGGAAAGAACGTTAAAGACTCTGCTTGCTAATTTTTATTCAGGTTTCTTTTACATTTGAGTTGCTTTATACAGTTTATGTCAATATTGTTAATTATTCTTTAGGTGTATAGTCCGATGTAATCATGATTCCAATCAGGTTTCAGGGTTGCCATATGGGCATATTTGGACTTGCGTCTTGGGATCCGCCACCTGCGCTGTCACCTCATTTGACACCTGGTTTAGCTCCACGAGTCTTGTCAGAGCAGGCTGCCGTTTCAGCGAGTCCAAAAGGTTGGAGTTATTATCATAAAAATTTTTTGGGTTGCTAGATTTGTAATGCTTTTCACTGAAGGAAATTTAATTGACCTTATGGACGACAGACGGGTCAGTCAGTGTCATTATGCAAGGTTCTTGGTAAATATTGCATGTCATATTATTAACCCTTTGGTCCCTTAAGACAGATATCTCGGCTTCAAAACATATTGGCTATATGGATTGCTGGGGCAAAAGGGTTAAAGGGAGTGGATATTAATATGAATTGAGTTGAGAGCTCTGCAGTTGACTGAAAGCACAAATGGTGTGACAGTTGGAGGTATGATAATTGTGTATGACTCTATACAATGACCCCTTTAAGATGACCTATGTTTTTATCATAGGTTCCTGGAATATTCTAGTTTTTTAAGCTTCAGTCCACCGGGTTCCATGGACCTTATGTTAAGTGAACTTGCTTTAAAATGTATAAATGTTTAGTGCTGTTCTAGATCTACTTCTGCCTATCTCTTTGGATTCTTGTAAATGAAGATGATAGTATGAGATGTGAGTGAATGCTTTGTAATTGAAGATATAAACCTTGTATTTAAATATAGGATATAATTGTGATATATCGATATCTTTTTTGCATTCTCTTTCTATCCTTGTGTGTCATTTTCTTTCTCAGAGACTTCCGATGTATGCCAAAATTACACAGGTGTTCATCAGTCCAATGCTACCTGTTCGATTTACTCGCCAGGTGCACACACAGCTGTGACGGAGAAAAATCCCTTTTGGTCGGGCAGTGCAGGCACCCAGGCGTTGCCAGTTGAAGAGCCCAGCCCACCTTTAGGCGTTGAGAAAATGCATGAGGCTCGCGTTAGCAGAAGTGAGGTGAAGTGTGGACCACAGAACCATACTATCATCAACAAAGGCGTACAGCCGAAGAATTCATCAGAGACCGAGTGCGACGCAGATGCTGTGAAATTGATACGGTGTGGCAGGGGATCTCAGTTTAAGTCGAGCGGCGGGACACCGTCGGTTGGGGCGATCTCGAGACCATGTGTGGTCGGGTCAGTTTTCCAAACTGGACAGAACGCAGCAAAGATGGTGACTCAGCAGAATCCTGGATTCCTAGGTGGTAGTCAGCTCGGTAACGGAGGCAGTGGATTTTCCGGGCGTGAGTGGAAAGCGGTCGAGCATGCTCCATGTGGCTCTGTTGTTAACGGTGCTGTCAGAGCTACACAGGCGCCAGCGATCGCAGTGACCAAGGGACTGCGAGATCAGAGAGTCCTCCAGAACGTCGACGACCACCTGACCAGCTGTCTGAACCCCACTTCTCCGGAGTTCGTCCCAAAGGTCGACCCTGTGGTCGCAAACCAGGTCGGCTGTCGCCTGATTGCCAAGCACAACTACGAGGCCAATCCAGACAGTCCGTTCGGTGCCAGTGGCGAGTTGAATTTGCGTCGTATGGAACAACTGGTCAAGATTGGATGCCATCCAGAACACAACATTTGGTGGCTGGCAAGAAACGAGAATGGTGAGGAAGGCTACATTCCGGCTTCCTATGTCATGGTAAGTTCATCTACTATTATAATGGTAAGTCCATCTACTATTATAATGTTCATCTACTATTATAATGGTAAGTCCATCTACTATTATAATGGTAAGTCCATCTACTATTATAATGTTCATCTACTATTATAATGGTAAGTCCATCTACTATTATAATGTTCATCTACTATTATAATGGTAAGTCCGTCTACTATTATAATGGTAAGTCCATCTACTATTATAATGATAAGTCTATCTACTATTATAATGGTAAGTCCACCTACTATTATATTGGTAAGTCCATCTACTATTATAATGTTCATCTACTATTATAATGGCAAGTTCATCTGCCATTGTGATGGTAGGAAATAGTTACCTAGTTTTTAACTGTTAATGACTTTGTCTACCAATGTATGGAACTCCTATGACATCATGTGTGATCGTTTTGGGGTCGGGGTCCTTTTCACCCCTCAGATCTCCCATTTTTTCTTATAGACCCAACATTTTAAAAGCTTGTTTATTACCCTGTTGACCTTCAAAGGTCATGAACCAGGAACCAGTTTGTGATGATGTTATAAACTTCAATGTTTTCTTCTTCCTTCAAATTCTTTTTTTTAGTATTTTGTACTCTATGCAGATCTTTAGCCATTTAGCTGTTGTTGTTGTGTTTTGTTGTGTGATTCTTGTACTTAAAAGCTTTTGTTTATGACAGGTTTTGGAAGAGAAGTGTGGGTTGCCATGGTTACAGAACCGTGCAGCTGAAGAAGAAGAGGCGCCATCGACTACACTGAGTGAGTCTGACTTTATTCGGAAGTAACTTAATATTCTATTCGCCGATGAATACAAGCATGTCCGTTATATAATCACACCTGTTTGGCTTGGTCTCGCCACCCTCGAATTCTTCCCATCTATCCAGAACTGAATCTTTTGGCTTCACTTGGGTCTAATTCAGCCATGTTTTCACGCTTCATTGTCTCATACTTGCTATAAAAGGCTGTCTGGCTATACATGATTTGGCCTGCAGATGTCTTACAGCATTATCCGACTAAAATTATCTTGGCAATGGTGGACAACTATCAGCTGGCACTACGTGGAGGTCCTTTAGAGATTGTATTCGGAATTTTATGCTGTGGTGGTAGTAGTAGTTCGGAAATATCCGTAATGTTTTAACGGTGCTTTTTTTTAGGTGCAAAGCCTTACAGATCTGCCTACAATAGAAGTTCAACCACCCTCACGGGTTCAAGCCAGTTCGCGTGTGAGCCCTGTGGGAAGAGTTTCAACGGCCCGCAGCCGTACAGGGCTCACATGGGTAGCCGCGCCCACCGGGAAACGCTCGAAACGATGGACTGAGGAGCTGGGGTGAAGGAGGAGGAGGAGGAGGAGGAGGGGTGAATGGGTGTGTTTTGGTGGAATTTAGTAGTCTTGTGATTTGCAGATGCGGTGCTAAATGGGATTTAAGTCAGCTTCTTGTGTTGCCTCAGATGAGTTTATGTTTCAGCTTGTAATACTTGACCATAGAGTTTTAGTTTTTCGATTTGCCGAGTTTAAGCCCTGGTTTGGGCATTGCTTTTGATTTCAGTGCCTTGTTGATCTGGCTGTGTGTGTGTGTGTGTGTGTGTGTGTGTGTGTGTGTGTGTGTGTGTGTGTGCAGTTCTGCTTTATAGATGGTAATTTTTTTACTTTACTATAATTTGCTTTGAATTTCAAGAATGTTTAATTTTAACTGATAATATGACAGTCCTTTTGTTTGCATTTTAATAAGTGTGAATTTCAGTTTATCTTGTGCTTTATGTAAAAAGCATTTTTTTTTTTTAGTAGCCCTATGAGCATTACTTTAGTTTTGTCTATATATAACTCATTGTTTTTTTGTAGTGCATTTAATAACGTACTGTATTGTTCCAAGGGTAAAACAGGAACATTTAAATCTTGCTGATTTTTGTAATAGTAATGTTTTGTAATGTGTAACTGATGTTTCAGAAGTTTAGTTGATGTAATTGTTTTGTTAGTTGTAATTTACCCACTGAGTCTCTGCCTTTTTATAGGTTTTGGTGAATTTTTTATAAGTTTGCCATATCTGAAGAGTTTTCTCGGATTTTTGTTGCCATTTTAGATTTAGTGCATTATATGTAACATTATGCTATATTTGGATAAGGTTCATTAGTAGTAATCTGATTTTAAGTGGTTTAGGAGGCTAAGTAAGCCTCTGTGAAGACCACTGTATAGTAACTCTCTGCATTCAATAACCTAGTTTTCCGAGATAGCCTTTGAATCCGTTTATCATTGTCGTTGTCTGTTGGTAATAAAAATCTCGGAAAGCCCCATCTGTTGAGTTTATGAGACTTTAATTTCTATGGAGTTTTTTTAAAGCATACAGTAGTATGCAATTTGTGTTTCTTTTCTGGAGTAATAACTCAGGTTGTAGAATTTCGTGTAAGACATTTATTTCTCTCAAATGCTTGATCATTGTAACAACATCTGCTTCATTTGTATCAATCGTGTTATCTTAAGTGCAAGCGTAATGCATTTGGTAGAAATAGATGGTGAAAAGCAGTTTCCTTACTTATTTTTCTGTACTACGGTATCTTTCGATTCTTGAACATCTGGAATACCAGTGGCAAAGGCAGTTGTATCGGCCTGCTTGCTGTTTATCAGTATTAACGTGTTTGCAGTTGCTGGTTCATTTTATGTGTGTTGATTTTGCAACTGAATTGTAATTTCGATGGCCCGAGTTGCATTCAGTGAACATCTTTTGTGTTTATTAACCCCTTAACTGGGGACCCGGATATATACGTCCATTTTACATTGAGTTACAGTTAAATACCCAGTTAACGGGTTAATTCTAGTAGCTTCGAGTCTCTTTGAGGTGATGAATATTACAGGCTTGGTTGAAATTGGTCATACTACGATAATGTACGCACTGCATTAAACCAAAACTGTGTTCCGTTTGCCAATCAATCAATCAATGAACTTCTATGGCGCCAGTATCATAATGCCGAGGGCATCAGTCGATGGCTCACGAGATCCAAACCGAATTAGAACCAGGTCAAGTCGGAAGGGTAAGCCAGGTAGGCGGCAGGGGGGGGGAGGAGGGCAATCTAAAGTTGAGATGTTCCAATGTTCGGGATGTAACCCTTTCCCCACAGATTAATGTGACGCCTTGTTAGTGATGACAAATTCTGGTGATGTGCTAGTTTTGTTATTATTATTATTATTATTCCTACTTTGCACCGAACTGCAGGTCTGTTTAGGCGTAGACATTATTTGAACACGGTTTGTTTGGAGGTATGCAAGTACGAAACGGGACCATGTTATCCCACTCGGTGCAGTTAGCCCCTTCCTTCGGCGTCTGAGCCAAGTGGAAACCTTGACCCTTGTGGAAAGTCTCTTGTACTCTGAGCTGTGTTGAGGAATGAGAATGATGATATTTCTGCTGATCCATGGTCGAATTAACGGAACAAGTCCCAAATTTAGGCTCGTCTCTCTCGTCTTCGACTCCCGTGCGTGTGTGTGTGTGTGTGTGTGTGTGTGTGTGTGTGTGTGCCTGCATGCCTTGAAATAGACTTTCTGCAGTACTTGCAGGACACGGCTTTTAAGCACGCCGTCTGCCTTAGGACAGTGGGGCTGCTAATTAATTAATTAATTCTGCGTTATTAGCTCTTTAGAATTTTTAGATAATCGTTGGATAACAGAGGCGTAGCGAAGGGGGTCAGGTGGGGGCATATGCCCCCGGGCGCCGAGGTGAGGGGCGCCAAAATCGGGTTTTGGGGTAAATTAAACAGTCAAATACATAACAAACAAGAAGAAAGAAATGCGACGACATTTTTTGCTCGTCAGGAGTTTAAGGAAAGGGGCGCCGTAGAGAGTTGAGGGGGGGGGTGCCGAGAGAACGATGTGACGACCTTTTTTGCTCGTCAGCAGTGTTGGGGGCGCCATTAGCGTCGCCACGGATGGGGGGCAAATGGGGGCACTGCCCCCCACCTGCCTCAGACCACCCCAACCTGGCGGCCCAGACCACCTGGGGGGCCAGATGGGGGCGCAAATCCGGTTGAAAGCATTTTCTGGGAACTGGGAGGGCCAAGGGGTAAAGAATCTGACACGGGCCCCTGGCCCCCTTTTGCCACCCTCCAAACCGGACATTCCTGGTGAGGGGTAAAGACGCCACTGGCCCCTTTTGCCCCCTCCAAACCACATTAACGACGTCACTGGGGCACCAATTAACGGTCACTTTGCCTCCGGGCGCCGGATACCCTCGCTACGCCTCTGGTTGGATACAGAGATGAATACAAAGATGTGTGGGAAGTTGAAATTTGAAGAAAAAAATTGAAATTTTATGATTCTGTATTTTTAAAATGTCTTTAGCCCTATAGGCTACTATTCCAAAAGAGCCTGAGTACATTTCATGTATGATGTAGTGCATGGGGCGGCGGAACCAGATGCATTAAGCCACGCCTACTTGACTGCATAAGCCACGCCTTCCAGATTATGTCGGCGCCGAAGCAATACAATATTAGGCTCCGTGTACTATGTAGCCTAACGCAGCTGCTGCGTCTATAATGTCCATCGTTACATTGTAAAAACAGAAGCCTGCCGAAGACTAAATATAGGACGCGTTAGCCACCATCGGCCTTAGCACTAAACCTCTGCCCCTCAAAGCTACAGATTCGTCTTCTGTTGGGTTCACTCGATCGTCGACAGCGTAAAAGAGTGAATATAGAGTGAATAGACTATAGTTGTGCGCTATATAACTGATAATCTCACAGTCCAGAGGTCTTCTTCACATCGTCTCCACAGGTAGGCCTAAGTCATCAAATTAAGATGCTACGTAACATGTACGTTATACCAATCCAACCGCTGGCGCCACATATTTTACGCAAAGTATTTTTCTAACGTTGCATAACAAGTACTTTGTATAAGGCCTAAAAAGAACATGCCGTTTGAATGCTGCCATGAACATAGGCCTATTCCTCTGCATTCGATTTTCTTTAGGCCTTAGTCTTACGCTACACATGTTTAGACCTCTGTTAACTGTCAAGGTTTCTGGCCTAAATTTAGACTTTAAAGAGACACACGCGACCTACATGTAGGTAAGTGAGTTCGCATCGATTAATTTAAAAAATTTTTATGTAAACTTAATTAAAGGGAATTTTACACAGATTGCAGTAATGCAGAATATGGTAACGCACAAACATAAAGTCGGACATTTTACTTACTTGGCGCAGTGTCACTTCTAATTGTTATAGGCCACTTGTCTGTTTATCGGATGTGATCTGCTGTAGCGAAACACGGCGTGGCTGAGTAGGCCCCATATATGTACGCTGGTTCGAAGGGGGGGGGTCAATGGTGTAGCTGTGTGTACGTGGAACTGTAGACTGGTAAAAACTGATACACTTGACTGTCAGACATTTTTAAAATAAACATATTTTTACAAGACATCTCGCTCATCTGAAGAGAGAAAGAGAGACAGACAGACAGACAGAGACAGACATCTGTACAGAGAGTCTGATAGTAAATACGATAAAATTTAGATGCAGAATCTCAGATTCTTCAACTAAGAGAGTGAGTTGAAGAGAGCTTGCCAAAATAAAGCTCCAACTGTGAGAGAGAGAGAGAGAGAGAGAGAGACAGAGACAGAGACAGAGACAGAGACAGAGACAGAGACAGAGACAGAGACAGACAGAGAGAGAGAGTCGAACATCGAACATAGAGCGGGCACGTGACCAGCAGCGTAATAATTGTTACACTGCTCCATTTTGCGGACATAGCTAGAGAGAAGAGACTCTAGAATCCTGACAGTTGCCTTAGATATCTCGACCTGCAACACTCGACCTGTTCTGCCTCAGTCGCTGGTGTAGGGGGTCAGTGCGTCCCTTAGGCGCTTATAGACGTGGATGCTCAGCTGCATCATGCATGTGTCCTGAAAACTAAGACTACCGGTCAATGGTTTTGAATCCAGGTCATCATGCCACCGACAGGTTCCAATATTTGCATTGAAGGTTGGGCCTATGATAGGCCTAACTGTTATATGCAACCAAACCAAAGCAGGCCTAGACTGTTTTAGTCCTCGACTAAACTTAGACCATCGACCTAATTAATGCATTTTTGACGCGTCACTATATAGCATCAGAAATCCTTTAGGCTTTAGGACTTGATCTGGATGATTTTTAAGATGATTTTATTCATTTTTTCTCATTCCCTTTCAAACCGAAACATGAAACCATGACCTTGCTCAGCTGACCTCTACACTTTAACTATAGCTAGTTCAACTGTAGATTAAACGACTATGAATAAACAGCTACTATACGGTAAGCTCCGAATCCTCATTTCCGAGATTTTAATTCCTTCACTGCCTCCTCCTCAAAGGCGTTCAAGTAGAATTTAGGTCTAAACTGGAAAACCTTCCTATTATTATTATTATTATTATTATTATTATTATTATTAACAACCTGACCCGCCGCCTCATAGATGACACTGACCTTTGCCCGGCCGACAAACCACCCTGGCTATGGCTGTGGAGGAAGATGGAAAGATTAAAAGGACAGACAATAAATCAAACAGCTACTGCAGATGGCGGGAGAACAAAGATCGCAAGTCAGAAGAAGACAGAGGATTTTGGATTGGACGCGTGCCAAGAGGAGAATCGAGCAGTATTGGAGGGGTATGCCCCTATAGGCCTACCAGGGACAGCGCAAATATAAACCAAGGACAATGATTGGACTTAGGCTTATTATGGTTGAAAACAGATGCCATCAAGATTGAGGCGTTCAAGTAGAATGTATTGGTGTTGGTTGTCTTGAATGGACGGGTTATTATTATTATTATTATTATTATTATTATTATTATTATTATTATTATTATTATTATTATTATTATTATTATCATCATCATCATCATCATCATCATCATCATCATCATCATCATCATCATCGTTGTTTTATGTGATTGTATGCATTCGCCATAGATGCAAAGAGCCTGATTATGCTTATTTAGTTCTTTTCATTGAGTTTTTTCAAAGGCAGTCGTCTAGTAAGTGCAGAATCAACTGCGCTTAAAGTTAAAGAGTAATTAAAACGGCGCTCAGTTTGCAGGGTCATGTACGGCTTTAGGATCGCATAAAAACGCCCTCGGATGAGTTTCCGTTCCTAATGCGTCTGTTGCCTGGGTTCGTTGACCGCTTATTATCATCGAAACACGCTCGGATTTCCGCCGAAAATACTAGATAGATCATTCGGCAAAAGCACAACAGCAAGTGTTTTTTTCAGCCTAGGGGCCTACTGAATATTCGTAGCCACCGAACTAGCAAATAAGCATAATTAATTGCGTCAACAACAGCTAGCGGTCGCCTAGCTGTCGATGATTTGACGGGGGCGGCTGTATAGGCAGGTACGGGGTGGGGCATTTTCTGACCTTCGCCGTCAGAGTAAGGAACTGACGTCATAGGGCCTACATTTGCGTACTGATATTTTGTATCGTTCTTAGGCTGTCCCATGAGGAGTTTACATCGAATGTAGGCCTACTTAGGTCAATAGAAGAACGCAGGACATTTCGTTAGGCTATTCTCCTCTTGCATTTCGTTATTTCAATCGTGATTCAATGGTAGAGAGAAAAACCTGTGCGTGTAGCATCTGAGCAATGTCTTAATGTTGCAATCGTGTATTGCCTAGCTCTTCTTCTATTTTCTACTTAAACAGGTCTATTGGAATGGACGTGAAATTTTAAGAACCCTTTTAAGCGAACGTTAACACTATAAACTCTGCAGCTAACGACACTGGATACAACGATGGGCCTATATGTAGTGATACATCCTAGATCTATAATGATACAGAGTAATCGATTATGGGAATCTGTTGAAATGAACTGATATTTGGAAGGAAAAGTGTCGCTTGATTATAAATTCGATGAGATTCCTTTTCGCCGGAAAAAGTAAATCAGTGGTATACCACCCGTTGGCGTAAACTTGCAAGGATTAATTAAAAAGTATGGGAAACTCCTATGCATGGCCTATGCCTCCCCTTCCCTATGGTAGCCTCTCTAGAAGTGGGGGCTCGAGCCTAGAGACCTAATAGAAGCTTACGCCTATGATACTTTACACAATTTTTCAGTGCATCTTACCAGGACGCTGTTTCCAGCGCTTTGCACTGGCTTCTTACGTAAAGCTATAGGCCTAGGGCCTACAGTATGCGTAGCATTTCCATTGTTCACTGATGCACAAGAAATATAATACACTTACCAACGCATCGAGTGCATAGCAGCTGTCGGTAATTTACCTTATTTAGCACGAAATGGACGTCATAGATGACGTCATATCCTTCAGCGTCTGAGGTAAAGCGGCAAAAGGACAGAGGGGTGGGCGGGCAGGCATGCAAGGGAGACAAGGAGATCTTTTTGCAAAATGCTTACGCAAGCAAAAATATATTAAACTTTCTTTGTAGGCATATCAGTTGGGGATGAGTCGCGTGACTATATCCTGCGGCGCTCTCGCAGCCAAGTGGACTTTATTCGTATTCAATCAATCAATCAAGTGCAATAATCAATCAGCGCCATTATAATACTGTAGTGCTTCAGTCCAGTGGCGGCTCCACCGGGGGGCCAGGGGGGCCCGTGCCCCCCCTATTGAGAGCCTGCCCCCTAGTGCCCCCCCAGTTGGGACCCTATACTTAATGCTACATACATTAAACAACAAATGGTTGGCCCCCCATGATTAGAAGTTGCCCCCCCCCCAACGGCCCCACCCCACTTGCCAAATCCTAGAGCCGCCACTGCTTCAGTCAGTGGTCACTTCAAGTGAGATTCGCAGTAGAGTCAAGCGAGTTGACGGTTGAAAATCCACGGGTCAGTTCATAAGTTCCTGGCCGGGAGCCAAGAGGGTGGGGTGCATGATGGGAGGAGGGGTAAATATTGCATCATCGGTTGCTGATACATCAAGAATAAAGCCACGTTCTAACTGCACAGGTCGACGAGAAAAGGTGTTCATCAGAAAGAAGAAGAAGAAGAAGAAAAAGAAAAAGAAGAAGAAAGAGATTCAACGAAGAGCATTTTAGTGTCTCTCTCTCGCTCCCTCTCTCTCTCTCTCTCTCTCTCTCTCTCTCTCTCTCTCTCTCTCGCTCTCTCGTCCAACATGGCCGCCGATCATCATCAGGAGTCTGCCTTCCGGAACGAAACCACTTCGATGTTCGAGTACGGACGACATCCGCTGCTTCCGACGATGTCTGCAGACGGTCCCCGACACAGCCTGGCAGACGTCTACTATCAACAATGCCGGATAACTGCCGACTGCATCGAGCCATACTGGGACTGCTGGTAAGGGATGGATGGGTGGGTTGGTGATCAAACCAAACACACTTTATTCGCTTCGTATAGCAGTTAGATCCCGCAAAGTCCGAAAATGCGAGGGACTCGATGGTTACAGGGCCCATAGGCGTGAGCGTGGATGAAAAAGTGGGTGGATGGGGGGAGGTGGACTCTGATACCTATCCTCTTCTCTAGCGTTGCCTCTCAAAAGTTGTGAGGAGTGGGGGTTCGAGTCTAGCGGCCTAATAGAAGTTTGCGCTAGGCGATTAAGCAAACATAGATACATGCATTTCGACTCGCAGACATTAGTGCTTGAGGTTAGCTTCCGAAGATACTTGACGCCTATTAATTTAGTTCCTCTGACGATGGTCTGTCTGTACACAGTGCAAAAGGCCTTTGCGTGTGATCCGGAAAAGCCTTCTGCTCGGTGCGATTCTTAATCGAGGCTGAGACGTAGGCCTATTATAGACTTATAGGCCGTTAATGAGATAACTGGCAAGATGTTGCATCGACAAACAACGATGACTTAGCGATTGTTTTTGTGTCGCAGTTCTAAACAGCGAAAAGAGGTTATTACTTTGAACCGAAAAACATCGAAACTGACGTCCGGTGTTATGTGACTATTAAGATATCCACTTTCACGAAAGTTCTCTGTTTCTATTTCAGCGGAGCTACAACAGTAGCCATTGAAAGCAAAATAGAACAGGCGCTGGTTAGTTCCTTATTATTCGATTCTGCTGTTTGAAATTCATTCGGCTAAATTAAAACAAGCATTGTTAAAGCAATTGTAAGCGCAAATGGCCAATATCTATAGTCTGTATAGGCCTATAGGTTAGAGAAATTCACATTTTGCGACGAATGATACCTATTATTGTGGCGTAGCCAGGAATTTGATTTGGGAGGGTAGGCTATAAATATTTTGGGTGGGTATAATTTATAAATCTTAACTATAAACCACCTAAACCTTATAAACCACATGTAAATCACATAAAACACTTTAAGGTAGACTGATTGGGGCCATTGGGGGGGTATATATACCGATATACCCCTGCCTTCACTCAGTTATAATAAATTAATAATAACTGGATTTTGAAGTGGTTTAGTAAAGTAGTAGGATTTCGCTTGTGGTGAAAACCGCTGTCCCTCTGTTCCAACCGCAATCGCTTCTTTCAATCAAACAGCTTAACACTGTCCATTGCGGAAAGAATGCAATCAACTGATACCTTTGATTAATTATTAGACCTATAATAATAAATAAATAAATAAATAAATAAATAGCAATAAATAAATAAAAATAATAATAAGGGTTCGTCCATGTGGTACGTAATGCACAGAGGGGAGGGAGGGGTCGGATTTAGGAGATTTTGCCTATGTACGCTGTGCAAACGGGGGAAGGGGTTGAAAATATGTCTTTTTGCGTACGTACAATATGGATGAGCCCTAACAACAACAACAAAAACAACAACAACAAAGTTTAAAGTGGTTCAGAATAGAGATGTGCGGGTACAGCAAAATGCTTACCCTACCCGTACCCGTGGAAAAACTTTTTTACCCTACCCTACCCGTACCCGTAGCGCTGTACCCGTACCCGACCCGTACCCGTAAGCTGTGTACCCGTACCCGTACCCGTACCCGTAACCGACTTTGGTTGGAATTTGGAGTTTTTTGGATTTGGAATTTTGGACCCGTACCCGCGGGTGCGTTTACGGGTACAAGTACTACAAGGACCTGTACATGGACCCGTGAACCCGTATCCGTTCCTAGAGACTATAGAGAGGCAACAGTGAAATAGGGGCTAGAAATTGGGATAACTATTCATTGTAAATAGCACGCATGTTTAGATTAGGACAGATCTAGTACTTAGGAATCAGGATAATCAGTCAGCTAGCCTAAGCCGACAAGAATGGGCTTGTTTAAAATATTTAGTAGATATCATTTATCTATGAGCAGGCATTAGAGTTCAAGTTAAACCACAAAACTTTACCAGAAGAACTTTCTCGGTCAAAGAGTCCTTGGAGGAGTCAGAGGACGCCATTATAGATTTATTACTGAAGATGTCAGATTACGTCATCTGTATTTCCTTTATGTTTTCAGTAAGTAAAATGCATGCTGTCTGACAAACTGAACGCGATGTACAAGTTATACTAATACACTTTACTCAATATTATTTTTCTATTATTGCATTGCTAATTTGCTATAGTAGTGAGAAATGAAAATATAACTTTTCGGGTAAAACGGGTATACCCGTACCCGTAGCCGCTATACCCGTACCCGTAGCGCTGTACCCGTACCCGACCCGTACCCGTAAAATGTGTACCCTACCCTACCCGTACCCGCGGGTACGGGTACGGGTAGGGTATACCCGCGGGTACGGGTATACCCGCACATCCCTAGTTCAGAAGGGTCTGCACTGCGTGAGAACTACTATGTTTCGTACTAGCGCTATATTGAAAGTGAATAATAGGGCATACACTGAAGAATACTAACTAGGCCTATTACCATAGGCGGATTTAGAGTTTAATATTTGGGTAGGGTAGCATGGAGGTGTCTGAGGGTACCATCCAGCACGCGACAGACCTGGTGTTGATGGAAAAAACAATTTTTGTTTTGGTGGGATTAGTTGGGTAGGCTTAAACCTACCATAGCCTTTAATAAAATCCGCCTATGCCTATTACTATTGCAATTTAGTGTACTTTGTGTCGTTAAACGAAAGCCTGCCTTTTTGTAGGACCTCGTTAAGAACCATTTAATGTTCGCAGTTCGTGAAGAAGTAGGCGCTTTGAACAGAGAACTTCACGAACTCGTCTGTAAGAACGAGCAGCTCGAAAACGAAAACAGAATTCTTCGTTCGTACGCCTCTCCGGAAACATTGTCACGCCTGCACTCCGTACTCTGGCAACTGAATAGCAGACAGACTTTCTCCGCTTCATAATTATATTACCTCTGCAATTATTTTAATTTTTAAAAAGTTTTTACTAATGGCGGCCAGAGATAGGCCTACAATAATTATTGACGCCAGATTTTCTTCTGTAAATCCGCTTGGCCAAAGATCACATATAGGACCGTAAACAGGATACCGAACTCCGCATCGAGTTGGGAAACTAAGTTTTGTTGACCGCTACCGTCGTTATTCATTCAGTTGAGCTTAAAATTTGCGTGATTTAGCCGACGTGCACACGTGGGCAGTGGTGACGACGTGAGGGCGGATGTCAAGCAGGTCATCTGACCCAGTGTGACAGCCATCACGCATGTCGACACTCGTGAGAAGAAAGTTATCGGAGTGCCGCACTTTTTCAACGAAGGACCTTAATGTCGTTGGTGCTCTGAGCGTGTGAGTGGCAATACAAGAGACGCCATATAAGTGCTTTATTACATTACGTTAAGAGAAGGTAAACTAAGATAAATTGGTTTTAGGCCTAACTGGTTGAATAGGCCTTAGCCTGTCTTGGAAACCAATGTAAGTCTCGTTGATCTGTTGGCCCTTGACCCTGCAGAATGCCTTACATGTGACATTGCTGATATTTTCCACGAGCTTATATTATTTTCGCGATAGGCCTATTTGTTATTGTGACTGCGCAGTGTTTTAATTAAACTTATATAACGTTGCTATATTTTGCATATAGCTAAGTGCCAAGATCGAATATGCGTGATTCTGTCTGCTAGTCTTTGACTAATTAAAGCAATTTAATTTGCAGTCTTCTTTATTCGTTTAGAAAGTATTTACTGCAGCTAAATGCTAAGGGTATTATAGCCAAAATTCTAAACAGAATCTCTCGGTCAACAAGATAATAGACAGCCTGGATGGACCATCGACTTGTGTCGAGTAATTACCGGGGGCCGATGGAAAACACGTTTGTGTCGGCGGCGAATCAGTCGGCGACTGGGGTTCGTCCGCGCAGCGTCGGTCCAACGGCGTCCCCTCATCCTCGTCGTTGACCTCTTCCTGCTGCTGCTGCTGCTGCTGCTCCTCCTCCCTCCTCCTCTTCATGATCCACGGTAAACAGATCTACGAACACCGTGTTACCATGTCCAGAGACGGGACGGTGTGGTGGGATTGGGCGGCGGTGGAGTGGCAGCCAATATGATGGAAACCGGAACCGATTGGGCGCAGTCTTTCGATGGTTCCTGGTTGGGGACTGGGGGGGCTGGAGGGAAGATGTACGAGGCGCCCGGACACGGGGGACAGTCGTATTTTGCGGTCGGGAAGAACGATTTGGAAAGCACCCGGAAAACGCCAGTCGTCGAGTCTACAACTGACATAAACAGTCGCCAGGGTGCGCACGCCGTTAACCGTCACGTGACCAGCATCGTAAACAAGCGGAATCCGCATCTACGCGCAGTGGCGGCTCCAGGATTTGGCAAGTGGGGGAGGCCGTTGGGGTGGTAACTTCTAATCATGGGGGCAACCATTTGTTGTAAGGTATGTAGTATTAAGTATATGGTCCCAACAGGGACGCCACTGGAGGCCAGGCACTCAATAGGGAGCACGCCCCCCTGTGGAGCCGCCACTGTCTACGCGTCACCATCCTTGAATAATTATAAAGATGTGCGTTGTCATGACACGTTTAGGACAACCAGTAGACTTCACAAGAAGGCTAATAAGTAAAATGTACTTTAATGTAGTGAATGTATAATTCAATAAAATCAGTGTCGGGGCCACGGAGAGGTTTGGGGGGTTTGAACCCCCCCCCCCACTTTCCATCGGGCCACCCGTGAGATTCGTGCAAAATTGCAGAGAAATTTTTGGCGAGGAAGGGGTAGGGGGATGATCGAGGATCGGTTCTACAAGTCTAAGTATCAAGCGTTCTCAACTGTATATACCTACAGGATAGCGTTGCGGGCTTAAAGGACATTTTTAAACTACAGAGAATGGTATTGGCAGACATAGGAATGGCTAGCACTTTTGACAGAGAAGTGAAGAGCACCAGCTAATCAAGTTTTTCCAAAAATTATGCCGCTATCTTTTGTAGATCAAAAGTGCTTGGCATTCAGAATTTTGCTTCTTAGCGTTAATCCCGTACGTGATACGGGCAAGATGTCAGTTTCAGAGAAACTAACGTTGACAAAAGCGGGAAATACTTGGCACTGGCGGCGACGTAGACATTTGGGACAGGCAAAAGAGCACCTTGATAAAAATGTCCATTTTAAGCAAAAGAGAATACCACAGGCAAAATTCTGAATGCCAAGCACTTTTGATACACAAGAGATACTGCCCTAAATTTTGATGACTAGAAGTTGCCACCCCAACAGCCCCCCCCCCACTTGCCAAGTCCTGGAACCGCCACTGCCTGGCAACGCCAATTACTAATTGAAAGCTGAATACCTTTTAAAGTGGCGTAGCTAAGAGAATCGGTATTTTATTAACACTATTTCCCCGCCCTATTACGCTTATTAAAAGTCACCTTTGGCGCAGTGGCGTAACGACGGCGGGGAGGGGCAAATGCCCCCGGGCGCCGAGGCTGAGAAGCGCCAAAGTGCCAGTTATGACCATTTTGCTCGTCACACTGTCTTTCAAAGTTTAGTGGAGGTTAGTGATGCACTGCTATGCACTTCGATGCTTTACGCATAGACTTAACCCTTTTCATGTCAAGAGTGTCAGAAATATTTTAGTAGAAAAAAGCGACAAATTCGAGGGGAACTGGGCCAAAATGTCTAACGTAAAGGCATCATTGCAAGATCCACTGCAATTCTCTTGTGAAATTTGACGTAATTATTGGAGGGGGTAACTGGAAGTTTACAGTTGACAAGGGGGAGGGGTCAAAAATTGCCCATAAATTGACATAATTAATGGACAGCCCACTAGGACATAGCGCCAACACCCCACCCCTTTTTTCCGGCTAGACCCGCTACTGTTTGGTCTTCACAATGAACTAAGCTACTTTAAATCATGCTGTCAAGTCAGTGGCGGCTCTAGGATTTGGCAAGTGGGGGGCGTTGGAGTGGCAACTTCTAATCATGGGGGACAACCATTTGTTGTTTAATGTATGTAGCATTAAGTATAGGGTCCCAACAGGGTGGCCACTGGGGGCCAGGCACTCAATAGGGGGCACGGGCCCCCCTGTGGAGCCGCCACTTAGTCAAGTTATATGAAAAATTAGGTAAAATTTTCAAAATTTCCTTAATAATCCAGCTGATGCAAGACTTTTTCACACCACTGTAAGGTTTCGATAACCTTACTCTCAGAGCCACTTGGCGTTTCGAATAGGACCTAGATTTACTTTGCCAGCCACACAGGGTAACTGAATCGATTTGCAAGAAGTTTTCTGTTTCCATTAATTAACATTTGGTTTTCTTAGCAGTAGCCTAATTGGAACTTGTAAAGTTGATTGCAGCTACAAGAAACCAGCTAAGCTGGTTCTCTTTAAATTTGATAAACCCATTACTATTCCTCCTACTCCTATGGTAGCACAAATTTCTTAACATTATTGCAATCACATTTATGATTAAAACAGTTTGTCACATTAAATAAGTTTATTATCACACTTTTCTCAAAGGTTCACTTTAAACTTCTTCTTCTTTAAGTTCTCTGCCCGGAAGCAGGTCCTGGTTCCCATTGGCGCCATCTATCTCTGTCAGCAGCTTCGGTCTTTAATCCTTTGTATCCGTCTTTTGTCATCATCCAGTGCAGTAGTGATGTACGTGGTCTTCCTCTGTTTATTTTACCCCCCATGTGCCCTTCCAGTATTGTTTTGAACAACGATTCTCCTCTTAAAATGTGGCCCATCCAGTTCCTTTGCCTTCGTTTTATTGTTTGTATTATTGTCTTTTTCTCTTCCACGATATCTAGGACTTCCTTATTGGATATATGCTGTGTCCAACTTAATCTTTCCATTCGCCTCCATATCCACATCTCGAACGCCTCCAGTCTTCTGATGTCGTCTTTTCTCATCGTCCATGTCTCTGAGCCATATAACACCACACTCCATATCAGTGTTTTAATCATTCTCTTCTTTAGCCCTTTATCGAGATTACTCCTCATTATTTCCTTCCTTTGGTAGAATGCTTCCTTTCCCATTGCAATTCTCCTTCTTATTTCGCTTTGACATCTGGCATCTTCCGTAATAAGGCTGCCAAGGTAGCAGAATTGTTTCACTTGTTCTACCTTCTGTCCATAGATTGTGATGTTTAGATTGTCCTTTCCTTTTTCCTTGCTCTTTACTGATGACCATCACTTTCGTCTTTTGATGTTAATCCTCATACCATATTCTTCGGATACGAAGGCCAGTCTATCCATGATGACTTTAAACAACAGACTGTTACACTGTAAACATTTAGTTATGCACTTTAAAGCATAGCAATAGTCTTTTCACAGTTTCTTTAGTCGTTTAGCATTTTCCATCAATAGAAAAGTGCAGATTATTTAGCACTGTAACCATAGCAAAGGCCATTCACTGATGCTGTTGACAACGTTGATAATGACCGAAGAGACTCGGTGTGATGAAAACGTTCGTTGCTAACATGTAAACCGGCAGTGAATCCACGAGAGATTGGTCTTCCACGATAGAATTTGTATCTCTCTGGAAGTGCAAAGAATTCTCTGCTTTTTGGGTGGTGGCGAGTTCCCAAGAAGCGTTGGATAAATGACTTCCGACCAAATGGCAGTTGAGTTGACAAGATGGCATACTAGACACAAAATGAGCGGATGATCTTCTTCAATCTTCCTCGCCCTGAGGGTTGTTCACACTATGGACTTATCCTTTCCATTGCTGTCTATCGTTAGTTGCCCTCGTGGCTTGGTATGTTAAAAGCCCCGTCCAAGTTTGGATGCTGTTGAGCCAGGTTATCATTGGCCTTCTCTCGTGGATTCACCGCCGGTTTACGTGTTGGCAACGAACTTTTTCATTGGTCTTCTTCCTGGAATTATATCTTGTACAACCACGAGACAATCCCCTTGCTTCCTTACCACTACAAAGACATAATAGACAAAACTAAGGCAACATGCAGTCAAACAGTAAAGATTTTTGCTCACATTGGCCAGCTAATCAGTTCTTTGAAACTGTCCAATATATAGTTATACAGGACAGCCTCAAGAGAACTGATTAGCTGTTCACCCTCTCGCCGCGATGAGGCTGTGAGCATGAGAGGGACGGGCCCCCCTGGACAATTTGACAAGTAAAATTTTAAAACTAATGTGATGCTATACAGACGGCTTCCAAAGATATGGTAGGGGATGAAAATGAGACTTATCTTGAATTCAATCCTTTGTTTGACAGGCAGCCAATGAATTCAGTTATTTTAGGTATTTAGTTAGAATTACCGTTAACTGAGAGAACACTGCGACTAAAATAAATTTTATTATTAACATTTCATCCCCCACACAAAAACCGCCGCCGCCGCTGAAGACAACGTTGACGTTGGCATTGTGTGAGAAAAAGGGAGCTACTTAAAGTAATACGACTAAAATAAATTTTATTTTTAACATTTCATCCCCCACACAAAAACCGCCGCCGCCGCTGAAGACAACGTTGACGTTGGCATTGTGTGAGAAAAAGGGAGCTACTTAAAGTAATACGACTAAAATAAATTTTATTTTTAACATTTCATCCCCACACAAAAACCGCCGCCGCCGCTGAAGACAACGTTGACGTTGGCATTGTGTGAGAAAAAGGGAGCTGAGAAAAAGTAATACGACTAAAATAAATTTTATTTTTAACATTTCATCCCCCCACACAAAAACCGCCGCCGCCGCTGCTGAAGACAACGTTGACGTTGGCATTGTGTGAGAAAAAGGAGCTACTTAAAGTAATACGACTAAAATAAATTTTATTTTTAACATTTCATCCCCCACACAAAAACCGCCGCCGCCGCTGAAGACAACGTTGACGTTGGCATTGTGTGAAAAAGGGAGCTACTTAAAGTAATACGACTAAAATAAATTTTATTTTTAACATTTCATCCCCACACAAAAACCGCCGCCGCCGCTGAAGACAACGTTGACGTTGGCATTGTGTGAGAAAAAGGAGCTACTTAAAGTAATACGACTAAAATAAATTTTATTTTTTTTTAACAAAACCGCCGCCGCCGCTGAAGACAACGTTTTCATCCCCACACTAAGAAAACCGCATTTCATCCCCCGCTGCTGCCGTGCTGAAGACAACGTTGACGTTGGCATTGTGTGAGAAAAAGGAGCTACTTAAAGTAATACGACTAAAATAAATTTTATTTTTAACATTTCATCCCCACACAAAAACCGCCGCCGCCGCTGAAGACAACGTTGACGTTGGCATTGTGTGAGAAAAAGGAGCTACTTAAAGTAATACGACTAAAATAAATTTTATTTTTAACATTTCATCCCCACACAAAAACCGCCGCCGCCGCTGAAGACAACGTTGACGTTGGCATTGTGTGAGAAAAAGGAGCTACTTAAAGTAATACGACTAAAATAAATTTTATTTTTAACATTTCATCCCCACACAAAACCGCCGCCGCCGCTGAAGACAACGTTGACGTTGGCATTGTGTGAGAAAAAGGGAGCTACTTAAAGTAATACGACTAAAATAAATTTTATTTTTAACATTTCATCCCCACACAAAAACCGCCGCCGCCGCTGAAGACAACGTTGACGTTGGCATTGTGTGTGAAAAAGGAGCTACTTAAAGTAATACGACTAAAATAAATTTTATTTTTAACATTTCATCCCCACACAAAAACCGCCGCCGCCGCTGAAGACAACGTTGACGTTGGCATTGTGTGAGAAAAAGGAGCTACTTAAAGTAATACGACTAAAATAAATTTTATTTTTAACATTTCATCCCCACACAAAAACCGCCGCCGCCGCTGAAGACAACGTTGACGTTGGCATTGTGTGAGAAAAAAGGAGCTACTTAAAGTAATACGACTAAAATAAATTTTATTTTTAACATTTCATCCCCACACAAAAACCGCCGCCGCCGCTGAAGACAACGTTGACGTTGGCATTGTGTGAGAAAAAGGGAGCTACTTAAAGTAATACGACTAAAATAAATTTTATTTTTAACATTTCATCCCCACACAAAAACCGCCGCCGCCGCTGAAGACAACGTTGACGTTGGCATTGTGTGAGAAAAAGGAGCTACTTAAAGTAATACGACTAAAATAAATTTTATTTTTAACATTTCATCCCCACACAAAAACCGCCGCCGCTGCTGGAAGACAACGTTGACGTTGGCATTGTGTGAGAAAAAGGGAGCTACTTAAAGTAATACGACTAAAATAAATTTTATTTTTAACATTTCATCCCCACACAAAAACCGCCGCCGCCGCTGAAGACAACGTTGACGTTGGCATTGTGTGAGAAAAAGGGAGCTACTTAAAGTAATACGACTAAAATAAATTTTATTTTTAACATTTCATCCCCACACAAAAACCGCCGCCGCCGCTGAAGACAACGTTGACGTTGGCATTGTGTGAGAAAAAGGGAGCTACTTAAAGTAATACGACTAAAATAAATTTTATTTTTAACATTTCATCCCCCACACAAAAACCGCCGCCGCCGCTGAAGACAACGTTGACGTTGGCATTGTGTGAGAAAAAGGGAGCTACTTAAAGTAATACGACTAAAATAAATTTTATTTTTAACATTTCATCCCCCACACAAAAACCGCCGCCGCTGCTGAAGACAACGTTGACGTTGGCATTGTGTGAGAAAAAGGGAGCTACTTAAAGTAATACGACTAAAATAAATTTTATTTTTAACATTTCATCCCCACACAAAAACCGCCGCCGCCGCTGAAGACAACGTTGACGTTGGCATTGTGTGAGAAAAAGGAGCTACTTAAAGTAATACGACTAAAATAAATTTTATTTTTAACATTTCATCCCCCCACACAAACCGCCGCCGCCGCCGCTGAAGACAACGTTGACGTTGGCATTGTGTGAGAAAAAGGAGCTACTTAAAGTAATACGACTAAAATAAATTTTATTTTTAACATTTCATCCCCACACAAAAACCGCCGCCGCCGCTGAAGACAACGTTGACGTTGGCATTGTGTGAGAAAAAGGAGCTACTTAAAGTAATACGACTAAAATAAATTTTATTTTTAACATTTCATCCCCACACAAAAACCGCCGCCGCCGCTGAAGACAACGTTGACGTTGGCATTGTGTGAAAAAAGGAGCTACTTAAAGTAATACGACTAAAATAAATTTTATTTTTAACATTTCATCCCCCACACAAAACCGCCGCCGCCGCTGTGGAAGACAACGTTGACGTTGGCATTGTGTGAGAAAAAGGAGCTACTTAAAGTAATACGACTAAAATAAATTTTATTTTTAACATTTCATCCCCCACACAAAAACCGCCGCCGCCTGCTGGAAGACAACGTTGACGTTGGCATTGTGTGAGAAAAAGGGAGCTACTTAAAGTAATACGACTAAAATAAATTTTATTTTTAACATTTCATCCCCCACACAAAAACCGCCGCCGCCGCTGAAGACAACGTTGACGTTGGCATTGTGTGAGAAAAAGGAGCTACTTAAAGTAATACGACTAAAATAAATTTTATTTTTAACATTTCATCCCCCACACAAAAACCGCCGCCGCCGCTGCCGTGGAAGACAACGTTGACGTTGGCATTGTGTGAGAAAAGGGAGCTACTTAAAGTAATACGACTAAAATAAATTTTATTTTTAACATTTCATCCCCCACACAAAAACCGCCGCCGCCGCTGAAGACAACGTTGACGTTGGCATTGTGTGAGAAAAAGGAGCTACTTAAAGTAATACGACTAAAATAAATTTTATTTTTAACATTTCATCCCCACACAAAAACCGCCGCCGCCGCTGAAGACAACGTTGACGTTGGCATTGTGTGAGAAAAAGGAGCTACTTAAAGTAATACGACTAAAATAAATTTTATTTTTAACATTTCATCCCCACACAAAAACCGCCGCCGCCGCTGAAGACAACGTTGACGTTGGCATTGTGTGAGAAAAAGGAGCTACTTAAAGTAATACGACTAAAATAAATTTTATTTTTAACATTTCATCCCCACACAAAAACCGCCGCCGCCGCTGAAGACAACGTTGACGTTGGCATTGTGTGAAAAAGGAGCTACTTAAAGTAATACGACTAAAATAAATTTTATTTTTAACATTTCATCCCCACACAAAAACCGCCGCCGCCGCTGAAGACAACGTTGACGTTGGCATTGTGTGAGAAAAAGGAGCTACTTAAAGTAATACGACTAAAATAAATTTTATTTTTAACATTTCATCCCCACACAAAAACCGCCGCCGCCGCTGAAGACAACGTTGACGTTGGCATTGTGAGAAAAAGGGAGCTACTTAAAGTAATACGACTAAAATAAATTTTATTTTTAACATTTCATCCCCCACACAAAAACCGCCGCCGCCGCTGAAGACAACGTTGACGTTGGCATTGTGTGAGAAAAAGGGAGCTACTTAAAGAGACCGCAATACTAATTAATAATCATACTTACATATAAATTATTATTCAGTTTCGATAACTTTTCTATTACTTAACTTTTCAACTTTATTCTATTACAGTTATAACATAAGTTATTAATCACTTTTCAGTTACAGTTAAAGTTACAGTTAACTGACATTTTTAACAGTTATTCGGTGTTTTCAGTTACCGTTATCGTTAACTTGAAGAACACTGGTCATTAAATACTTGATTTTTTAGAAAGATTGTAATGCCACCGAAATCAAAATACACTACTTTGCTGGGAGTTTCTTAGTTTAACTCAAAATACAGAAGTGTCCCTTCCTGGTCCTCCTGTAATATCCACCATAAGCATCAGCATGCACAATATAAATGCAGATATATAATAGTATAAATATAAATTATCTTAGTATAATTCAAACACAAGCAGAAGCAACTATTATAGCAACAGTGATGCTCATGGTGGGTGTTACTAGGGGCCTACTTAACTACCCTAAAACAACATAAACAATATACAAACTATAGCACCAAGCAAAATCACACAAGGTATAAAGAGGCACAAAGGTGCCTTTGGAATAGGGCTAAAGTCAGGGTTGTTGGGGAAGAGGAGGGAAGCAGGCCAGGGTTTTTAGAGGGTGGGAGGGCAGGTAGGGTTGGTGGGGAGGGGAGGGCAGATCCACTCGAAGCTCTTTGTGATTCTGTCTTTGTCCCATGAAGATGAAGCACCTGTAACCTACAATACCACTAAGTAAAATACAAAAAGGGTGCAAGAACAAGAACAAAACAAAATGGTCTCCTTCAACTTCTGTCTAAACAAAAAACACAAGAAATCCGCAGTAGACTGGTATAGGGCTAAAGTCAGGGTTGTTGGGGAAGGAGGGAAGGCCAGGGTTTTTAGAGGGTGGAATGGCAGGTAGGGTTGGTGGGAGGGGAAGGCAGGTCCACTCGAAGCTCTTTGTGATTCTGCCTTTGTTCTTGTAACCTACAATACCACTAATTAAAATACAAAAAGGGTGCACCCTGAAAAACTGTATCAGAATTAACAAATTAACAATACAAGAAACAAACTCGGTACATTGAATAGAGACAAATAAACCCAAAACAAAAATACGGCCGTCGGGAAAAATACAAAAACTTAGCGCCGCACCGAAACCTATGCCAGCTGGAAAAAAGGCAGAATCTACGCTCGCAAAAAGAACAAATACAATGACAACAACAATGAAAACAACAACAAAATCCCCCAGTATACATCACTGGTCATCCAATGAATATGGGGAGGGAAGATTAGGGTTGTCGGGGAGGAGGGAAGGGCAGGTAGGGTTGGTGGGGAAGGAGGAAGTATAACCTGAAATCAGAAACCTGAAAACCATTCAAATATAATAATGCTTTGAAAGTCATTGAATTATTTACTAATGTATTGCAGAGAGAAAAATACATATACATATATATATATATATATATATATATATATATATATATATATATATATATAAGCAAAAGAAATAACATATTGGGTGAAAAACTTAGGCTGGTAATGGAGCCGATGATCATCCTTTGAGGTCTTCACAGTTCCTGTAACTACTATTAACAGCAAAATCACGTAGGCCCCTAACATAATGTCAATGAAAACTATATTATATAGAAATGAAAAACAAATCAATCAATGAAATAATCAAAGAAACAATCAATGAAACAATCAATGAATCTATCTATCTATCTACTAGCTATAGCTATTCAGCAAAATTCAAGAGTCTGCATTAAGTTAGTAATATATTTATATATATATATATATATATATATATATATATATATAATATTTAATTACACTACCTAGTTAATGCTACTTATCGCAGCATTAGTATGAGAATTCCAAAGATTGCCATATTAAAGTAGGCCTATTATAGACTATTCAAGTATTACTTTAAATTAACCATACAATATTATAAGACTATCCAAGAGACTGCCTTACTTACATTAATTAATACCTATGTACTTCAATATCCTAATTAAATTAGATTATGACATTCAGCGTTTAACCATTTTAATATCCCTGAAATAATCAGAAGCTAGATAAAATTTAGGACACATTCAAAGAGGTTCTTGCATATGTCTTCTGAATACTTTAATTGTACTTGAAACTCTGTACCTAAGCCTGTCCCTATCTGGAACATTTTAATTTTTCTTGTAAATTGTGTAACTTTCTTTGTGAAGCAGGAAACTCTGTACTTAAGCCTGTCTGTAGGCTTATCTGTGACATTTAATTTTTCTTGTAAATTGTGTAACTCTCTTTGTGAGGTATGATTTAGACCTTCGAAGGATTTTGCAGGTTTTGAAGCACTTGAGCCGCAGACGCAATGTAGGCCTATTTAACTTGACATGTTATAGACATTCGCAATCACCATCCGTGAATATGTCCTGGGCCAAATCTTCCCCAAAAACATTACACTGAATGTCACAATAGGGACCCATCTTACCCACCTACCACTAAATGAACTAGGGGCCCTACCTATATTAAATGACAGTCTCGCGGCACTTAGTATTACTGTATATGGCAACCTCCACAATGCTCACACCTAGCTGCGATAAGCCTTAACTGCTTAATCTAGATATTATTACTAGTATTAATATTATGTTATATAAAATGCAGACTTTTAAAAATTGCCGAATACCTACAACCATTGTTGCCTAACCAGGGTAAATGACTAAGTCCAAATTAAGTGCCTAAACCCTAACTGTACACTACCCATGTGACACCAACTTACAACGCCACGACCTTAATTATCTAGAATTTTCGACAAATTCTAGATTATTCAAACCTCGAAGACGTTCGTCGAAATCGACCTCTTTTCGCCACGCGTCTAGACAAAGAAAGAATTCGAACACCGTTTGGTTCAATGAAGGGTTCAATTTGCGCGTACATTTAACGGACTAAGGTACCAACCAATCACAATGCTTAAAATTTCATTTAGCGTCTTTCGTATTGTCGGAAAGGATTGTCAAGGTCATGTAGGACGAATCTAACTCAAAGTAGACAAATTGGGCGTATCTACTGGGGGGGAGGGGCACGTGAGACTGGTCGGAGATCGAGCAAAACTGATTAAATTTTATCGCTATTTGGCCACTGGCCCACTGCAGTTACAACTAATGGTCTTGCCGTCTTAGGAAAATTCTTCCAGAAACGTTACTTTAAATGCTTTCTCAAAGGTTCTCTTTCATGTAACTCTAGCTACGCCACTGGTAGTCCGTAAATACTGGTGGCCTATCGTACACGTTTGTATATATAGCACGATAAGCAGGTTTGTCGCAGGCGTTAGTAAGCTGATGATATTTCCGAAATTTGCGAAGAAATCTTTAGCCTACAACTCAAGTTTTTCTCAGTGTGCCCCAACCACGAACCATTTATTCAAGAAATGAGGTTTTCAATCAGTAGGCTCAATTCTCGGGGATACCTTTGTACAAGGTTGCCAGTGTGGGTTTTTTCCTACCCGACCTGCGCCTGTGGATAATCAGGCCGATGGGTTAATCTACTCACACGTGACCTGACTACAGTAATGAATATTCATATTCATGTGACTTTATGCACGAAACTTAGCGAAATAAGACAGACGCAGTCATGCGATTCATAAATATTCATAAACCTGCCGGTTTACGGGAAGTATACACGCGGGCCGTTGTAACAGCGATATTTTTATAGCCCAAATACATTTTTAAAATAAAATTTTAAATATATTTTTATGTCGTTGGATACTACTCGTCGAGACCTTTCCAACGGTATAAGTATTTCTAATATAAACCGTATGGAAGGGGTTCAGATGGCGTCCCACGGTTTTACCGTTTCTGGTAATAACTCTCTTTAGATTTCGGTTGTTGTTTACAACTGCTCCAAGGTTTACAACTTGGTAATTGCATTGACATCTATAAATAGCCTATTTTATAGATGCATTGACATCTATTTATAGATGTCAATGTATAGATGTCAATGGGTAATTGGCATAGAATAAAACGGTAGAATCCGTCGGTTTCGGTTTCGTTAGGTTTTCGTGGGTTTTGAAGAAATACTGTTTCTCTAAGAGAACATGAGCAGATCCTACGCAATCCGTTCGCTTCCAGCACAGGCAACGCGCCCAGCGCAACAGCGAAACGCAAAAAACCTTCGGATTGTTTGTATTATTTAATATAGCTTCGTCATTTAAAAATATTATTTCATTCTACGTATTATTACAGCGGATTTACTTAGCGCCATTTGTTGTGCGAGTGCACACCAAAGTGACCAAACGTACCATTCATCTGGTACTAGAGAGTCGAGACACACGCACAAGCGAAGTCTTATGGGTTTCGACTGGTTCATTATTATAACAGCGCGATGTAAATGGGTGATTTAGATTTAGGTGTCTTGATTTAACCAAATAATGTTGTTGGCTTTGTCTTGTAGCGATGGAACAACAACAGATGCACTTGAAACGCGAGACAGACGTTTCACCAACAAGACAAATTGCGTGAATAGTTATACGCCACAAGTCTTTGTTTAACTTTCAATTAGTATTAGGCTTAATTAAATTACTGTTTCACTATTAACTTATTAAGTGATCACAAATATTGGACCCACTTAAAATGTCGACATAAATTATGTCACACAAGTTTTCTATTTAATATATTCAGTTTATCGTTCATTTTTCTGCAGTAAAAGAAATATTTTAACCTCCAACAATGATAACAAATATAATTAAGACCTAAAATTTTATGCATCTTGGGCAGAAAATATTTTAAAGGGCAAAAAGACCTCTATCTCTGAGACTCTTTTACTATACCTCTTATCAGGCATATTAAAGGTTTTATTTATACTGAAAGTGTGACGTCACGGTGGTCCTTACCCCTCCTCTTTGTCACGAACTGTTGCTCTTTCTTAGACCCATCCCTCTTGAGCGTGACGCACTTTTTGGACGGTCCCTTGCCATGTAATGGATGCATATGAAGTGGCAGTTAAGTTCATTTTGTAGATTAAATTTGTTAAAACTCTCGATTAGGTTAGTGTTGTGTTGTTATAGGAGAGATGGCTTCACGCAGTTTACGCCCAACGAGACGGCTCGACGGCAGATGCTGAGCAGTGAGAATTAAATTTCCATTCGTATCCAAGAGACGCTAACTTCTGGAATTCTTCCAGATCCAGTTCTTCCATCGACAGGCCTTGGCCGCCCTTTTTAACGTCGCCTAGCAGTAATAAATTGTCATATTGCAGTAGATTGAGGTCCAGATTTCAGAGCTAAGACTCGGCTGAAATATTTTCAGCTGTTTCTTCCACAGAAGCTCACCCATTCGGCTCAAGCGTGAGCACCTTGGTGGGTGGGAGGAAGGGTGTTGACCAAGGCTGTGAAAAATTGAAGGGTCTAACCTTGGTGCCTGGGCTCTCAGAGTTTCAAGTCTTTTTCTTAATAATTTCCTTGTGTGTAGTTGTTCAAAAATCAATGAATGTATATCGCATATTGTGCTAATCTTGAACTGATTTAGGTGACTAACATAACTAATTTTCTGTATTTTATAGTTGCTGAGAAGGAAGCAAGAAACCATGAAGCATTTAAACAAGACAATCGACCATATTGCAACTTCTCTGGAGCAGTGGGAGGTGAGGTGGTTGGACATTTGAATGTATAGAAAGTCTAGAACACCTGGTGGTGTTAATGGCAATTAATTTGTGAAGATCCTGTGTTATTTCATGATAGAAAATCAGCACTGTGAAATTTGAGTATGGGGAAAATATCTGATCTGTTGACTTTATGTGCTGTATTAATGTATTTTTTTAAAAAGTGAATTATGATGTTTCTCTGATTTTTAAGGTACACTTCCACAGCCAAACCATCTTCCAAGCATGTCTCAGAAGGCACCGGCAAAAACTCCACAAGTAATTTGAGATTCTTGCTTTTCATGTGTTGCCTACATATGGCCTAAGCTCAAGGCCGTGGCTTTTTTTGTGTAGCCTACCTCTAGGCTTCAAGTCGTTTCAGATCCACACCTTTTAAAGTTTGTGAACAACGCTGATGATTTTTAATTTCACTTGATAATAGTTAATATATTTGATATGTTTGTAAACATAGATACGTTTGTAAAAGTTAAATGTTACAGAGTGTAATAATGCAGTGGCATTTCAATGTTACAGTCAGTCTACGCTGAGCGTTTGTATTTGACTTTGTGCAGGAGAAGGCCAGGATGTATCGAGAGGAAGCAAAACAAAGAGAGATGAAAGAATGTGAAGAAATGAAGAGGAAACAAAGAGAAAAGGTGGTCGAATGTTGCCGCTGCTGATATTTAAAATGCCATGCTGAGTTAATTCCATGCCTTTGGTCACATATTTAGCGAGCAATTCAGGTTAACTTGTGAATTTTTAAATTAACTGTCCGTGTGGAATATGAAGTCAAATTCTTCTAATAAACAACGGGTGGTTCAGGAAAACGTAGAGTGTTTATATTATGTAGGATAGTATAAATTTGTAGAAAATTATTTTAGTGTTATTTTATGCATATTTTAGAAATGTGACTCTGGTGACTATTTCACTGTCAGCAGATTTCCTTTTATCGGGAACATTTCGGAATAAGACTTGGCCACTTCAATGCAACGCCAATAGTGCTGTATAAATTCACACAATTTTACTTACTTACCATCCACTCTTTGAGAGTGTTGTTGATTTGTTTAGTTTAATGTAGTTATTATTTTTTATTATGTTGTCTTTCAATTAAACAGACAGACAGAAATGCAGAGAGAGAGAGACAGAAAGAACAGAATCAGAGAAGGAATCACAGAGAGTAAGTAACATAGACACACATACTACTACTACTACTACTACTACTACTACTACTACTACTACTAGCAGTGTTGGAGTTGTGAAATTTGAGCTGGGGGGGTTGAGGACTGAAATTCAATGAATGACAGAAACTGCACATACCCGATATGCGATTTTTGGGAGGGTTGCAAAGTTAGCTGGGGTTAGTCCCCAACCCCCAGCAACTCCAACCCTGAAGTCTACTAGTAATAACGTGATTTTCAAGTGGTTTAGGAGGCTAAGTTAGCCTGTGTGAAAAAACACTATAATTACTCTTTATGATGCCCATAAATAGAATTGTCAAAGATCATTTTTGGTGCAGCAGTCATAAATTAAGAGTCTTTGGAAAACAAATTTGGTTAACAAGCTTCTGCCCCCCCCCCCACCTAGATATCGATGTTGTATTCTTGGTCATCGTTTATCTTACTTGTTCTTTCTCAGAGTGAATAGAGCATTCCTAGATGATTTGGAGAAAAAGACGTCACAATCTTCAAAAAAGTCTTCATCTTCCGGGTCATTCGCGACCAATCCTACATCAAGCACCACAGAAACTACATCCGACTCACCACCCTCTGTTACCAGAACCCCGGGGCTTCCAACTGGTTTCGATGGGTTTTTAGGCACAGGTTGGCTGGCTCAATAGAGGTCGACCATTGCTTTTAGCGTCACCGCAAAGAGTTCTGTAAGCTAATCATCTGAGTTGTTTTACAGCAGTGTTTCATACAGGCCTGATAGGGGAAATTCCCCAAACACCCCACAAAAATCCCCCACGAAAACCCAGCACTAACGCAACTTTGAAATTTTATATTATCAAATTTTAAGCAGAGAGCCGAGGACTTAAAGCACGCGCGTTGCTTCTGGTTCAAATCTGCCTTCCGTCTTGCACTCTCTTAATGTAATGTAATGTAACAGCATTCTTATATTCAGTATTGTACTGTGTACTGTGTAGAGTAAACTAGCAGTTCTTCATTATATAAGATTTTACATTCTAAATGTGTTGAACTGTATTTGATTTATGCTAAGCACAATGCCTGAAGAGAACTCAACATGATTATAGGCTAATAAGTAGAATATTCACATGATTCACTTGATTCACATAATTCAGACAGCAGTTCATTTGTATAGCTCCAGAGTAGAGTGCCAGCTAGTAAATGGCGTGCAGAGAGTGGTAAGAGCCTGTGGTCATGTCGCTAAAAATGTTTAAAAAGGTCGCTGAGTCCATTTTGGCACCCCCTATCTGGTCAGCGCCCAGGGCCACGCCCCCCTCTGCACGCCACTACAGCTAGTGCTAAACCGTAACTGTCAAACTCATTTTCTCTACAAGCCTGCCGGACTACCCAATAATTTTTGTAGTTGTTGACTGTGAATATTTCATTTGAAATAAAAAAGATAGATATCATGATATGCTTATAATGGCGTTCATCTGTCAAATGGTCATGAAGTTCATGTCACCGGAGGCTCTGAGGCAGTATCTTATTAATTTTCATCATTTTCAATTTTTGTTTGAACAGTCTCTGGGCTAAAATAGTCATCCCCCCAGCCAAGTCAATCCCCCATCAGTGGCGGCTCCAAGATTTGGCGGGGGGCGGGTCGTTGGAGGCATGGGAACCAACTAGGCCTATTTTTTTGTAAACCTGAACCAGTCCAGTTGCTTAGAAATAGTGCAGTAAATTATGGGGCCACTCTGGGGGTCAGACGTTCAATAGGGGACACCCTCCGGCCCCGTGTGGAGCCGCCTTCGGGACCTGTAGGCAGCTCGCTTGCAGTGTTTCAGAGGATGGAACATGGACGATGTGATGTTCTGTTGCTCCTTTTGCCCTCCAGGGACCGATTCTAGGAATACTTTTGTTCGAAATCGATCGATCTGTGGCCGATTTCTGCAGAAATCTTTATTTCCAGTCGGCTGCGGTTTTGAAAATTGAAGAATTTGAGTCGTTTCGCTGAAGATGACGACGACGATAAAGCGGAAGGAAAAGGCGATATAGCTGGGCCCCTAGGCCCCCCGGCCCCTATATAGCCCATTCATTCGTTCATTTTGATCTGCGTTTTTGAAAAATAGTTTCGAACCAAAGCAGAGACTAGGACCTAGAACCAGTGGCGGCTCCACCGGGGGGGCCAGGGGGGCCCGTGCCCCCCTATTGAGAGCCTGGCCCTCCCAGTGCCCCCCCAGTTGGGACCCTATACTTAATGCTACATACATTAAACAACAAATGGTTGGCCCCCCATGATTAGAAGTTGCCCCCAACGGCCCCCACTTGCCAAATCCTAGAGCCGCCACTGCCTAGAACAGAGATATTCGTCTAAATTTCACGAACGGCCAAAATTTTATGATTGGTGACCGAGAGCCAGGCGCAAAAAGTTTTAGTTAACAATTTAGTTCAAGTTGGAAACAAGTTTACATATATTCATAATTTTATGTATTAGGGGATATATATTTATTTATTTATTTAAAAAAGATTTTGTGGTAAAGTTGGAAACAATTGGCGTTTAGGCCATATATTCAGAATAATTTTATGTATTAGTTGATGTTTGGATATATAGTCTAGAGAAACAGGTTTGCGAACGGTGACAGAGGCAGATGGGGTGGGGGGGGGGGAGGATGATGAAGATCTTTTCACTAGATCTCCGTCCGTTAATTGATGACGACGAGGGAACAAGAACTCCATCCAACGACCAGCCCCCAGTTTACCTCAATCATGCCCGCAATCAGACGAACGAAGTCGAAATTGATATCTCGAAGATCCAAACAGTGACGTCGTTCGATCGACTTTGACAAACTTCCTCCTCCTCCTCCACCTCCTCCTCCTCCTTCTTCTTCTCCTCCACCACCTCCTTCTCCTCCTCCTCCTTCTCTTCGCCTGGTTTTCCTAGAACAACAGCGTCGGAAGCGCATATAGATATTAGATTTATGCTCAAATCCGATGTACGGTTTAATACGCGATGTGTCGTGTTTGCTGTGCTCGGGCTTTTCTCATCGCAGACACATCACTGACCGTGTCTACGTCTGTGTAGCTACTTCTAAATAGACTCGTAGATACGTCTACGTGTACGCTTGTCTCGCCCGTTATCTGGTTTCCCATCTCTTCTTATCGAATCGAACTCTCTCGTTTCCTTCTCCCCGTCTGTCTGTCTTTCTGTCTGTCTGTCTTTCTGTCTGTCTGTCTGTCTGTCTTTCTGTCTGTCTACCAGTCCGTTTACGAATCCGTCTGCTGTTCGTCTCTGAGTCGCTCGATTTTCGCACATGGGTCTATCCATCGATGGAGTTTTGAATATTTTCGTGTAGCGCCGAGAGAGAGAGAGAGAGAGAGAGAGAGAGAGAGAGAGAGAGACAGACAGACAGACAGACAGACAGACAGACAGACAGACAGACAGACAGACAGACAGACAGACAGACAGACATAGAAAAAAGAGTGATGACAGAAAGACAGACAGAAAGAGAGACAGAGAGAGAAAAAGAGAGATGAAAGAGTGACAGACAGACAGACAGACAGACAGAGATACACAGAAAAAAGAGTGATGAAAGAAAGACAGACAGACGGAGAGACAGACAGGCAGACAGAGAGGCATTTCATTTTCTTCGAATACTCTGGAGAATATTCTAATGGCAGCCTGGCCTGCATGGCAGAAAAAACTCAGTTGCCGTTTCTCGCTGGCGAATCCACCCCCCCCCCCAACCAACGCTCCCGACCGCGCCTCCCTCTTCCTCGACCGCCGCACCTCCTCGGTGGCAGTGGTGGGCACTGCACCGGCGACCCATGGGAAGGCTCCACAGGACCACCCGGGAGTGGTGCGGTTGGCACTCTCTTTCGCGACCAACGCAGTTCCAATTCGGACGCCGGAGACGACAGAAACGATAGTTCCGCGGTGCCGACAATCTCGTCTGCGATCGTGAGAAGATATATCCGCGGACGATTAAAACATACCGGTAAATCAATAATTTGATCCATTGATATTATTTCCGATATCCTATCGGATACTATATCGCTTGCCGCAGCGACATCGATTGGAAAGATATTTTTATCAGAACCTTCGTAAGACAGGAAAAAGCAATTCATCCATTAGAAGATATTACGTTCTTGAAAAGATGCACAGTCGGACTTCGTTATAACGTAGGCATATGTTACTTAACGTGTCTGCAAAATTGAGTACGTTATATCCAATGCTATTCAATGCGGTAACTCATTACACGGGACCGCATACATAACTGAGTATGTATACGTTATAACTGTCATTTATTAACTGAGTCTGTTATAACGAAGTTCTACTGTATATTTACCTCTAGCTTTTCTTCCAATGCTTGCCTCGCTGTCTCTCCAGTGTTTAATCTAGACTCCTGGACTTCGGGGGGGGGAACTGAAAAAGCCAGGGAGAAACTGGCAAAGCCGGGGGAATTCTGCTAGGGGCTGCTGTTAGTCCATGTAGTATGCCAAAATTTCCGGGGGGGGGGTTGAAATTTCCGGAAGAAAGGGGCAATTTTCCCCCGAAAACGGCCTAGATTAAACACTGTCTCTCACCTGGGCCTTTATAAGGTTAGGACTTAGAGTGCCATCTATTGATGCATACGGGTATTAGAAATGGCACTATAGAAGTGCATAATTATGACTGTTGTTGCCTCTAGTTGCACAGTAACTTTCGAGGGGAATTCATTTTTATATTAAAGTCTATTTTTCAGATAATTACTTTGAAAGTATGTTTGCCATCTTCGTCGTCTTCGTCTTCTGCTTCACTGAAATTTCCGGTTCCGCATTTCCGCTCAGCGCCAAAGTATACCGGAAGTCCGGATACTCAGTCCGGTCACGTCGTCGTCGTCGTGGGCTTATTCCGGATCGAGCGATCACGTGACTTCCGGTCTGGATTCGAAGAAGCTGAACGCAGCCGAACATCCGCAGGAAATTGAGATTGCGAACTTTGCAAACAATCGGAACGTTCCGTCAGACAAGAATACCGGAAATGAAAAGAAACCGGAAACAGTCGTGGCCGTCGGTAGATCCTCCTCTTCTCCGGATTGGTCGAGTCCACTGTCTTCCGAGGGATCGAAGGTTCTGGCCGTTATGGCGGACGTTTCAGAGAACCTGGCCTCCCTCCGAGACCTCGTGAACGGCCTTAAGTACCAGAACCAGTACCTGTACAAGCAGATGAAACGGATGATGGCCAAGTCTTGCAGCAGATTCGCTCGGGAAAAGCAAGAGGAAAATCTCTCGCCTCAACATGACGAAGGAGACTCGAAACGGACAGCAAGTAGGCAGGGGCGTAGCCAGGAATTTGATGGGGGGTATAATATAATGTGATAGGGGGTATTAATATTTAAAAACTGTTAAAATCCTAAAAACACATTACAAACTTCAAGGTAGACTGATTGGGGGGTATATATACCGATATACCCCCGGCCGCCACTACGCCCCTGCATGTAGGGCCTACAGTCACGCCATATTTTCTAAAATACAGTAGAACTTCGTTATAACGTACTTAGCAGGTCTATACAATATAGTACGTTATATCCGAGGTACGCTATATCCAATATAATCCAATATGGAAAGCGCATCACGCGGACTGTGTATTGCGGAACGTTATAACCGAGCGCACGTTGTAATCGAGTCCACTATAACGAGGCTTCACTGTATTAGTACAGTAGTACCAAGATTTATTCAAATCCAAGCAATAATTGAAAATCTAAATATCGCGAAAACGTTACATTTGCCGCATGGTTGCAAAATATATGTTACTATTTAAAAGGCCTATAATTGTCTCATATCCATAAACTGGAAAACTGTCCTACTCAATATAAAATAAAATAAATTCCACGAAAAAAGTTAATTTATGTCTTCGTCGAATGCGAAGTAACAATCCCACTATAACATTAATCCTGAGTATGTTCTAGTCTAGAACATTTCAACACAGTTTAGAAACATCGATTCCGTTTTCTTATCTCGTTTTGTCTAATCGTAGACGCTAGTCCGCCGTTCACTCGCCAGGTGGCCATTAGTCCAGATGAAGTCAAGAACAGCATCGACTGGTTCCCGGCCGTTGGCCTCGGTGCTCTGATCGCGTCGAAGGCCGAGCACTCGAGGCCAGCGGAGGTCGAGACGACGGAGGCCAACTGTCCTTCGCAGTTCAGCTACAGTGCGCAGACGGAGCGCTGCTACCGGCTGTCCAGTGACCGGGTGACGTGGGTGACGGCCAGGGAGCGATGCCGGTCGGCCGGGGCCAAGGGAAACCTTGTCTCCATCGACTCCTACAAGGAGCAGAAGGTCGTCAACGAAATGGCGAGGGCAAACCCAGGTACAGTCATGTGCAAATTAATCGGAACTAGCTAACCTTTGCGCAGGAAGGAGCCGTATGTCTGTTTAGCTAAATAAAATATTATGCGTAGGCCTAATTCAGTGTCTAACTATCTAATCATGCGACCACCCCGGCATTCGAGTCAGTGTGTGTGTGTATGTCTGTCTGTTTCCCTCCCTCTTTGTGCCATCTAAAAGTGCATTATTGTTAGTGGTGCGGGTATTGAGTACTAACCAATAATTAATATATCGTGTACTCCAGATTCCTTGTAGACATCGACGGGGCTTCAATCGGTGCAAATATGAAATCTCTACGACACCACAAATTTTCGCTCAAATTTCGAAAAAAAAAAGTCCATGAAACTATAGTCCATGAAAAATTTTCCATGAAAAATTTTCGGGCGACCCAAAAATTCATGTCGATATTTCACCCAAATTTCTATTTAGAACCTTCAAACACCTTGCAGTGATGTCAGTGGAGTCGAAAAATCCGTCACTTTCCACCCTATTAATGTGTCTATACTGCAGAATATAATAATGGTGGCTATACATTTTATAGATTTTCAAACCTTTAAAGCAGTCAGATATCTGATAGATATCCAAAATGCGGGTCCAGAATTCGGGTTTCCGGGTTATTTCGCCCAGTACATAAAACAAAGGCGCTATAGAAATTATCTGACTGTTATCTTCCTCCTCCTCCGTAGGAACGCAGCACTGCGATTTCTGGATCGGCCTGACCCGCCAGGGCCAGATGTCGACCCACGACTGGTACTGGGAGAGGGACGGACATCTGCCGGCGTTCTCCAACTGGAACGAAAACGAACCGAACAACGGAAACGGAAACGAAAACTGCGTCCAAATGCTTTGGGTCTTCAACTGGAAGTGGAACGACGCGCCGTGTAGTCATGGCAACGCCTGCTTCGTATGCGAGACTCGGTCACGTGGTGTCGAATGACGACGTCAAGCAAGGGTCACCAGGTCACGACCCTTCGACCGATCGAGCGCCCAAAAGTTTCCAACATTGTAGGCGAAGATTTGCCAACGGGCTTATTAACCAGGATGGCTTTTCCAATGACTATGAAAATATTGGATGTTGCATAATGGACTTTCTCTTCTAAATCAATTGTTGGTTACCATTTTTTATACAGTAATTGAGAGTTTACAATTCACAACTTTCTTTCTTTCTTTACAAATGTATGGAGGTTCTCAAAAGAATAAAAGCCAACATTTTTTAAAACTTTGTTCACAAGGCTGATGACTACAGACCCAAAAATCATAGCTAGCCTTAGTACCTTGTCAGAATAAACCCCCAAAGGGAGCCTGTATAGGCAGTATAGCAAATACTATTGACAGGGAATGGGATTTTTTAGTATTACTACATTTAGCGGCTGCAAAGGGAATTATATATGGCCTTTTTGAACTACAATTGTATTGACGTGCTATTTTTTTATCGAGAAGAGTATTACGACCATTTTCAGTGCCGTCAAAACTCTGGTAGCAAGGAGGCGATTACACAGGTATTTTATTACATTACAATTACATCATGATGACAAGACATGCCCAGCCAGAAATTAAGTCAGAAGTACTGTACAGCAAGCAACCAGTTTACATCAAATCTGAAACCAACAATAATTATGCGAATGACTTTGAGAGTTCGTAGAAACATTTATTACCTTTTAGCGCCCGTTTTCACTCTTTCGTACAGAAGCAAACAAAGAAAGGAAATAGAGTATGCCAAATTCCGAGACACAAATATATTTCTACTATCATATACAGTACTTAAAAGAAACACTCTATCGAAAAACACTTCCGGATAGCAGTATGCGCAAAGTACAGCACTGCATCACAGTACAAGGAACCCATTCGGCACAATGTTCACAGTTGCGCTGGCGTGGTGGATACAGACGCCTTTCGATTTCATTTCGGAACGAAGGAAAAAAATTAACAGCAATAAACGAAACTAAAGTACATAATGCGAACAACTTGAAGGCGGATACTGCCCGACAAATTGAACTTAAACGAACAAACTGAAATTATGCAGGGCGTTTAGTCAGTTTTCTGTTTATTTCCTTTCAACCGTTTAACAAGTTTAATCAAAAATGAGAAAATTCGGCAAAGAAAACGGGCCGGACAACACCGTTCTTAGGCGACGTACGTATAGATTTTCCTGAAAAGAAATACAAAATCAATAGTAAATTTTACTTTTAAACAATAATTGCATAAAGGGTCCATCCATATAGTACGTACTCACTGAGAGGGAGGTCGGATTTTGGAGATGTTTCCTATGTACAATGTGTGTAACGGAGTTAAAAATATGCCTTTTTGGTGTACGTACTATATGGATGAACCCAGAGCACCAATTAAGTGGGATGAAATAGCAGTAGGGTTGGGATAAAAACTGATCCTTAGCCGTCTACTGGAGGTACAAAACTTCATGACTGGAGTACCCTCTGATCTCCCCTCACTGTTTTTATCAAAAGACCAGTGCTGACAACAAACAGAAAAGTATATACCATTCACCAATGACTTTAGTCAAATTTTCACCATTCACCAGTGTTAACAAACATTGGCAAAAATTTGTGACCGGTTTCCCCCAATAATATTAGAATGCATTATAATATGTCCATGAAAATGAAGTAACAGTGTATGCTACCTATCTTCTGCTGTTCGAGACAAGTATTCCCTTTCAATGAGTCCTTCGATTCTTTTCTTGATAACAACAGGACTTGGCAAAAATCGAGCCTTTAGCTGTTCAGTAACCTAGAAAAGAAATTCAATCCTATAACGCACACACACACACACACAAACGCACGCACACAAACACACTACTGTTCTTAAGTATTCAATGTTCATCATCACCGCTCCTACATTTTCAGAAGCCGCACGGAATATGCCAACAAATCAATTATCGGTCACGACGAACTCGATCATTGCAAAAAGATCGAACCTCGGCCACTAGTACGTTGTGCTGAAGTCGTTTTCGCGCCTTCATGATCCTCACGATGGCCGCCTCGATCGTGCGAAATCACGTTAAGGATCACAAAAACAATCACACGTCGTACGCCATCAAATGACAACTATAATAAGCAGTCCTGCAAAACTAAAATGCTTGTCGTATAAATCATTCGACATATGTGCTGATAGCACTAAAACAAAATATGCTTTAACTTGGACCATTGCAAAAGCCAAAGTTTTGCACAAGTACTTTCCGAAAAATCCCCGAAATTCTGCCCGAAGAAAAGCAACATGTGAGCCCTGCATATAATATCAAGCAATACATAAGATGCTTTTCAAATGCAAATCATCTGTACCGAGACTTCTGCTGTATGCTTTGAAACCACAAATGTTATTCCAACGATAAATAACATCAACAAAACCATAATCTAATCTAGCACACAGTTGGCCAAGAGGATATTCATGCTTCCTGTCTTCGTCAACTTTATTTCGGGTTTCGCTTCTCTCTGGCTCCGTGTCTCCCTTCGTAGCAACTGAAAACACGTCAACAAATATATTATTAGAAACAGCGAATCAATATATTAATAACAAACACTTAATCAACATTTTAAAAATTCTCAGTCCTTTATTCTGTTTGCCATTTTGAGAACACGAGAGGCGCAAAAGTGCCACTCCTGGCGCAAGAGTTCGCAGCACGGGCGCCCCACTCGCGGCCAAGAGGTCGGGACGATTACCCGATTGGATCTTGACCCGGAATAGCTTGGAGGTGAACTGGTCGTTGACGGTGAACATGTGGCTGGCCTCGATGTCCTTCGTCTTCGGATCTTTGCTCAGAACTCGCTGCGTTATTTTTCCCAAGGCCAACGACTGCAGCGCTCGCATGAGGTCGCGCTCGGGAATATCGGTCTCGTTTTTTATCTCCTAGAACGACAATTATACAATCAGTGAAATCAAAAACTATACATTCACACATAAGCAAAGTGACATCATCCACCATTACACCCATCTCTGCTTGAGTTGACACAAAACTCTGACTGCCAATGCTATTAGATTTTAGGTATATATACAAAAGCAATACAATATATATATATATATATATATATATATATATATATATATATAGTACAAGACATTTACAGGCCATACAATATATATATTACATGATATATAAAAGCAGTGTGCAGATATTGGAAAACCCAAACAATGCAATATTCAAATCAATTTCTATTAAGTGGAGTTAATCTACACCCAGGTGCTTGCCGAATACTGGAAAAAAGCGCGGCCAAAAAGTGAAAGACATGCATCAAGAGCAATGACACGACAAATGCGATTGGCTGTGAGATGACAGCATTCCTTTCTAACCGACCAATGACCAATGACTTACGTCGTAGCTCCACGAGTCCTTCTTGTTGAAGAGCATCAGGATGACCATGTGATAGGTGGACACCTGGATGATGTGTCTGCGTAGAGATTTTGCTGAACTGCTCGCCGCTCCCTCATCCACGAGGTCCATAGGCCCGGTGTTTGCCCGCTTTATGCCGAAGAAGGTCGCGTGCAGATCGGCCGAACCGTGTTGGGGTTGGAGGCTGAGCTGACGGCCGCTGTGCTTGCCCAGGTAAAACCTGTGTCGATAAATTCATCATATTATAGTCAAGGAGAGTTCTGGATTAGTTCTCAAAAGAGCTTCAAAAATGTCGACAGTCTCTGCAAAATGTCACGTTCTCTCTCTGGCAGTAATGTTTGAAAAATTACAAAATAAATGTTACGAAATCATAGAAATACGAATTGTCAGTCGCAAAAGCCAGACCAAAGCCACAGAAAATATGAAAAGTGATCAAATAAGAAATAAAGTAAAAAGACAAGTACGTTGTCGCTTAGATTTGCGCAAAAAATTCAAAGCACAAACATTTAAAGTGAGTGAGTGAGTGAGTGAGTGAGTGAGTGAGTGAGTGAGGGATGACTTGCCTTCGAAAGGCTTCGAAAGCCATGTTGGGAGCTGATGGCATGTTACATTTGGAGAGCGAAGACTGAAATGGCCAGAAGCCAGTAGTTAGGACCCGGACGTACAGTTCGACTCCATTCAGGTTTGTCTGCACAACAACAACATGCATCGGTGAATTAAAACCAAATGTATCTGTGAATCTATTATTCCTTAGTCATCAATTCTCTACCAAAAAAATAGCAAGACGTTCAGTCATTACAAACACATTGCGATACAAGACTCCAATGTATGCGCGTACTGAGGATACTAGCAGTTTATCGTGAGACCGATCACTTGACAAATAACTTAAGTGGGTTCGACAGTAGCAGCGCAACCAAGACATCGGCACAGGAGCATGACAGAAGTTGGATTTTTTCGTATGAAACGACTGACCACTGACTGCTGCAGATGGTGCTTGAATTCCTCCATGATCGTATTTGACACCGTCATGTCCTTGAACATGCCTTCGAGCTTTGACGTGAATTGACAGCCGCATTCCGTCTACACACGACACCACACTTCAGATTGCAACATGTCATACTGCATATAATTATTATTAGCAATGATGATGATGATGGTGGCGGTGGTGATGATGATGCCGAGTTCTCGGCCACCAAAGCAGGTTCAACTGGCTCTTGCACCACCTCGGGGCAAGACAAATTAAGCGGTTCCCTTTTGCTTCTGAGGGGTAAACAACTTATCCAAGGTCGCATGCAGTGGCTAGGGTCAGATTCAAACTCCCTACCTTCTAATTGCATGGCAAGAATCCTATACCACTACTCCATCTCTGATTATGCAACAAAATTATTAGTCACTTGCTCAAACAAGAAAACTAAACCCTATCTCTGTACGGTCGCGTGATTTGGATCGGAGTGGTCACGCAACTTGATTCGGCGGTCATGTGACAGACCTTGAGCTTCGAGATCATGTTCTTCTCGGAATCGTCGGAGACGCTCTTGTTCAGAAGCAGTCGCTTGGCCAGGTGCTGTTTATAGTAGCGTTCGAATACGTCCTTCTCCTGCAGGAACCGGAAGAGAACCATGCTCTTGTCCAAGACGTTCTCAATCTCCTGCTCCGACATCTGCAACGTTTCACGCAAAGTCACACACTCAAGAACAGCTCTCCAAAAACGCTTCGACTTTTTCCAAGATTTGCAATAGTTCGGCTCGATCGCTACTTTTAGTTTAAGAGCATCATCACTAGGACCGCGGTACGCACGCCTTTGACGCCCTTGCGCAGCCGATCGTCGATGAAGAGCGACAGGTACTCGGGTGATCGGGGATTAAGATTGATGAAGTGCTCAAAATCCGACGATATCATCTGCTTGAACAGTCGGTCGTTACTAAAGGATTCGTGCAGGAAGTGATCAAATCTGTCTTTCAAGTCCAACAGACTCTGTACAATGAGTAAAAACCACAAAATTACTCTTTACACTAAGTAAACTCACATAATTACTATCTATGCTAATTAAACCCACAGAATTACGCTGTACACTACGTAAACCAACAAATATTTACATTCTATCACGCACTTCAGTTTTAACCACCATTTTAACTCTTTACCCGTTCATTTATTTGCAATGTAACATAAAATGCACGAGAATTCTCGGGGCAAATGCGAAAAGGGTTAAAGAAGGTTTAGAAAATAAGCTGGGTTAATCTCCACATCCCAGGTGACATGAAATACATCAGACCCTATTGGAAACCGATAACCTCCACGAAGAAGACAATGATAGCAAACCAAGCCTTCGTGAAGGTAGCAGCCTTACCTGAATAAAGGTGATTGCGTTGGTGCCGTTGTCATCTTCGGTAACAAGGGCCTTTCCTTGTTCTCTGAGATAGGCGCTTATGCAGTCGCACATCGTTCTCAGTCCATCAGGCACGCGACAAAACAGTTTGTACATGCACGCCAAATCTACAGACATACGATTAAATTTCAAAATAATTATTAAAAACCCATAACTGATAATAACCAAAATCATGCTCATATAAGCACATTAGAGGAAAATTTTATCCAGGCTCATCACCATATCACGCCAGACATCACCTTTAATAGCCGACTGTGACAAAACACAACTCTACAGTGAAAACTAAAATAAAATACAACTAAAATCCAGAAACTACCTTCACTCTTATTGTTTTTCAGCATATGCACAACCCCTGAATTTTCCATCTGTAATATTAAAAACAAAAGATTTTGGTCACTGTCATAAAGAGAAACCATAATGCCCCAAAGCAATATTCCAAGCCATGAATATCATATCATCAAAACAATATTTCAGAACTGCAGGCACATTTGTTTCATCATCGTCATCATCATCATCATCATCGTCATTGCAGTTGCTTTCTGCCAGTTCATTAATGGCAATAGCTAGACACGAAACTTCTCCATTTATCTTTTCCATTGTTAGTCTCTTTCCATTGATTACTGATATCTGGTATCGTTCAAAGTCTTCTTTGATGTTATCCATCCATTTGATGACTACACATGGACCTATCTTCAAGTAGCATTAGAATTTAAATGTTTTTCCTACCTCGACTATGGTCTTCATGTGTTTGCGAATTAATTCGTCTTCCAAAACCTATGCAAACAAACACAACCAGACATGCATGATATTCTGCAGCCTGAAGCATAACCCCCCATCAAAACAGAACCAAACCAAGAAAGTCAAGCCTAAATAATGTCACTCATGACACTTGCTCAAAGTCAAATGAAGGCCATTCTATCTGTCGGGTTTAACCCTTTGGCGAAATGGTCATTCTGGGAAATTACGAACTTTGTTACAAAGTACACATTGTGATTCCTTACCATCTCCACCTGTGCCTCCCCTTCTACTCCTTCACTCAGCATTTACACTGAGATTACTTGCGCTAACAATACGTTTGATACATAAGTGTAAAACGTTTACCCCATGTTTTTAACGTTACAGATTTTACGTGCAACCACCTATCTACGGAACTGGTAAGTACACAGCTTCTCAGAAGGTAAGTTACCTTCACAATAGGTTCCTCTGTAGATTTGTCAAGGTAGTGCGTCGCTCTTTCTGCTTCTTCCAAGATTCGGGCTTCGACTTTCTTTATGTAGACAGATGCGCTGTTCTCCGCAAGAAATTTCTCACTTTCCAACTAACACAGCAAAATTTTTATGTATACTTTCAATTTTCACTTAACTAATCAACAATAGATTACTCTAATTTCTCAAACACTAGTTCTACTAAACATACTTGTCCAGTAAAAGTACTATGCTACAGGAAATCCAAAAACTGACAGTTCTCACCCGGTAAAACTCGGCCGACTGGATCAAAAATGGCTTCTCAAAGTCTTCCTCGTAAACGGACCGCGAGTCAATGCCAAGTATCATGAGCATCTTACAGGCATTCTTAACAGATCCCCTGAAATAGTGAACAAGTGAATTATATCCAGCCATCAACCTCAATTCTAAAGCAACGCTTGGAGCCAGGCCTTTGACAGAATAATACGGTACAAAGATTTGCATCATGGAAAAGTATGTACACACTGCACCTTGACAAGGAAAGAATCACAGTGCATTTCAAAAATGCTGACAATTCAATTTTTGCTTGTCACTGTAAAACAATGGCGTGCACAAGCAAGTTGAAATTGTGTTTACAACATTCCTGTTTGAGGCTGTTTCTAAACACTTTTCTTACCATGTAAAACATTTTAGTTGGCTACAGACTTGGCATGCAAAATAAACACTTGTAAAATTATCGCAGACAAAATTAAAGAAATGTTACGATATTTGTCAGGTTCATCGTCTTAAGTTAATGGTCAAAATTTTGAAAGCAATTCCATCTTTGATACCCTTTTTATTTCATGGTATTCCTCCAGCAGTCAATTTTACTCAACCAATGTTATCTACTTTGCAAGGTTTTGCTAAAGTGCTTTCTAAGTCCATATTATTACTATTATTATAACAAAGTAGTCAACATGAGTTAAATCGTTCACAAAGTGAAGAATCGTATAAGTGCAAAGCAAGTCAGGAGTGAACAACTTGCCAAAGGTCACTAGGGCAGTGGCTAGGGTCAGATTCGAACTGGCAACCCTCAAGTTGTGTGGCAAGAATCTTACCCCTAATTCACCAATACCCCAAATGAGAGACTTGGTACTTTCTGCTCCATCAAATAAGTCAGTAATTTTCAATCAGCCATCAAGAATATACAGAAACATCAATGTGTTTCTCACCTGTCGACAACTTCACCTTTTCGTTCCTTAGCAACCATCGTCAGGAGCGTGTCCCGCAGGTGCGAGTGTACAAGAGGAAAGCGGATTATCTGGTCACGGAAGATCATAAGCCCAAGGTTGTAGACGTTTTCAACATTGTTCTGCTGGACGTAAACACGGTCCTAAAACCACAAAGCTCAACTACCAGTATGTGCCAGTAATACCATTGAATAATTGGTAAAGTAAACGTATTACTAAAAACTTAAAAAGTAGTTAACACACTCAATGTAAAAAAAACTGCTAAATTTTTACCTGCTGACAATTTTCAACTGCCATGTAAAATGTTGAAATATTTATTCAAGAATTTGGGAGGAAAAGTGATAATACAAAACAATAACAGCCCAAATAAATAACCACTTCTTTGTCATAGAATCCAGTGTACAGTGCAGTGTAGATATACATACATACACAGCTTGAAATTACATCACATATGGTGAAACCAAATTAATTGTCACAATTGCTAATACCATGTTGACAACGATTTCTCTAACAGTCACAACATAAAGGATAATTTCTAATAGTCAATCACAATTTAAGCACAATAACCTTCCATTATAGCTGCCAATGCTGTCTAACATCGTAAAATCTGAGCAGTGTTCTGATGGTGGCATTAAACAGACTTCACTGTATCAAATAAGTCCCTCATATAAACATACTGTGTATTTCTAAAGGCTAAAATCTTGTAAATACATAGAAATTAAACAACAAGAACAGATCACACACAAGACCCACGGATTTTAACCCTTCAACCACCACATACCTTAGATATGTATGCAGTGCTAGGGTTAAAAGACTCACCATGTACATCAATATGTCTCGAATCATGACCATTGATGTCTGATGGTCATTCCAAGCACTGTTCAAAACCTGAAGGAAGTTGTTACGAAGTGCATCGACCACTTCGACCCGAACCTACGGTCAAAACCAAAACGGCATGCGCTGGATCCGAATACATGGCAAACAGACATCAATGTCGTCCCACGAAGGATCACTTTTTTGAAGAACAGATGCTAATTATTAAAGTTTTTCATATGTAATAATTTAGGCAAATAAGCATTTGCAAATCAGCTTGGCTAAAAGTTTGCATAGCCACAGAGATAAGTAAAATATCTATATGCACGCGTTGAATTTTTTAAAGGGCAGTTTATTAAGCAAAATATACACCAAGCACAACAATGAATAAATTCCATTTCAAGGTATATTTTCTGGACTGCAGATTTAGATTTGAGTCAAGTTGGAACAATGCTGGGGTCATAACAAATCAGTCATTGAAGTCAGAAGCCCTACTAAATAGAGGGGGAGTCACAACTAGAAGCCCCAAGGATCTTGGTGGTCTTCGTATGCCGTAGAAAGACGAAAATCTGCACTAAATTCTTGCACTAAACATGTCTGACCTTGTTTATTAGATGCTCTGTTACGACTTCACGAAGTCCTGTGTACAATTTCTCTCCATGTTTGTGCAAAACCATTGTGTATGCATTTCTGTACAGCTCTTCAAAACTTAATCCGCTATTGTTTTTTTTCTGAATTTCCTGTATGGCGTTTTTCAACAGTGCCCAAATGTTGTTAACATACTTCTCATCCATCGTTATCTGAACAGCAAAGAAATCCAAAAGATTTGTATTTCAAACAGACGAAGGAAACTCAAATCTCAAAAACAGTCAATATCTGCTAATAATTGTTGAACATTAGCAAGACTAATCCAAAATTCTAGGCACCTAAGTTAAATTGCGATTTTTTCATCAAACAAAAGCATCTCAAATAAAATTATCAAAACTAAAAATTTCCATACACTGGTAGTAGCATTAAAATATTTTCATAACAGTTATGACAAGTAAACAACATCTCAGAAAATGTCCCATTCAGCAACACGTCACTAAATGAAAATCACAAAAGAGCTAAAAATGAGTTTTAACACATCAAAGTCATCAAAAATTCAGAAAATATGTCATCAAAAACGATTGCTCCGCTGTGTAGTTGAAAAAAGCTGTAACTTACTGGAAACGCCCTAATGCGCATCTTCGTATCTTTCTTGCCGCCTTTGCTGATTCCGCTCATTTTTAAATAGGATGAGAGCGACGACCAACACTTTCGGGTTTTAGTTAATCCGAAACGCAATAGTTTTATATTGTACAATCGTTGATTTTTATAAGGAAACAAAGGAATAAACTCCGGTCTTGAGAAAACGAGGATCTAGATTATTCGAATTTTATTTTAGTAAACGGCAGGAAAATGTTAGAATGTGAAAATCATCGCTGGAGAGAACAACTGAAGAGGAATTTTAATACAAAATATTTAATTTCTTCATCTAAGATCACTGGCCGCCATTGTTATCTGTCGAATGAATATACTCGAAGAAAATAGTTCCAAGTTTATAGACGGTTATCTTATCTAGTAGTTGCAGTGCTTAACTTTTAAAATCATGTTATCATTTCAAAACCAAAACATACACCAAACTGGAATAATTATGCGTTTTATAATGCAAATGCATGTGTTTTGCGATAGCGCAATTGGTGACGGTGATGCGGTCTGTGTAATTTGCCTTGTTGCCTAACAATCGAGGGTAGTAATGGTGTGGTAAGTAAGATAATAGAGCGGTAAGTAAGGAAGGAAGTAAAATCTTGTGAAACAGATTCAAGGGCGGATCCTCGAGGAACTCCGTAGTCTACATTGTGAGATAAAGAAATTTAGTAATATTTGTATATGAGCGGTAAAACCGTAAAATTAGAGGTAACACTGATCCCATTTGACTTCGAGCGTTGGAACCGGCGCTGAGCTCCGTTTTCTTTGGCATACAGCAACGTTGATGGCTTACGCCATTTAGCTATAGTAGCATATAGTAGATTTAGGTTTCCTATTCGTACCCATGGGCGTATTTAGAAAGGCTTAAAGGGGTAAGCTAAAATTTAAGAAGTTCCAAAAATTACTTTTATTCTATGTTCTGCAGTAACATACAGTTAAGTTTATTAAAATGCTGCAGTTTCGCTTAATTACCTCAATTTTTGCTCTATAATTGTTTAACCGACGAAAGCTGATTGCAATTTGTAACGACGCAGTAACGAAACATTTATTAATTATGGAGCGCATCATAGGAGGATTTAGAGTTTAATATTTGGGTAGGCTAGCTGCTAGCTTGGAGGTCTGGGGGTGCCATCCAGCACGAGTGCCATCCAACACGCGACAGACCTGGTGTTGATGGAAAAAACAATTTTTTGTTTTGGTGGGATTAGTTGGATTAGCCTTTAATAAAACCCGCCTATGGAGCGCATACTTTCTTAAAGTTTCCTTCACTTTATACTACATTTTTACTAATTGCACATATTAAGTTATGAAGCAAATAGCCCCTAAAACAAAATTTAAAATATTTTGCGCCGCGACCGAAGGAATAACCAAAGACCAAAGGCCAAAGATCAAAGGGGTACGCTATGGATCAGGAGCATACCCCCTAAATATACGCCACTGTTCGTACCGTACACTTAGACTTTCGTTTTATCTTATAAACTTGTCGCTTCTCCAGTCTCCACACTTTTACCACCGCCATCTAGCGAGTTATGTTGAGTCAACCTTAGGGGTCCAGCGTGTTGTCGATCTGCTATCTTCCCGTCCAGATAGTGCGGCGGTCAGGCGCTATATAAATTAGAGGGATGCTGCTGAGGCAGCAGCAGATAATCATGTTCCATCAAGACGTCTGCGTCGAACCCTGGTCATGCCATGGATATGATTTCCCAGTTGTTTCTGTTCGTCACAATTCAATGCACCTTGCTCATTTTAATACGCGCTGCTTCACACTGTATATAAAAAGTAGGGAAAGACGGGGCAATTCACCGCAATTGGTAATAACAATAGGAGGGGATGGTTGATTGGTTGGGCAAGTAGGACCAGCATAGCTTACAAGGGGCAGTCCATTAATTGCATCAAAAAAGTTTGAAAAAGTTTGATAGTTTGACAGAAGGGTCAAGAGAAGTTGGCGTCAAAAATTTCATATTTTACAAATAATAAAAAATAGTAAACTTTATAAAATACTATTTACTACAAAGGAAAAATGTCTAACAAGCAAAAAAAGGTCACACCACGTGACCACCAGTCCACCACATTACGAGTCTTGATGAGCCAAAAAATGGGAAAGGCCATTACCGCAAAAATAGTAACCTTCCAAACTTCTTAGGGGACCCGTCACTGATCTTAGTGGGTTGAGGAGTCGAAAAGTTTTTGACATAATTATAGGGGGTCGCTGAAAGTATGACAGTTGTTGACACGGGGTGGGGTCAAAATTTCTCCATAAATCGTTGACGTAATTATTGGACAGCCCCTAATGGTTAAGATTTCCAAATGCTGAGAAATGAAATCGAGATGTGATGAATTCTCCTGGATATGGATCGCTGGAAAGAGACGCCCATTTGTCGATACGGCATCTCATCCTCCTTTCCCGATCCTCGTCCATCCATCCATCCGGCATCTTTAAGGCAGCCAAGCTGTCGTATCCGGCACCGACAGCAGCGCCTAATGCGGCGCCAAATAAATCGCCAGAGCGCCATCTGTCGGCGGCATTAGGCATGTCTTCGCCTTCTACCGTGGTTCGCTGTTCTTCGCCGCCAATCGTAGTGCAACATATACTGTACGCAAGCTTCTTCATTACGCCGTAGCGTATTAACAACAACAACAACAACAACAACAACAACAACAACAACAACAGAACCGTATGTCGTAACAGAGAACTGAAAAGGCGCTAGAAAAACCACAAAACATAGAGATCTTACGAGGAGAACACAAACAGCTACTGGATGTCGTCTCCGGTCTCCGGGTGTCATCGGCCTCGTTTTGACGTCTTTGGCGGCGAGTAAGAAGTCTCTCGTCTGCCAGGAAATCGAACACCGGTCAAGCGTCTATTCGACCCGATCGCCTGCAGAGTGGACTCAGAAAGACACAGAACAGACGCCGAAATAACACACGCATAAACAGGCCTAATGCCAGGTAGGTCCGCCATTGATGCATTTTCGTTGTCTATAATTATTAACTGTTGCATCAGATCTAATTTCCAGGCTTAACAGTTAAACCCATCTATTTCAATTGGCATTTCCTCCATAGGCCTAGTTGTGCATCGCTGTTTTCCACTGGCACTGGTTGATCTCTGCGATGACCTGGTCTTTTACGAAGTATACCATCTAGTACCCTCCAGTACTTGAACTAGTTACTCAAAAGTGCATAATATTAGGCTATTGAGATCATAGAATGTAAAATATATAAAACCAGGGTGCGATTTGTAACCTGGAGCAGTGGGGGGATACGTCGAGCTTGGGGGGATGTAGTTGTTGGAAACTGTAGCAGTGGGGGGATGTAGTGGTGGGGGATGTAGCAGTAGGGGGACGCAGTTGGCCAGTGGGGGGAAGATTTCCCCCTCCCCTCGCAAATCGCGCCCTGTATAAAACTATAAAAGAAGCGCTATAAAAATTGTTCGTTGGGTTGCTTTACGCGTTAGTCGAGCCAGTCCTTCTCCGTTCAGCCATTCTCGCATTCTCCTTTCAACGTCTGATGCGTTCTAAAAGCGATTTCTTATTAGGCCAAGAGATTACAATTTTGATGGCAAAGCAGGAATCCGCCATCTCGACTTTTAAAAAACCCAGTGGCATCCGATGATCCGACTGCTTCATCACTGCCGACAGTTCATGGGGGGGGGCGCCACGAGCCAAATATTGGGTGGGCCAACATGGCCAATATTTCAGAAGAATCAAGACAACGCAGCAAGAAATTCTCGCCTTTACGATCAATCGATCATTGAAAAAACACAACTACATGCATGTTTATATAAATATAATAATTTCGAGTGGTCTTCCATATTTGTGGCATCTCAATTATATATATTGCAATATTATGTCAATATATTGCGGATTTGCGGTTATTAGTTCCACAAAACATCGTCATTTCCCAATTGAAATTGGGTGGGCCAAACACATTGTGGCCCATTGGGCCTGAATATTTGGCGGGTCATGGACTCATGGCCCACCCTGTTGCGCCCCCTCCCCATGCTGCCGACTACCAGTCTATTTGTATGCATATTTATTCGTTTCATTATTTCGTCGGCATCGATGGTCGATATCAATAACCAACAGCGCATTATTTCGTGCTGAGATGTCTATCTCGACCACACTGTGCAGGGCCTGTGTTCGTATTATTAGAGAGAGACTGATCATCGATTATAATATTATCCATATAAGTATTTTTCTTCGATTGCATGCATGAACAGTGTAATCCACATACGCCCATAACTTCCCCCTCCCGTCGCCATTGTATATGGGCTGTTATTGACGAAACGGCGCATCCGTCGCCGGATAATGGAAATCGTCTGGCACCACCGGTCATCCCACGGTGGGAATGATTCCCACCCCATTCCATCCCATCCTATCGCATTCCATCCGAAGAGCAGTTCTTCACTAATCCAGATCTAAAAATCAACACGATATCCCTCGAATTGACTAATCAAAAGCAATCGGATGAAATGTATGAAAACAAAACAGTGAATCTGCAGAGGCCTATGTGTGTGAATCAGTGAAACTATATTCATCCTGTACTACTGTGTACATTTATAGGTCTACGGTTGCCAGTGGCGGCTCTAGGATTTGCAAGTGGGGGCCGTTGGGGTGGCAACTTCTAATCATGGGGGACAACCATTTGTTGCTTAAAGTATGTAGCATTAAGTATAGGGTCCCATCTGGGGGGGCACTGGGGGGCCAGACACTCAATAGGGGGCACGGGCCCCTCCCTGCCCCCCAGTGGAGCCGCCACTGACGGTAGCTATTAGACTGCAGAAAAAGTCTTAATTAAGAAGTATTGAGTACAGTAACTGAACGAGACGTTTACGACATCGTATAGCCTATAGGCCTAACGCAAAGTTTTATTGTTATTTGTAGACTCAAAGACAAAAAGACAAACAAGGAAATTACAGGAACAAATCGATTTAAAGGAACAAGAGGACAAAGAACGAGATCACACATAAAGACCATGATGTGAATAAATGGATGGGTGGAACACAGTCGTTCTCACACAGGACAAACCATGCTATTGTAGTTTTTATTATTATTATTATTATTATTATTATTATTATTATTATTATTATTATTATTATTATTATTATTATTATTATTATTGTTGTTGTTGTCGTTGTTGTTGTTGTCGTTGTTGTTGTTGTCTCAACTATTTCTGGTTTGCTGAAGGGCAACTAACATTAGAGTTAGTGTGGCTTTGTATTAAACGTCCATATTGTCAAGGAGTTGAGATCGTGAAAGTTAGCAACGTCTCGTGAATTTATGTAGCGCTTAACCGGAGAAGTACCGTAGTAGCTACTTTGAAATTCATTGGCCCACCCACGAGGATGGTCCGGGGGCCGTCCCTCCCCTAATTCGAGAGCCGTCATCAGTCGCGTGATTTGCGCAAGACTGATGGGCAGGTTTTTCGGTGGGGAGAGGGGAGAGAGTAGGGTGATTGTAGGGAGAAGCGATACAAGTGGTTGTAATAATATAATATCTATAATAATATAACAAGGTTTAAAGTGGTTCAGTTCAGGGACTGCCCTGTGTGAGAACCACTGTATTCCAGCTCTTATCTTATCTCAGTAGTAAATCGCAATCAAAGTCTTTATAATATGCGCACCGTTTAAACGTCAATAGACTATTGCTCACAATTTCTGTATTTGTGGACCACAAGACCCAAGCTCACGACTCCCCTAACCCTAGCCCTCAATCCCCGGCCCCCAACCTCTCTAGGCGGACTAGATGCGAGTGGAAACGCTAAACGGAAGACTCTATATGTCGCTGCTAAGTTACTGCTGTCGGTTTGAACAGGTGGGAGCGTTTAGATGTCGAAGACATGCCTCTGACAGGCAGTGGCATCCACGTTCCATACGCAAACATCCGGGCACCTGCGACGTGTGGCGTATCCACTTATCAGCAGACGATACTAGCCATCAGCCTCACATCTACGGTAAGCAGCTTTTCCCCCATATCGTCTTATACGCCTAATCTGTTCTACCATTAAGAGATTTTTTATAACGTACTATACGATACTAGATTTGTGAAACGTGCTGGACTGCGATCGAATCAGTGATGCTCGTCACTGGCCTTGGTCCTGGCCTTGAGAGTTGATTCATCTGTCCTTGTCCTGGCCTTGAGAGTTGATTCATCTGTCCTTGTCCTGGCCTTGGGGTTTGAGTCCTTGGTCACTGTCCTGGCAGGGGCGGCGCTGGGTTTTGTTGGCTGGGTGGGTCTAATGTAATCTACACAACCAGGACCAGGCTCAGACTACCCCTCCTCATCACCCCCACCCCAAATCATAATTTCTCAGCAGATTTGCACGATTTGTTCGGATGTCCCTGCCCGAGACTGGGTGGGTCCGGACCCGCGGACCCACTCCCCTAGCGCCGCCCCTGTTATAGATATGCAAACATTCAGAAGAGTGGTGAAACGAATTAAAACCACATATTCTTGTGTCCCCATCTTTGTTGTGTCAAACCGTACTAGAATTGTCAATATATTCTGTCTCAATTTTTTTTCTAGAGCTTCCGAAGTGCCACGAAAAATAATGAACCATTTGAAACGACACTATACAAAGTCTTTCAGAAATCTATTGTCTGTCAAATGTCTAAAAAATCAATCGAGAGATAAGATGGGGCTTAAATTAAGAGAGCTGGTTTCTTGTATTACAGTTTTATAGACCACAAAAATATTATAAAATTGATACCCTGTTTGAAATTGATAGTAGGCTTAGAGTCCTGGCCTTCAACGTCGAGTCCTTGTTAACATCTCCGGATGGAAGTTAGGGAGGGACAAGACTAAAAAGTCATTATTATTATTATTATTATTATTATTATTATTATTATTATTATTATTATTATTATTATTATTATTATTATTATTATTATTATTATTAGAGCCTATTAGTGAATTTCTATAGCGCCATTGTGGTAAGACACATGGCATCAGTTGATGGTCGCTTCGAATTTGGATAATTTAATTATCCATTGTCAATCCAACTGTGTACTTTATGCAGAGTGCATGGATGAGCCAAACCGATGGCGCTACAAAAATTGCCAGGCCAAATTTTCCAATAAGCGTATGAAGTTATCAGAAAATGGCAATAAATGGAACAAGATATTTTACTATAACATCGTTTTACAATAGTCTCCGTTTCGATGGGAACTGCTAGCTAGCATTTAAGATATCAGATTACGCCTAATTCTATCCAGTAGGTCATGATACATGTATTTCATACCATTACGCATATAAGCAAAACTCTACCAAACAGATGCCACGAATGTGTTGTGTCCTAGGCAGAGGCGTATGACGTTGAGATTTCCTACGTTGTTGCTACTATCGGTGGTGCTGTCATGAGTTTAGTTTTGAAACCTCGGACTGCCCCCCCCGCCCATCACCCGCCCACGAGGGGCTAATAGATGGTTTTCTTCCGATAGGAAAACCAGAGACGGGTTTCCTTGTAAGAGAGCACCGTCGCGCAGCGTTCGGGGTCCAGCCACACTGCGCGAGTCTTCTCGCGAATAGAAAGCGACTTTGCCCCCCGTGAAGAGGATCTGGGGTGGATGATGGGGGGGGGAGGTGGAGGAAGAGGAGGAGGAGGAGGAGTGGCAGGCGAGAGGCGTAGCCGTGTTATGCTGGGCGACAGTCGAGATTTCCTTCTTCGTCTTCTTCTCGATTCCTCTTTATATCCGGGTCCTGATGGACTCCTGGGCGGGCGAGGGGAGGGAGGGAGGGCGAGTGGGTGGAGTGGGGAATGAGGGATGTCTCGGGGAGGAAGGAGTACTCTCTCTCAGTTCCGACGGTCGCGACAACTGCGCCGCCGCCGCCGCCGCCGTCGTCGTCGTATTGATCTCGCATGGCTGCTGTGTCGACCGACAGTTTTTGTTCGACCCTATACGCGGCGCCTCCCTCTCCCTCTCCCTCCCATTCCCTTCCCCTCCTCGTCCCTTCTACTTCTTCTTTCTTCTTCTTCTTCTTCTTCTTCTTCTTCTTCTTCTTCTTCCTCTTCTTCTTTCGCCCGTTGGCCAATTTCTCTGAGAAATTTTACGGGTTCTGTCCGCCGGAGCTCCTTATAAACGCATCGATTCATCACAGGCCCGTGTTCATCATCATCATCATCATCATCATCATCATCATCATCATCATCATCATCATCACCACCACCACCACCACCGCCACCATCGAAACACGCGTCCCGAAGAGGGAGGCCAGCCGCCCTCACGTTTTCACCAAAACTAGAATCCGTGTATAGCTGTCACTCAGTTTACTTCGAGAGAGAGAGAGAGAGCCTCGTTTTAACTTACGGCGACTTTTACCACTTCCGCCACGTCATTTCCGGCGGATATTCCGATCGAATTTACGCGTTGTGTGTCCGCTGCATTATCCGATGCCTTAAAAGGCCTTCGTTTCGATTAACGCGGTCGGGGCGCGAATCTCCGGAGAAACCCTGAGACGATCGTCTTTAAAACGCCTCCTCTTTTCGTCGCCGTCGGAGAAGGGAAGAAACACTGCGCCTTTCAAACATGCAAATCACATTTGGTTCTACGGGTATCTACGCTAAACATACAGAGCCGCGTAACTAGGGGCGGGAGGGGGCGGCGGGAGGGGGCAAGTCGCCCCGGGCGCCGACCGGGGTGCGCTTTTTAAGCGTGAATAAAAATTTACTGGGTGTAAATAAAAGAAGAGCCGGTGACGACTAAAAAAAAGGTCATCACCGAAATTTAGAAATTTCGGGGCGCAAAATGGAAATCTTGCCCCGGGCGCCGAAAACCCTAGTTACGGCTCTGTAAACATACCAGCTCTGTCCTTCTTGCCTCTTGTTTGGCGAAGAGAAGAAGGAACAGGAGGAGTGGAAGAGGATGAGGAAGAGGAGGAGGAGGAGGAGGAGGAGGAGGAGGAGGAGGAGGAGGAGAAAGAGGCTACTAAAGCCGATCGTTAAGATAGGCCTATCAAAGCCATTTATTTAGCCCCTTACAAGTCGGTCATGTTACCGTATCTCTAATGCAAACTGGAGACATGGCTCCATCTGATGCATATCTATATTTTAATTTTAATTAAAATTAATTGTTCACTAGTTTTTCCAACCACCCCCCCCCCAGGGCAACTCGAACACTGGTCGACAGTAGAACACTGCTTTCCGTCTTTCTTTCATTAATTATTTGTCCGTGTTTTGCAGGTTTTCGCCATTCTCGTTTGCTGTCACGAAGTTGTCATCGAAGGTGAGTTGTTTAGACGCATTTGGAAGGAACCTGCGACGTTTGGGATAAGGAGCCCGCTGTGCCACCCGTGTACGAACCTGACCCCAGTCATTGCGCAACGACCGTAGACAAAAATCACGGTTCACTTTCACTTACATCGTAATCATTGTCTATCGACCGATGAGACACTGGCGCTATAGAAATGGGCGAAGTAAAATTAGATTTTAATTAAATCTGATTAGGGGATTGCTGTGCGTCTGTCTGTCTTGTCTATCTGTCTGGCTGGCTGTTTGTCTGTGTGTGTGTGTCTGTCTGTCTGTCTGTCTGTCTGTCTGTCTGTCTTGCTGGCCGACTGGTCTGTGTCAATAGGTTCCTTGCCAAGACGAGGTCGTCTTGTTTTGATGGAGAATTTTTCTAGCGCCGCAATGTCCAGAGACGATGTCCTGAATCCAATCAATCATGGCGATGTCGCATGAAGTGTTCCGTCGAAAGGGTCGAACGCACCGCAAAGTGCCGAAAGAAGTGCAGGTGCTGGTGTGGATGCACTTAATTGGAAGTGCAGCGCTGCTGTCCTCTTCTTCTTCTTCTTCTGATCGATTAGTCGTCCTCTCTTCTTTTTGCGGGATGGCGCATTAGCCGATTGAGTGAAATAGGCACCGGTAAGTAAGTAAGTAAGTAAGTAAGTAAGTAAGTAAGTAAGTAAGTAAGTAAGTAAGTAAGTAAGTAAGTAAGTAAGTAAGTAAGCAAGTAAGTAAGTAAATAAGTAAGTGAGTAAGTAAGTAAGTAAGTACGTACGTGAGTAAGTGAGTAAGTGAGTAAGTGAGTGAGTAAGTAAGTAAGTAAGTAAGTAAGTAAATATGTATGTCGGTGAAGAAAAGGAATGGGCGAAAGATAGCAGGCAAAGATGGATTCAATTAATGAAATCCGGGAATTTAAGAGATGAATTAATAAGGTAGGAGCAGAGTGTCAAATAATTTTGGTAAAGGGGCAGAATTTCACAGAATTGACGCACATTGTGAATACCTTACAAGTACACGGTACCTCGCTTTCCACACCAAGAGGGTAACACAGCCCTTGATATAGGCCTATATACGCCACTGTTTCGCCATATTAATTGTTCTTGCCTCGCGAGTTCCTTATTAAGTGTCTTGCTCGCTGGTCACCTTGTGGCCAATAAGTTTCTGACTCATAACCATGTTGACAAAGACTAATTTTGTCTTCGTAATGGTGCGCCATATAAAAAAGATACTCGATATTACTATTATTGTTATAACGCTACATTTTATATTATTATTGTTGTTGTTGTTGTTGTTGTTGTTGTTGTTGTACTGCGTTCGACAATTCGTAACCTCGCCGAATGCCATGAAAATTATATGCTTTTAAGTTATATTTATTTATCGACGACGATGAGCAAAAGTTCTTCCAATGCTCGCCCTCTTGATAATTCGACTTCCTAAGTCCAAACTGAGTGGGTGAGTGGGTGGGTGAGTGGGTGGGTGAGTGAGTGGGTGGGAGGGAGGATGGTAGGGTGAAGGGTGGGGTGGGTAGTGGGCCGTCTTCTCTGTCGAGCATTTGTGAATGAGAATCTTCTATCGTTTAATATGATTCTCTTCGTTCGTTTAATCGTTTCTCTTCCAGTTATTGATCTTCGATCGATCCGCGTGACGTCACTGCTGACGTAGGAGGAATCCGACGTGGATCTCGCTCCGCTGAACCGCGCGCGTATGGATACCCCTCGAGACGATGGGGGTGATTCGGCTCAGAGCGCGCGGAAGAATAACGCGTCCGTTGGAGCAAAGCGTATTATGAGCGATGGAGAGAGAGAGAGAGAGACTTCATTAAAAAGAACCCGGCTTTTGTTTTATGGCATTGATTATTGTCTTAAGCTCTTCGTTGGACTGATTTATGTGGCGCCTTTTGCGGAAAGACGTCCTATTTGCGGGTCAACGTCCTTATAAATATTATATATTGCATCTTTCATCGCCGATTTTGGTTTTAAATTTACCATGGCGGCGCGTGTTAATTGAACAAATCGAAACCAAACGCATTGACGAGGCAATCTATTAAAACCTTCGAATTAATAAACGTATTTACTTACTTACTTACTTACTTACTTCCGTCATGATTTTAACGCATCGCGAAAATTCCAGTCTCCAACACGAAATCCGAAGTGACAGGCTGTTGTTATCACGTTTGACAGTCTCCAGCACTCGTGATGGATCCACGACGACACGAATACTGACATGAAATGCGATCCCAAGTCAAATGAATACACGTGTCACGTGACAGTCACGTATAACGAAAACTGACAGCTAAACTAAGGTTTCACGAATGAATTTTCCAAGATTTTAGAAATTTGCACAAAAAATTGCAAGTTTTGCAAATTACTCCCCACCCCACCTCTCCCAGCCCCCGTCGCTACGCCGCCCCTGAATGTGGGGTAAAATCCAGGCAAAATCAGGCGCCGTTGAACTTCAATCAAGTAATGTTTTCGTGTGAAATTATACTGGTTACAACACAAAATATAGTGAGTTACAAAAAGATATTTGTATTTTCCAGGAGGGGACAAGTGCCCCCCTCTTGCCCCAATGAGTGTGGGCACCGTGGACTGCGCGAGAAGCAAAGCACATTAACTGCGGACGTTGAAATAGGGGACAGCATGTGAGGCTTCTTTTCGGAAGGGAGACATCTGCTGCGTCTTAATATCTCCGCCATTTTTCTCGCTTAAGTGCTGGTCTTTGGCCGTATCGCCGCAACAAGGATGATGTATTTACTGTGGATGGACGGAGCCACTCGGAGCAGAGGCGAGATGATAGATGAACAGTGGCGCCTCTAGCGGCGGGCGTCGACCTTTCCTAATGAACACACTTCGAACAGTGTTCGTTTTTTTCCCGCGTGCGTTCTGAAATCCGAGACCATCTTTTAAAGAAATCCTCGGCATTTTCTTGAACATGTCGGCGTAGGATTGAGTTCGCTATAGCGGATATCCAACCGGGCTCTAAATTCGGATTGGATTTGGTACCATAGGCATTATGAGAGTGGCGTCATAGAAGTTGATTGATTGATTGATTGATTGGACTGTCATTTGGAATAAACTGAGACGCTTTCAATCAGGGCAATTCTCTTGGGCTGGGTGGGTGGGTCGCCGTGGGTGGACCATCATCTTCATGTGTGTTAAGATTCATTATTAATTGTCATTAAATAGAACGGATGCCAAGTAGAAAGACGTTTCTAGCTGTAGGCTGATCTACTCTTCAAACGAATAGGGTTCATTTGCATGCTATAAAATTTCGAAAGATCAGACAATGAGTTTCATATATGCCAATAATATTTACAGGACACAATTAGGTCTAATCGATATTTTAGACAGACCAGTCGAGGGGGCCAAACCCATAGAAGGAGCGAGCCACAAATGACAATTTTCAAAAGCTTGGGAGCCACGTTGCCACAATTATTAGACACGAAAGTGAGGTAGTGTCGTCCAATTCTTTGCATAATCTCATTAAATATGCTCTGTTATCTTTGTGAGACCTACGATAAAATGGCAAACAGGTAACATTATTACTATTGTGTGGCAATTGTATGCTTCTGTTCAGTGGCGTAGCCAAGGGGGCTTTGGGGGGTTAAGCCCCACTTGGGCGCTGACGAAAATTTTATTTATGTGTTTCCATGCATTTTAAATTTTCAGACGCAGTTTTGAGGGTCAAACCCCTTTTGGGGTTGGTGACCAAAATTTTTAAAGCGCCTATCATAGGCGCGACGACCTTTTTTGCTTATCAGCATCTGGGAGGATAAATTTTTTGAAGGAAAGACATAGGATAGATACATGGGATGACCTTTTTTGTTTCGTCAAGATTTTTGGAAAGTTGGTTACGATCAAAAGTCAAAACCAAACCCCTCTTCCGGAAATCCTGGCTACGCCACTGCTTTCAACTTTTCGCGAGCCGCCGATTCAGAGCAGTTTCTATGGCAACCTCTCTAATAGACTGGTGCTGTTGTTATTTTTCCCAGGAGGTTTTGACGTTAGAAACTACGTTGTCGTGGCTTTCTGCTTTGTCTGGATCATTGTAACTGCTCTTCTACTGATGGGAGCTTATCTGGTCAGTGCATAGATAAGATGTTTATCATTCGCAATCCTCATGACAATTGTCCATAGACTGCTGACATTTCGCCAGCGTTGTTACGATTTGCGCCAATCTCTTAGCGGCGAATATATTTCATATTTCTGCCAAACAGAATTACACCCGTTGGCAAACGGAGACTGCATAGAGCTCTAAATAGCAGGAACACGCTCGATTATATTTATATTGCGCACTGATATTGCTGTCGTATCGAAAAATGACAATTATTGTAAATTTGCGTAAACCTGGCTAGCCACAACATCCGGGATTTCTATCGTCCTCTGGTCCATGCCAAGAAACCCTCGCGTTCCTCGAAATGTTGGCAATAAGGCAACGCGTCGAAACAGTGCCAGAAGACTCCTGCGTATTTATCATTGTCTCCCAGATTCTTGGGGAATTTAGGGTATTCGACACCACTTTTTACAGATAAGATTGACACGTCTGGCTAAAAATTTAATTCGAAATTTTATCCCAGCGATATTTAGATATTTACTTGACCCGCCTCATTCGGGGGTGGTGGCGGGGTGGTTGGGTGGGTGCAGTGGCGGCTCCACCGGGAGGGCCAGGGGCCGTTTGAGAGCCTGGCCCTCCCCAGTGGCCCCCAGTTGGGACCCTATACTTAATGCTACATACATTAAACAACCAATGGTTGGCCCCTGATTAGAAGTTGCCCTCAACGGCCCCCACTTGCGAAATCCTAGAGCCGCCACTGGGTGTGTGAGTGGAAGGGGGGAAGCAACCTACTACGACAAAGGACAAAGAACTAAGAATTTCGACATAATTTAATTCCTCTTCCATTCGTATTTCATTTCATTGTTGCATAGTTTTCTTCCCGGTGGAAAAGCCGCGGTCAGAAAGAGAGAGAGAGAGAGAGAGAGAGAGAGAGAGAGAGAGAGAGAGAGAGAGAGAGAGAGAGAGACAGACAGACAGACAGACAGACAGACAGACAGATGTAAGTTTGATTGCAAAATTCGTCGCATCTCAATCCAATTCTCACTGATTTCTATTTCAATCACACTGATACAACGCCGACGATGCCAGGACAGACAGACAGACAGACAGACAGACAGACAGACAGACAGACACACACACACACTCACTCGCATCAGCATGCGCCGTTCGCAATACATCGCGGCCGGATCTCGGTGGTACAATTTCCCGACCGTCACCTGATCCCACCGCAAACCACCCCCCCGCCCCACCCCCTTCGGGGGTCGTATATGGCGGCGGAGCCCTATTAGCATTGACGACGCCAAATATGCGCGATGTACGGCGCGGCGCGGCGCAGCGCCAGCAGCCGTTCGTTCCGGAAGCGAGTGTGAATCTAGATGAATGCTAATGAAGCGAAGAATACTTCTGCTGCGCAAGATGGCGAAATGCAAATGGGCGTTGTAAATATTTGCTAATAACTATTCGGACGTGTGCGATTGATGAGAGGTCGGGCGGGGGGGAAGGGGGTGGCGGTGGAAAAAACAAGGGGCAAGGCCCAAGGCCATAACTCAAGCCTCTCCCCTGCTTCGTGCTTGTATCGGATTGTGTAGTTGTTTATTGTTCCGGGCTCTTCTTGGAATCTCTTAAATTCGGTTGTTTTCTCCGCAGGAAAACCTGTCAACCACACAACGCTATTTGAATTTGAATGAAAGAGAGCAACAACTCCCAAGTGGACAAAATATTCGTTTTAGTCTATAATTATTTTTATGTCAAGAGTCACAAGAATTGCAAGAAATGTCAAATCCAGGAATATAAAGCCGTCCATTTCTGCCAACACGTCATAGGCGGTTTTATGTAACACGTTGATCTGAATATCTCTCCTAATCACCTGACTGCAAAATACACTGGGCGGGGTGGGGGGCTGTGGCCAATGAATTGCTGATAAAACACGATATCTTAAGCATACGTGATCTTTTGTCGCTACTTCCGCCGTCTACGTAAACACCGCTGCAGACTTCTCGGGTCATTCCGAAATATTCCTCGGAATCTACGTTGTCTGGGTGGTCGTTGTTTTTTTATGGGCACCGTGTGTAGCGAACGATTGCGGAGGACAATTCCTCTAATTGAATGCTTGACCAACGACATCGTGGGTCGTAAAAAAGCGTTCCAAATTGATATGATAATTCTTCGCAAAACGTCACGTATTACCAGCCAGCCTGTGGAGAGACCCCTGCCGTATTAGAGATGCTGCCGCTCGATATTTTACAATGCGTGGTGATGGTGGCGGTGGTGGTACAGTAATATCTGCCTAAAACACAACTCTCCGATTTTATCTTTATTGAGACCATTGATATCTGACTATCTGAACCGGCACCAGACTTCCTAGTGATGCTATCTATGCTTCTACGTCACCAATCGCGTCTCAGTTGAGCTCCCCCTCCCCCCCGAGGGAGCTTTTGGGGACCCCCGGGCGGGAAGAAATGCGATGCTCCAGAGTCACATCATGTCTCGTAATGAAGCCAACGAGACAATTCCTCATTTGCAAACAGCACCCCCTCCCCCTCTCCCAATCCGAAATTTTCGTCGGCTGATATAGCGCCTTTTTATGCCGGAGGCAATTGTACATTCTTCGTTCGTATTGCGCCTTGACCCTCTACCGTGGATTTTTTTCATTACCCTCTTCGTCGTCGTATCAGCTGGGAATTTGGCGGGTTTAGGGATAGGGGCAGGGGAAGAGGGTAGGGGTAGGGGGTGACACATACGAATGACCGAATGCACATGGTAATACAATACGTGACGCTATTTCAGCGTCCGCCGTATGGATATATGCGCTGATGAAGGGCTCTAAGCCATATTATATATATATATATATATATATATATATATATATATATATATATATATATATGAAAAAAGGCATTTCCAATTTATGTATCGCCTGTGCAGAGGTTACGTCCTGTTCCGTTGACGTCCTTATGGGCTTCGGAACTCCGCGTGACGAAGCGTCAATTCGACCTTTAGGGTCACGGATTCGCCAACCTATGCCATTGATTGATGGGGGTGGGTGGGTTACAATACGCTTACAACTACACCGTCTGCTCGATTGGCTGAAACGTTTCTATTCCGCGCTGCTTCCTCTGGAAGTCCCTGGTCTGGAATAGAAATGGCGGTTTGTAGACGCCCTGGTGTCGCCCTCTATTCAGGAACCCTGGTTACGCCATTGGTTGTAATCAACGATACAGCCTTTTATGGCGTCTAATAATAATTTCCGTCAAGAATTCGCGAATATTATTGGCCAGAAGCGTCGACCACAAATACACAGCATAGAGACGCGAAACATTTCGTAGACATCAGAGACGAAGGAAGCATAGATACATCGCTTCGATGACAAACACTCGAGGGGACAATCCAATCAACTGAACGACGCCGAAAAACAAAATGAAAATCCTAGACAGCTATTATTCATATCGGAAGATTTTTATTGGCTTAATAACAATCTGATATATAAATTTCAATGTCTATCTGACGCATTGATTGATTGATTGATTGATTGATTGATTTGATTGATATTTTTCAGAAGACATCTTTCCTCTTGATACCGTGGCTGATTCTCATGTTCGCCTTTTTTCCAATATTCGTCATCGCCGTTGTAATCGGGTCCAAAGTCGTCGGTACGTTAGATCAGACATGGACATGGGTTGCATGGGTCGACCCATGGTTTAGGTTGGGTCGGGTAGGAAATTTCCATGTTTACAGTGTATGGTGAGTTGGGTCAAGTAACCATGCATAGTGGTTTCGTCGGTTGGGTTGGGTTGGGTCTGAATCATGATGGGTTGGGTTCTGAAAATGGACCCATGTCCATTGTCCATGACTGTATAGATGTATACTTTCAAAATAATGCTTTTTATGCGTAAGAGGACTTGATTGATCCGTTGATTGCATAATCTGATTACGTTCTTATGTTGTCAGAGCATAAATCTGTCTTCTCCATCAGACCGTGAAATTCGCTATCATGCATGAGCCTCGACTTCGTTTATATGTCTAAAAAGACATCAAAAAAGTAAATGGGGCATACAGACATCTAAAAAGCCTAAGTTGCATGCATCTTCTGCTTCCTTGGCTACGATAGACTTATTCAGTTACGGGTTTCAGACACACAGTAGCCTACATGTAGTTAGTTGTTGAATTTCTGTTTAATTTATTTTATCAGACGCAGTTATGCGATAATTATATTTAGTTATGGGCTTATCTGAGGTTTTTTTTAATAAAAGATTCCAGAAACACTATATATAAATGGGCAAGAAAACCTGGCTGTAGTAATGATTTTTATAGCACATGAAATTTCTTAGCTCTAAAATTTTGCAAATTGGCGAAGCCACGAGAGGTGCATGGGGGTCCGGTCCCCCCCTATTCGGATCGGGACCGGTCGTGAGATTCGTCCAAAACCGGTGTGTAGTTGGGGTCGCGGGGTCGGGGGGGTGGGGTGGGGGTGGGGGTTAGTATTATATCGAGGAAAAACGGAGCGGGCAGCAGACTTGAAAGCGTTTCACAAGACGACGGTTTTTTTCTCGTCAAGACATTTGGGCCGAAAAATGTGGCACTCCCCCTATTCTTGAATACTGGCTGCTCCACTGATTTCATTGTCTTGTTCAGAATTCTTGCGCATGACTTCGTTGTCTTTGTGAAAAACATTGTCTTCTAGCCGAACACGGCTCAGAATTCTGTCCTTTTAAGAAAATACAAGGACTTTGATTTCAAAGGCGAAAACACTTACAATTAGAGAGCAATGCATAATAATGTTCATAGGCCCGTGAAGAGATGGAGAGAGAGAGAGAGAGAGAGAGAGAGAGAGAGAGAGAGAGAGAGAGAGAGAGAGAGAGAGAGAGAGAGAGAGAGAGATGGAGAGAGAGCGATGGAAATTCGGAGTCCGTATCTTCCACTTTATACCCGGAGGCGCTTTGGTCCCGGATGCAAGACAAGTCTCCTGACATTCCTCTTACCTCTCTCCCTCCCTCCCCAACCATCCACTCCACCCAACTCGCAGCGAAACAGATGGGGGCAGTTCCAAACTTGGGACGCAATCGATCAGAGAAAAAATGACGCAGAATTGAATGCATAAAGAGCGTATATACAATAATTGCACATCTATTCACCAATATAACCAATCAACCAGACAGACTGCTGCTGCTGCTACTACTACTACTACTACTACTACTACTACTACTACTACTACTACTACTACTACTACTACTACTACTACTACTACTACTACTAAAAATGTACGCTATGAGCTCTAGTTATTCATCAATACACCAATGTGTTATACGCTCTTGATTTTTGCTGTGTGTACAGTATGGCCCCAATATATCACGTTGAAATATTCATAATTCTACCATAGTTTTACATAGAGTGATAATCGATGGCCAGTGAATGTATTTAGTGGCCGTGTCTAATCCGTTCAACTGCCGACCAGATGTCAGTAGCGTTTAAAGATTCAGAAAGGCAACGGTCTTAATGGACACCAAGACGAGCATCCACTATACTGTATAGTGTATACGCGATGATTTACATCTCTGACTGTGCTAACTATCGGTGGAGTAGTGGTAGAATCTTGGCACGCAACCGGAAGGTAGCGGGTTCGAATCTGACCCTAGAAGTGCTGTTAAAGATATTTTTCAGATGTATCTCAGATACAGACATAGGTACATGTGAAGAAACGTATCAAAGATACTGATACTTGATACAGAATATCAAAAGAATCAAGATACAAATACAGAGAGAAAGTATCTTGATACAAGACACTTTTAAAGAGGCTTTATTTAGACGTAAATATTGATTAAAAATTATCCAAGATACTTAACAACACTGGACCCCAGACACTGCGCAAGATGTTCACCATAGAGTTGCTTCGCACGTACCAGTCATTCTTCATTTTGTGAATGACTTAACGTACGTTAACCCCTTAACCGTGTATTTAACTGTAACTTAATGTAAAATGGACGGATATATCCAGGATTCCCAGTTAAGGGGTTAATAGGCGGCAAAAATATTATGAAACCGACCACCTGTTGTTGACATTAGCCTTTCGAAGGACTATTGTTTCAGTAGGTTATATAAATATGCAACAATTCAGAGGAGTGATGAAACGAATTAAAAGTGCATTTACTTGTGCGTCAAACCATTCTGTACTTGTCAATATATTACGTCTCAATTTTATTTTTGGAGCGTTCGAAATGCCACAAAAGTGCTGAGCCATTTCAATCGATATATACACAGTCTTTTGAAAAAATCTAATCACTGTCTACAAAGCAGTGGCGGCTCTAGGATTTGGCAAGTGGGGGGGCCACTGGGAGGGGGTCAAGCACTCAATAGGGGGGGGCACGGACCCCTCTGGCCCCCCCGGTGGAGCCGCCACTGCTACAAAGTCGATCGAGAGATGAGTGTGTCTTAAGATAACTGGTTCCTTGCATCATAGGTTTAATAATAATAATAATAATAATAATAATAATAATAATAATAATAATAATAATAATAATAATAATAATAATAATAATAATAGAAACACGTTGAAAAAGTTTAACTGAGGAGAAATATCGTGATGGCATTATTTAGCATCAGTTATAATTATTGCCCTTATTGTCTCAATACTTGCATGGAGAACTTCGAATTTTTTGCAACTTCTACTCCGCAAATCCTGACGAAACTACAAAGACGAAGATAACAACAACAACGACAACAACAAACGACAGAGTGAATATAGTAACCTCAGTGATAATAACGACCGGCGCAGGACCAGTGTTTTCGTGTCTTGTCGAAGAGCGCAAAATGGCGCTCTCTGGTGGCAGACGACGTGCTCTGTGCCTCTCTCTCTCTCTCTCTCTCTCTCTCTCTATCTCTCTCTCTCTCTCTCTCTCTCTTTGATGAAATCTCTCTTCACCTCAGGTCATTAGTTCTCTCTCTCAGACTCTCGACTATCTCTGAGATAGAAATTCCTCTCTCTCTCATCTCTCTCTCTCTCTCTCTCTCTCTCTCTCTCTCTCTCTCTCTCTCTCTCTCTCTCTCTCTCTCTCTCTCTCTCTCTCTCTCAGAGGCTTGTTTTCTTTGAAGAGGATAAAAATTAAGGCCATGTCATTATTAACGGCGACTTTTTTTCGCTTCGTTAATCTGTCGTGATGAGTTGAGTCACAAGATGGCGCACCAGACATCAAGTCAGTAAGTAAGCGATCTTATCTCCCATAACTCTACTCGTCGACTGCGGCATTTCCAATAATGGTCTTTGGCGCCAATTTTGTAATTCCGTTATTAAGGAATGCCACCTGTTGTTCGAATGCATGGCTGTGGGCATTTCCATGTATAGACGCTGTCGTGATCTTATGTTCCAGACAACTGTCTTCGACTGAGTTCTGCTGAAATGTGTCTTCACGAATACCACCTGTTTGGCACCCTGGATCACACAACGGTCGCCGCCAAGCTAGCTCTACTCCTCGCAATGCTCCTCTTCAACGTAAGTAAACGGAGAGAGAGAGAGAGAGAGAGAGAGAGAGAGAGAGAGAGAGAGAAAACGCCAAAAAGTCACGTACTTACTTATCAATTTTATTAAAATTGAAATTCTTAGTGCTCAGAAATCCTTACTACATACAGCTAACAACAACAACAACAACAACAACAACAACAACTACTACTACTACTACTACTACAGTGTACTACTACGACTACTACTACTACTAATAATAATAATAATACCAATACTAATACTAATAGTCACGATTGATCAGTCACGAGCCACTCCGGATCGGGAATGTCGACGTCATCCCGAAACCTGAAGTTCGCCTCCTGGGTGTGATTCTGGACGAGCATCTATCCTTTGGCGGCCACCTGGATCTAGTGGTCCGGAATACCACCTCAGGAGGATCAAATAATCGTCGATATCTGCCAACTTCGGATGTCATCAAGCTAGTAAGCGCTGGTAATAATAATAATATGGCCTTCCAGCCAATCAGCTAATAGGCTGCAATCGGTCCTCAACGCGTCTGCCAGGCTCATCTACGGACAAAAGTGGACTAATACTATTGGCTGAAAGTTCCGGAAAGGATACTGTAATAAACTAATGCTGGCAGACTAGGGTAGGGTCGGACACAGATTCTAAGATCGAACCAAGGGTTAATTAATTATCGATTATTTTAGATTCATTTTAAAATTACCGTTTGGAAAATTAATTGAAACTACCGCCCGAGCTTTAAGATCTCGCTAATAATAATAATAATAATAATAATAATAATAGTATATCTAATTCAGACTAGGTTCTATTAATTATCGATTATTTAGATTCATTTTAAAATTAGTTGGAATTAATTGAACTTTCTCTGCGTAGATAGCTTCTGTTGTCGTCGTCATCAGATTCCATCGTTGTTTGACAACGAAAGAGGAGAAAAACACTCAGGTTGCAAAGCCCGGAGAGTCAAAGTTACACTCTTCGTCGCACGATTCTCCGTCTGTAATATTACCTGTCAGAAAATTCAGGACACCTGTGTATCTCCTCCTCTCTTCAAATAACAGTTATCTCTTATTGTTTGAAATGGCATTCAAAAATCAAAACGTGAAGAAATGTTTAACGTTTCTTGCGAAATAATTTACCAACAGCAATCACTGAGATTCTTTTCTTGTCATTAATGTTATGGCGCTAAAGAAGCTTTACGATCGATTGATTGATTGCTTGGTTGATTGATTGATTGATTGATTGATTATCGACAGATGGAGGCACCGGAAGTTAGTGAGCAGATGTTGAAATTCAATCGATTTTCACAAGACCGCGACCTGGAAATCTTTCTTCCGCTCTGCGATAACATGGAGGAGGCGAAGGAGACGATAGCCATAACTTCGTTTACGTAGAAGACGCGGAGACGGTATCTATCCTCTCCCGATCACAACGAGGCTGGTTCATTTGCCGGAAAGAGGCAAATCGCACCGCTTCCCCGTCCACGCACGGCTGGAATTCTGGCTTCGGTCGATTCGAAGAGCAAGCCATGGACAATCGCACCCGGTCAGACGGGATTTGCGACGGTTGACTGGCTTTTTGGAACGTGAAGACTGGCGATTGGCGAGACTGGTTTTTTGACTGTTTTTTGACTGGTTGTTGTTTTGACTGGTTTTTGATATTCTCTTTTTCGTTCCCGGTGAATATATTACAATGGTCGGAACGTGAACGCCTGGACACGAGTGCTTCCGCTGAGGTTTTAGAATTTGATTTGTTAAATCGAAGTCCCATTGACAGTCAGCAGGGATATTTTGCACACACCCCCAACACCCCACACACCCCCAATTTGAGGTCGACACCCCCCCCCCAAATTCACAATCCTAGAAATATCCCTGACAGTCAATACCCGCGAAACTGACAACGTCTGTCTGACACCTTAAGACTCGATGTACAGACAGAATTCCTGCATACTGCGAAGTCAGGCATAGCATAGGTACTGTCAGAAGAGACTACTGACACAGCCGAACTCTGTCAGTCAGTCATTTGCCAACAGAAATCAGTTTCATAGCAAAAAACGTCGTGTATTCGCGTAAAAAAGCAAAATGTGACCATAGCTAATTATGGAGTGGAGAACACACTCGACGAAGACCGACAAAAATCCAGCCGCTCAATTTGAAACGAGTTTTCCTTTTTAAAAAATAACCTATAGACTGACTATTGAAACTGACAGCAAAACGCCCCTATAGTCATAACACAAGCTTCAAAGCCAGACAGGGAAATGGCCGCGGTGGACAATACATGTAGTTTCTTAGAGTTCGTTCAAACTCGTGCATGCGACATCCAAGCAACGCAGTATTTTTTTCTTTCCCCTTCATTCTAGTCATGCGCACTGCGTCAGTCTTTGTCACGTGACGGGACTAAGTTCGCAAATCGTAGTAGCAGTGAGATTAGGCGATCAAATTCTCGTATTTTCTCGTCGCTCGATTGAAGTCGACCGAGGTAAGGTTTTTAGAATACGCAGCGAGTGAAACACTACGTCAGCAAATGTAATGTAATGTAATGAAGCCATTGTAATTTTGCACAACGCCTCTTATATTTCTACTTGGCACGATATGAGATCAGCAGGAGACCATTTAGAGTCACAATTGGACCTTTCCGAAGATCTACCAGTTTCAATAGTCTGGCGTATTTCGTTGCATATACTCGTTAGTGAAAGAGGAACAAAGATGGAGACACAAGAATATGTGGTTTTAATTCGTTTCATCACCCTTCTGAATTTTTGCATATCTTTATCATATCATACTTTTTTAACGTAGGACCTTTTTTGCTTGACAATATTCAAAAACGTTGGAGATGACTTTTTTGCTTGTCAACATTGATCTTCACGTCTAGGGCCCCTCAGGCCGCCAGGTGCCCGGGACCCCGCACTGGTTAAAGACGCCCCTGAATTGCCAGTAGAAATCAGTTCAGTCAGTCCTACTATACAAACAGGGTATTAAATTGGACATTTTTAAACTACAGAGAATGGTATTGGCAGACGTGTGAATGGCTAGCACTTTTGACAGGCAAGTGAAGAGGACCTACTAATCACGTATTTTCAAAAATTAGTGCACTATCTCTTGTAGACCAAAAGTTCTTGGTATTCAGAATTTTGCCTGTGCAGTATAATTATTTATTGCTTAATTTTATAATATTTCTGTGGTCTATAAACCTGTAATAAAAGAAACCAGCTCTCTTAAGCGCCCTCTTATTTCTCGATTGATTTTTAGACATTTTTCGGAGAATAGATTTCTGAAAGACTTTGTATAGAGTCGTTTCAAATGGCTCATTATTTTTCGTGTCATTACGAAAGCTCTAGAAAAAAATTGAGACAGAATATATTGACCATTCTAGTACTTGTTAGCCTACTTTGATGCACACATACAATACGTGGGAATTCGGATTCCTGAAAGGCGTTTTATAAGGAAGAAACCACTATGATGATTTAACTATATTTGTGTCCGTGGTTTACGAGACTCATACAGGTGGTTTTAAATCAACACAAACTGTCCAACGCTCCCACACGATTTCACTATGTACAGTTTTTTAACGATATTTATGAAACAGGAAGTTAGAATATCTGCACATAGTGCATCATCGTCATCGTCATCATCATCATCGTTATCATCATCATCGTCGTCGTCGCTATATCGCCATCGTTATCGTCGTCATAATCGTCGTCATAATCATCACCATCGTCATCATCATCGTCATCGTTGTCGTCGTCTTCTCTCTCTCCTCCTCCTTCTCCTCCTCCTCCTCTCATCGTTATCTTCGTCATCATCACATCCATCATCGTTATTGCTATCATCGTTAATGATGTAGTTGTTGTTACCGTACTCATTATTGTTATCATTGCTAATAATATCTGTGTAGTTCTTTCAATTCCTTCATAAATTTTCCGCTTGGCGAACTCTTAACCTCTTAGCTCAGCATCAACTCTCTCTCTCCCTCTCCCTCGCTTACTCAGCAGATCCGTCTATGCAAAATCACCGGCGGTAACACGCAATGCGTCGTCTGCAAGATTATTAATGGCGTGAAATTTCCCGCGGCTCTGATCAACAGGTGTTGTTGTGAAATCACCGTTCAGCAATCTCTGCTATTAATAGATTCTGAATCTATATCGTAAGTGCTTAGAAGAAAATGATTAAGGAAGTCCTCGCATTACACGTGGTTTGACCCGTAGCAGCGCTTCTTCATCATCACCTTCATCATCATCATCATCATCATCATCATCATCATCATCATCATCATCATCATCATCATCTTCTTCTTCTTCTTCTTCTTCTTCTTCGTCTTCATGTGTCACGTATTGCTGGCGACCATGGATTTCCACTCAGGGTTATTTATAGGATTATCAATTGAGGGGGGTGTCGGTAAATTCTGGAGGTCTCCTGCAAAAAAGTCTGACAAACAAAAAAAGGTCATCCCATAGCTGAGATTGGGGGCTGTTGGGGTGTGTCGGTCTGACATAATCATCACCATCGTCGTCGTCATCATCATCGTCATCGTTGTCGTCGTCTTCTCTCTCTCCTCCTCCTCCTCCTCCTCCTCTCATCGTTATCTTCGTCATCATCACATCACATTGAGGGGTGTTGGGAGGTGTTAGGGGGTTGTAAAAATATCCATGTTTCCACTCTTCTCTGTTTCGGGCTTTCCTTATCAGTTCGATGTTGTTATCTTTAGTTCTTGTTGCTTCTCTTAGGCTGTCTGTATACTTTATTCTCTGTTCTTCCTCTTGTTCTTTTTCCCTCTATTTTGTCCTGTTATAACTAGAGTTTCCAATCCGTCTTTTCTTATCCGATGTCGGAAAAATTCAAACTGTTGATTTCCTATTGTTTGTAGCAATTTTCTTTTTACACCAAAGGCTTTTACTACTTTCTTGTTGGTTATTTTTCTGCCTAATAAATTTTTGCATACTTTAGCTACTCCCATGCTTTGACTCTTTGACTCGACCAACAATAAAATGACACTAGCTGGGGCCGATGACTTCTGAGTCATTGTACTATATATACTCTAGGGCAGGGCAGTGCATTTATGCGATTTTTATTGTTAGATTAACCAACGCCGAGAGACGAGGAAGCAGTGAGGGAATTTCAAAGCCATCATGGCTGAGAGAGCATTTCGCATTGAGTGCAGTAAGGTACTGCTACAATGGATCGGTTATGACGCCGACGTTGAGTTAGATTACCTTTGCGTTGAGTGATTCATTTCTAGTTGTTTAAAGTCCATTTGAAAAACAGCCCTTTGTAGGAACTTTCAAGTACCTTTTGATGGTAGACATTTCCATAAAAATCGCTACAAAACGACAAAACCAGTAATAAAGATACTTGTCTATAACACGCGGTCGTTCAAAACGCTCCTCAAAATCACCTTCAACTCGTCAGTTGCTAAGGCGCTGGTGGAGGTGGCGACGACGCCGACGACGACGACGACGACGACGACGACGATGATGATGATGATGATGATGATGATGATGATGATGATGATGATGATGATGATGATACTGCCAAAAGACTATGCAATCGAGCATAACATAGGCTTATAGCTGCAATTCCGGAAATCGTATACGCTGTCAATTGCCTTGCCTCGAATACTAAAGTCCACAGGTAACAAAAGATTTAGTCACCGCCGCATAAGGAGAATTTGAGGTCCGGAAACGTTCTGTGGACGCCACGGCCTGTCTCTGTCCGTATATGCCTGCGTGTCGCTCTCTCTATCGCTCTGTGTGCGCGTGTGTGCGTGTGAAAAGGCAGGAATGTGTTGAATGGTCGATGGCGTGCATGCAAACACAAGAGACGTGGGTTAGCAACCCGTGAACGTTTTTGCCTCGCTGCATTCGCGTCGTCTGAACACAGCGGGGTCTTGTGGTGGCGCTATAAAAGTGAAACCGTTTCGCCGTTCGTCTTAGACTTCTTCGAAATTCTTGCTCCGCAAAAGGACTTTCAGAAGCTTCGACGTAAAGGTCAGAAGACTCGACGAAGAATCCCACTCATTTATCGCCACTGAAACTCGTCATTCGGCTTTCAAAGAGTCCGTAACGGCAAAAAGCGTGGAACCGATTTGTGTCTGAAGTCATAATATAACAGAAGACAGTTCGGAGGGAAAAGCTATCAGAGAATCCGAAAGAATGTTCCGATCGAATCTTCTGTTTGACGTTGGAAAGTGGTTTTTCATAGTAAGTACAGTATATTTAGTAAGTGTACTTAGGCCTATATTATAGCAGTACTTTGATTCTGTCCTGCTTTGATTAGGGAATTATTCACTCACTGTGCTTAACGAGTATCTGCATTTGTGGTTCTCGTTTGCAAATGGAATTTATTAAAATTCTATTCAGATGAAGCTACGACTGCCAAACGATTTGCATAAATCAATTTTAGAAGTCAGTCTTCGACCACCCACAGTCCCACATTGGTCAATGTTCTTACCAGTGGCAGTTCCACGAGGGGGATGAGTGGGGATGCACACCCCACCCGACTTTTTTTGCTTGTGAAACCTATTTTTTGGTGAAAGTCTAGTAAAACTACGGGGAAAAACTGCGGATGACCTTTTTTAGCTTGTCAGCCTATTTTTCGGTAAAAGTGTAGTAAAATAATATTAGGGAAACAAATTTCCTGTTGTCAGCCTTTTTCGACAAAGTGTATTGAGTTTTTCCTTCTCTTTTCATCCCCCTCACCAACTTCCTATGAATTCACGTCATCCCCCACCAAGAAATCCTGGAACCGCCCCTGGTTCTTACTGTAGTTTTTATGTCCCACAATATTAAACGAAGAGCCTATGACTGCACTCTTGAACTAAGCGATCCAATATATCGCCATCTTTATCGCAGTAATTTTATTCCAAGTATATTCTGCGCATCTTTTGTTGCAGGCCTTATGGCTGGGAGGAAACGCCATTTTGTTTCTGTATACTTTCTGGAAGTACTACACTTGGGATGAGTTCTATTACCTTCGCACCATCACCGGGGTAATTATCCATTTCGCATACTTGTTGCGTCGAGCTGGTATTGCAGTTTAAAGAAATAAATAGACTTATTTTCCAAATTAAATAGGCTAAAGTTCACTGACTTCCTGCTAAACGATGTTATCTGCGAGATTTTAAAATAACATGTCCGAAAATTCATTATCTTACAGGTATCTTACAGGTGTCTTACAGGTATCTTACAGGACTCCGATATCAACTGGATTTTAATAGTCTAGCAAAATTCTTTTGAGTTTTGTTCGGTTATTCTAGCATGTTTAGATTAGTTGAGTTCGCGTGTGTTTCATTCCAGATACCGATTGCATTTTCGAGAGGTTCGGCCGCTGCACTTAATCTGAACCTCGCACTGATCCTGTTGCCTGTCTGTCGCAACATCATCTCACTCATTCGCGGATCCTGTCCGGTGAGTTAGTGAAAGTCAGTTCGTCGTTAAGATCTTCCCCCTCCATCGCCGTTTACCTCTAAGCAGTGCCGGATTAAGCACCGTGGAGGCCCACAGGCAGTCAAACTTTTGGGGGTCCCAGAGGCCAGGCTCAGGCCCCTAAAATCAGGCTACCTTAAAGTTTTTAATGTGTTTTTTAAAGATTTCAACGTTTTCAAATTCCTGGCTACGCCTCTGTTACTAACAAACAGTGAGGCAGACTGTTCAGACATCAAAAGGCTTTATTCGGATATAGTAGGCCTATATAATAGTGCGGGTGTTAGACTATATGCCATATGCTATTTACCACAACGTAACACAACCTGTTGCCAACGGATCAGGTATTGTAATAGTATTCTATACAAAGAGGCCGATTCACGATTACACCTTCATGGACCTAGTATGCAGTCAGCAAGGGGTACATTTTTGGGGAAGCCGCTATCAGTTCCTGAGAACTCGTGACAAATGATTCATGATTCTCCGACAGTCTTGCTTTTAGACCAAGGTCGTCTCTGAAAACACCTTGAACACCCGTTTAACTGCACGCCTTGTTTATTGAGACCAGTTTTCAAGCACATTTCCTTACTTCGACATTTTTGACGATCGTTTGCCCTTTCAAGCAACATTTTTAACGTCCGTGGACTAAACGTAGGCTGTGGGTCACCCACAGTTAGTCCGAACGACTTATTATATACTGCTGAGTGATAGAGGGTCAATAGCCTATGCTGGTACTACAAGCGATGGGCCTATAGTCGTACGAAATACTCTCATAGCGCAACATAACAGCAAAATTGATAATAATAATAATAATAATAATAATAATAATAATAATAATAATAATAATAATAATAATAATAATAATAATAATAATTAATAATAATGATAATAATAATGATGATGATGATGATGATGATGATGATGATGATGATGATGATGATGTTGATGATGATGCACTTCTGTAGCACCAGTTCTAATACCCAAGGATATCAATCGATGGTAAGCCTATATGCTTCAAATCCATCCGCAAAAGACCAGGTCATTCCAGAAATCAGTTAGGAAAGAGTAAGATCTACTATGGAGGAAAAGCTAATTGAAAGAGATAAGTCTGTATCTGATAGCCTAATACTTGATGAATTGGAAGATCTGACAGCCAGAGGGAGAGAATTCCAGATTTGTGCAGATGTGCACAATGCCTCCACTTGCCCTTTTAAAAATCACCTAGAGTCATAACCTGGAAACAACAAAACTACGGTTATCTCCCGTTTCTTTACTCTCTGTTTCATGATTAAATGCGTTAACTGGATTCGCTATTTGGTGTGTTTTCCAGATAGGAAGAACTTTGATCTGGAGACATTTAGACAAAAACATCACTTTCCACAAATTGTGCGGTTACACAATTTGCTTTTGGACAGGTAGGTCCCCGTCCAAGAGAATCCTTGATGCATTTCGCAGGAAAACCAATATAACAAATAGAAATGGTTTCTATTCGATTGGCTGATGCCTTAATTAATAGAATCAAAATACGTAGGCTATAGAAATCATTTGTCTAAATAAAAATCCAGGCGGTGTGTGAAAATAATGGACAAAATAAAATGATAAAAATCGACCTAATTGTAATTACAAACGCGTTTGTGATTAAAAATATGCCGATTAATGGTATTAATTAATATCGACTCTTAAAATACTCGGTAAAATAGAAAGTCCTGAATCTTCATTCTCCTTAATTCCTGCATTATCTCCTCAAGTCTTCAGACCTAAACTTTATGGATATATAGACCATAGCACCTTGCCTACTTATAGGCCTAGTCTATTTTCAACATAGACTGAAGACAGACCTAGGCATAGGCAACCACTATGGTGTTACCTACGAAAGCGCTATACAAATCAAAGAGATTTTACTCACTTGCGTGCTTTGCTTCTTTGAAATTGCAGTGATCCATTTTATTGGTCACACGTTCAACATCGAACGCTTTGTCTTCGCGCAGAGGTTGCCAGACCAACCGACTGACCTTAAACATGAGCTCAGTGAACTGCCCATCACACCGAACGGGTCGTGGCTCAACCCGATACGAACTAATGACACGGTAAGAGTGACGGCGTACTCTCACTTCACACTCTCACTCTCACTCTTCACACTCTCACTTCACACTCTCACTATCTCACTTCTCATATATAGCTCTTACGTTTTTAAAAATTACTATTAACCCCTTAACCGTGTATTATTTAATTAACTGTAACTCAATGTAAAATGGACAGATATATCCGCGATCCCCAGTTAAGGGGTTAACGGTAAAGTCCGGTCCTTTGCGTCAAATTGCGCTGTTGCCGCTCAAGCTTTTAGGAAAAACGCTAAACTGCTTCGATGTCTATTGCTGGGACATACTTCCAAATTTCAAAAACCATTTCATTTCCATGGGCGGTAGTCAGGATATGTTACCGAATCGCGTTCGCTTTTTTCTACGTTGCCGACAATGCTCCATGATTCACCAGACAAGAAATTCCCGAACCAACCCGCCCCCTCCCCATTTTCTTCTCGCGTACTGGCAAGCAAAGAAAAAAGGCCTGCCAAAATTCAGGATGCGCCCACCAATAAAAAAGGACAAGAGAACGCGGATGAGAATAGAAGAAAGGCCACGTTGAAATCGCAATTTTGACCTGCATATCTCCTTCGTATCGTATGCTGCTGTTGCCCCCAATTCAGTGGTATACACTGACAGCAAAAGACCCTCGCAACGAAAAAATACTGTGTACCAAGAGAGCGTGAAGGAACAAAGAGCGATGACTCAGCACTTTGTGTGGCGCCCATCACTACTGATCGAGACCTGAGATAGACATGTCAAATCCGATGAATTATTGCCCTCCCAATAATAGAACGTGCTGAAACGCTGACTATACATATGAAGTCGTCCTATTGACGTTAATAATTTTAATAATTTTTTAACAAATATACGATCGACAGGTTAAGTAAGAGGAAGAAGCAGTGAAACAGACTATGAAGACTGTATATAGAAAAGGCGGTACCACAGGGGCCCCTCCCACAGAGTAGCCCCTATAATTAAGTGCACCCATTCTGGACAACTAGACCAGTTCTCCCAGTGGGGGCCCCTCATGCTTAGAAGTTGTCACCCTAACGGTCCACACTTGCCAAATCCCGGAGCCGCCACTGCTATTGGGTTAGGGTTAAGATAACAAAATATTGCAGAATGGTTATAATTGAAGGGAATGCCGCAACAGCCATTGGAATGGAAAATTCTGTCAAAAATTTCACGGAGAAGGAACTCTTGTGACATCTTTTTTATGTACGAAAATGTCTTCCAATGACCGCTTATGACCTCTTATGTTGTCTCACGCGATGCACGAATTTCAGGCAGGCAGATTTTAGAAATGCCAGCGTTGTTGATGATCAGTTCAGCGTGCGCTATTGACCTGTAACAATCATCACTGACCTGACCTGTAACAATCATCACTGACCTGACCTAGTTTGCATTTTTAGAGTCCCATGTACGAGTTGGTCGGAATCATTCCCGGGTGGTCAGGCTGCATCGCCATCCTCTGTCTGGTCGCCATGTTCTCTTCGTCAACGGAGTTCATCAGGTAGGCTACGGGCTTAATACGTTCACCACTCCCGCCACGGATATTTATAGGATTGTGAATTTGGGGGGGGGTGTCGACCTCAATTTGGTGGGGTGTCCGGAGCTAATTAGTATGCATTTTGTATGCATACCATTGTCACATTACCTTTTTTGGAGGGGGGTGTCGACCTCAAATATCCCTGACCTCCGCCCCCTCTCTAACAAAAACCAAATTGGCTAGCGAATGAATATTCATTAGGGAGCCTTGTAGCTGTGTCGTGCATATTCATTAGCTAGCCAATAAATTATAATTATCAAACTAAACTAAACTTAATAGTCAATTGGGATTTTAAATTAGGAAGTTTGTCGCGTGGGGGCGCAACACGGTGGGCCAGGTGGGCCAGGGCCCACCCAATATTTAGGCCCAATGGGCTACAATGTCTTTGGCCTACCCAATTTCATCTGGCAAATTACAATGTTTTGTGGAACTAATAACCGCAAATCCGCAAAATATTGGCATAATATTGCAGTATTTCCAATACATAATATTTTAAAATTTCTACACAACGCTATCGCGTATTTGGGGGGAATGGACATTGGAGAGGAAGGACGTTTAACTGTAAGAAGGGGAAGGGCAGGGGGGGGGGGAATGGGTCCAGGGCTGAAGGCTCCAGGCCTCATGGGAGGCAAGGAATTGAATTAACCAAATTCATGCTGCTAACTGGCAACTTGTCATGTTGGCCCACCCGATGTTTGGCTCGTGGCGCCCTCCCGTGGTTTGTCATCTGCGCCGAACGACGAAATCGCCCACGTGATCATACTCTCGCTTTCTATTGGCTGTCGTTTCGCGCCGCTGAGCACCGCTGCCGACCTTCCTGTTTCCAGAACGAACAGAAATTCCCTTGTTCGTTTATCTTAGGAGGACATTTTTCGAGATCTTCTGGTACGTTCACCACCTGTTCGTCGTCTTCTTCTTCGTCGTCGTCGTCCATGGCTTCGGGTCAGTTGACTTCTGGACCGTCGAAGCGTGACAAGAAACGGGTTCGACCGTTCGACGCAATAATTGCTCAGAGAAACTTACGCAGACGCGTTAAGACGAAACTCGTTATTTCTATGGACTTTGAACTCTGAGAGCGAGTTTTGAGAACAAAGGTGTCGTAGCACATTAGGGCGCGCGGTGAATCGGACAGGGAAATGTCAGCGGGATTTAAGTGCCTTTTATGTGTTAGACTAGTGGCTTTCAACTAAGAGAAATCCTATTTAGACCACCCAAAATAAAATTACTACTACTACTACTACTACTACTACTACTACTACTACTACTACTACTACTACTACTACTACTACTACTACTACTACTACTACTACTACTACTACTACTACTACTACTACTACTACTACTACTACTACTACTACTACTACTACTACTACTATTATTATTACTACTACTACTACTATTATTATTTTTTTATTTTATTATTATTATTATTATTATTATTATTATTATTATTATTATTATTATTATTATTATTACTATTGTGTACTCTGCAGACATTTTGAGCTGTAAATTCCTGAATAATGAGTGACTCTCTAAGAAGAAACTGATGTAATACTATCTTCTGCTGCTGTGGGAATGTCCAGGGATAGGGTTAGTCACATGCTCTCCAATCAGTCTACCCGGGTTCACTAACCCTAGCCCTATCCCTGTGTGTGTGTGCGTGTGTGTGTCTGCATATATGTCTGTCGTCACACTAAAATTCTCTAATGGTATGTCCTGAATTTTGCGAATGATGACGACGACGATGATGATGTTTGTATTTCTGAGGTATTAGCATATGCGTTTGACTTGTAGAGGCGTAATTCGGAGCCAGGGTAACCTCGACAAACACGATTGTTACGACTGTCAATACAAATGCTCCAACTGGACGCGGGTGCTGGAATGTCCCGCCCCAGAATTCGTACCGAAACCGGCCGAAGTAAGCAATCAATCAATCAATCAATCGATCGTCTAAAGATTAAGCAGCTACTACGGTACTACTTTCGAAAGCGCCATATAAATTAACGAGATTTTACTTACTTACTTATTTATGATGATCACAGGGTCATTGGTGTAGCGCTTCGGATTTTTGAAAAATACGGTTAATTAATTCGCTGTGAGTTTTCTTCATTTTTGTCTCTGATATTTCCCGTTTATTTCTTCTGATTTTGTGAATTAAACTGAGTTCTGCAGCAGTTAATCATTGTTCTGTCAATAGACGTGGAAATGGGTGATTGGACCTCTCTGTCTCTACGCAATCGAACGATTTATTCGATTCGTCAGAAGCATTCAGAAAGTGGAGCTACTGGAGGTCGGTATAACTGGAGGTCACGGTGTCTCTATATATGAGACCACGAGCAGTGCTTTGCCCGATCACCCGTGTTCGATCTGGAAATGAAAATCAAAAGATCTCGTAGTCAGAGTATATAAGCTTACATTCGAAGTGCTAAGTGCTCTAAATAAGTATCTATGGAGACAATAGGAGTATCCGTGGAGACCGTGGAATTATCCATGGAGACAATAGACCTAGTACTGGAAAATATTAAGGCAGTATTTGGGTGCTAAGCTTCCCTTAGAACATATAGAACCCCCTAGATTTTTATCCTGCACAACAGCGACTCCCTTTCAGGGGCGTAGCGACGGGGAGTATATCGTATATATATACCCTCAAAATTAGTCTACCTTAAAGTTTTTTATGTGATTTCTATGTGGATTTATGTGTTTATAGTTAAGATTTATAGCCCCCGCAAATATTTATACCCCCAAATCAAATTCATGGCTACGCCCCTGCTCCCTTTCCTTTTAAATTTCAACGGGACAATTATACGGATCATCTTCTATTTAAAGAAAATTATGTGAGTCCGTGTGCGTGTGTGTGGGGGGTCTCTCCGCTCCTTTGAGTGCATCATCAGATTTAATTTTGTGCGTTTTTTCTGTTCAGGTGATCTGCCATCCGTCGAATGTTCTCGAACTGCGGATGAAGAAGTGGGGGTTCCACCCAGAAGCGGGTCAATACGTCTTCGTCAACTGCCCCGACATCTCGCGTCTCCAGTGGCATCCGTTCACCCTGACCTCGGTCAGTTGCTAAAAACAAGCGGTGCTAGGTCCTTCCAGTAGCGGATTCTACCGTTAATAACTGTGCCGCCACTGTCTCTTTTATCAGGAGATCAGAGCATTTGTTGCCATTTTGAGAGATATTTCCCCTTTTTTCTATAGGAAGTTCTCTGTAGAACAAGTACTGAGAGACAAACAAAATGTTAGTTAGCTAACTAAATTGTGGAGATTAAAAAATCGGGAAGGACCACTATAAGCATTTAGTCAAAACCAAAATAATAAAACAGACAATATTTCTTTTAGACAGTTTCTAAGTTTTTCCGGATGCAAATAAAAACATTAAACACTAAAAAAAAAATACAATATATCGGGTTACGAATATTGCATTAATGGTCATACGCAGCTTAATAGGATTAAGCAAATCGAAGGAGAATAACGACGGATATAATTTGCCAAATAGTAAGTTAGTGAGTATGTCTAACGTTGTGTGATCTGATGTTATGTAACGTTCTTTGCAGGCACCAGACGATGAGTACTTTAGCGTCCACATCCGACAGGTGGGCGACTGGACAAAGGCTTTGGCCGACAGGTGTCACTGCAGCTCACCGTTACCTGTTGACATCAGTCTGATGCCCAGGTGATATATATATATATATATATATATATATACATATATATATATATATATATATATATATATATAGATACATATATATACATATATATACATATATATATATATATATACATATATATAGAGAGAGAGAGAGAGAGAGAGAGAGAGAGAGAGAACAAATAACTTTTGCAGCGCTACTAAATTGTTCTTGAGGCATTTTAGTAGCCATGTCTATATTTAAAGACGCTTACGTCAAAAGACGATGGGCGCTTGGCTCCTCCTCCTCCTCCTTTCCCATATCTGGATTTTCTTTGGCTGAGTCAGGGAATGTTGAAAATTCGATGAGGATAGCAAACCCTGATATTTGTTTTCTGTCTTTAAAAAGGTGTGCTGACAAAACTATTTTGCTTGAGTGTTAAGACATAGTTTCTTTATTTAAAATTTAGAATCGCTGTCGATGGCCCATTCGGAACCTCTAGCGAGGTGAGTTTCTTTCGCTATATAAATTCGCAACATTTTACTTAGGGAAGATATCTAAGTTGGGACATTTTTCTAAAATAACGTTTTATGTCCTTAATTATCGTTGGGAGATATTTTAATATAACATAAATGTTGCCTATAGGTTTCTCTTTTGATAAGGTCTAATTAATGAGACCATTTGGCATTTATAAAACACTCTGTTTTTCAACTAGATGCTGTCCTTATTGGGATTATTATTATTACTGGGACAATTATTATTATTCTTATTATTCCAAATAAATTATTAAATAATTTGGTCCTGGCTCAGAATAAGGATTTTTCAGGACTAACAGTTCCAATTTGGACCAGGGCAAGGACCGATCCAGAATTTAGGACAAATTGATAGGGGCGATTTGTAGGGACTGGGATCTCCCCTCCCCCCACTGCCCAAGAACGATGATAAGCCCGAGGACTGATCCCCCCACTACATCCCCAGGACAAGGACAATGACTTCAAATTGATTCCATACCCCCACCCACTGTCCAGGTTAGGACAATCGCACCCTGAAAATTGATAAGGAAATTAATTTCACTGGCTCTCAGTTTGAACAGATTAATTGTACTGTATGTTGTATGTTGGTGGGCCAACATTCCATAAAATTGTTCAAAATGGTTAGATACAGCGTTACAATGGTTATCCATTTGGACATAGACCATTCATTGTTTCAATAACAATCATTGGATCCGTCAAAATAAAGGACGCCATCCAATAGGGGCCAGACCTTCCACTGGCGAATGCCAGGGTTAAATAGAGTTTTCATTCCGCCCACATTTTAGGGTTTTTAGGGATTTTAGGGATTTTTTGGTTTGGTTTTAGGTTTTTAGGTTTTTAGGTTTTTGGGTTTTTAGGGTTTTAGGGTTTTTTTTTAGTTTTTCGTTTTAGGGTTTTAGGGTTTTAGGGTTTTAGGGTTTTTAGGGTTTTTTTTTTTTTAGTTTTTGAGTTTTTTTTTGGGAAAAAGGGTTTTAGGGTTTTAGGGTTTAGCGAAGGGTTTTTGGTTTTAAGGTTTTTAACAGGTTTTGTTTTTAATCAAGGCAGACAGATTTGTTTTTTTGGTTTTGGGGGTTTTTAGGGTACTAGACGACGCCTGCATTCCTGTGTTCAGTAGATGCATGCGTTAACTGATCGTATCGGCGTTTTCTTTGCCCATCTAGGACGTTTTCCAGTACAAAGTCATTGTTCTTGTCGGTGCTGGAATTGGAGTTACACCATTCGCATCAATACTCAAGCACATATGGTAAGTACTGTATACCATATATATATATATATATATATATATATATATATATATATATATATATATATAATTCTATTTAGAAACGCCACTTTCTTAGGCCGTCATTTTCGACTCTGCTCCTACCCCCAAAATTTTGAGCCTTTTGTGTGGAGGAGGGAGGAGCTTAGAAGCTCAAGTTTCGTCCTCCACTATGGGAGGGTGGGCTTCAACCGGTGGTGGTGGAGGGGGCTTTAATCTGATCTTTAACAAGACTCTGATCTTTAGCGGATCTTTTAGATAAAAGCTTATTAAATACAAATTAAATGTTAAATATAGAAACTTATTAAATTTGCTTTTTATTACGCCAGGTACAAGCACTCGCATCCCGACTCTTCGACGCTGCAGAAGGTATACTTTCATTGGGTCTGCTCGGACACGAAATGCTTCGAGTGGTTCGCAGAGATGCTCCGATCCCTGGAGGAAAAAATGGAGGAAGAGGGAACGCACAACTACATCGACATATCGATGTACTGGACCAGAGGCTGGAACAACGAAGAGGTCAGTCAAAGATACAAAGACACAAAGACGCAAGGGCAATAAGTATCACCGGTGCATAGTGAAGCAGTTTATACTGTTAGGGGTCGTCCATAAATGACGTTACGCGATTTTGGCAGTTTTTTTAGCCCCTTCGTCACAAAAAGTTGGACCCCTCAAATATGACGTCACAACGCGTTAACCCCTTTTGTCGTCTTTTGAATGTCAAAATTAACGTTTCGTTGTGAAAATCTTCATTATAATTATTATAGTTTATAATTATTCAGAAACGTTTTCAAATTCTTTTTAAAAAATGAAGTGCATAATAATTATAAGTGTAAAATACGTTCAATTTTGCGGTAAGCATAACATTGCGGTATTAATAAAAATATTTAGTATTATGTGACGTCACATTTATGGAACCCCCGTCGTCACACGTCGTCACAAATGTTTGAACCCCTCCCCTAAATGCGTTACGTCATTTGTGGATGGCCCCTTACCTGGTTGTCCAGCCTAATATCTTGGATTTGACTGCATGGGAACTGGAATGATTTTGATTTGGTGTCCCATCGGCTGGTGCTTCTGTGCATTACGAAGTGGCGCCATAGAAGTTTAGGATTAGACGATTTATTAGTTTTTCTGCGCTAGAATAAATAATCACGTGACTGAAGGACGATGTTTCTTTGACTTTCCTTCAGAGAGAGTTCATCATAGAGACCGTCTATGAGCCACGTGATGCCATCACTCGGTTACGAAGCAAGACGAACTTCGGAAGACCAAACTGGGACGGAATCTTCGCCGACCTTGGTCAGAAACACATCGAGTGAGTTCTTGGGTCATGACCCTAGGGTCACGAGGTCATCTGGATCTATTCTAACGGAAATACTCCGGTTCATTGGAACCGATGTGCACGATTGCCAACAAAAATACTTTTGAGTTTCGGGGAATTTTAATAATGATGTGATTTAAAGTGGTATTGGAGGATAGGTAAGCCTGTGTTAAGAGCACTGTAGTAACTCTCCACATTCAACATTAAACCTGGTCTTCCGAGATAACCTTTGAATCCGTTTACTGTTTCAACTGTCGCTCCTACCTCGCAGCGGCGGCTCTAGGATTTGGCAAGTGGAGGGGGGCGTTGGGGTGGCAACTTCTAATCATGGGGGCAACCATTTGTTGTTTAATGTATGTAGCATTAAGTATAGGGTCCCAACTGGGGGGGCACTGGGGGGCCAGGAACTCAATAGGGGGCACGGGCCCCCTGGCCCTCCGGTGGAGCCGCCACTGCCACCTCGTCCAAACTGTTCCATTTGTCCACAACCCTTGCTGTAAAAACTTCTTTCTTGGACCAACCCTCTGCTTAAACAATTTGCACTTGTGGCCTCTTGTGCTGCTGTGTACTGTGCTATTGTAAAGAATCGATCGTATGGCAAATCTACTTTCCCAGTCATTATTTTGTATGTTCTTACAAACGTTATAATGCACGTCACCTGTTTGCACTTAAACACAACGTCTTGAATGCGTCCACTTTAACTTAGGCTGTGCTCTCCACTACCACCATGCTGTTGATTTATATAGCGCCACAACTAGAAGAGCACCATAAGACCAGACAGATGTACGCTGCACTGGCTTGAGAATAGTATTTCCCGAATCCCAAATATCTCTCAGGCCATCATCCTTTGGGAATACTGTTTACTGTTTATTTCATTACTGTTTCTTCTGTATACGAGAATCAGCATAGCTTGATTGTTTTGATTGGGTGCAGTTGATTGAACGTCGACTGATGTTGATTGCAGTGAGAGGATCGGCGTATTCTTCTGCGGGCCGAAGGAGATGTCGCGGCAACTGAACAGGATGTGCAACAAGCATTCGAGCCTCGACCAGCTGGGAACTCGTTTCATATTCAACAAGGAAAACTTCTGAACGAGGATTCCGCCCAGAAATCGCCTTCAGAGACAGCTCTGGCAAAATTACCAGAAAATGCGCGCTAACAACATCGAAATATATTAATTATACAAGGAGGCTTTTAAACTGCAAGTTTTGGCTTCGGCGCTAAAAAAATGTGTCAATCGAAACATGACTCGTCTATTCGCTAGGTGGCGCTGCAGTGGATTTCTCAGTCAGTGGCGGCTCCACCGGGGGGACAGGGGGCCCGTGCCCCCTATTGAGTGCCTGGTCCCCAGTACCCCCCCCCATTTGGGACCCTATACTTAATGCTACATACATTAAACAACAAATGGTTGGCCCCCCATGATTAGAAGTTGCCACCCTAACGGCCCCCCCACTTGCCAAATCCTAGAGCCGCCACTGATTTCTCGCATGGTTTGGTTACTGCGTTTAGCTGCGATGATGACTACAGGTGACTCATTAGGCAAATTGTATTCTCTCGGTTCATCAATCCAGAATGCATGTAAATAGGATAAGGCTAAAAATAGCAATGTTGCAACGCACGTCACGTGTTGCTCGGTTATTCGCTAGGTGGCGTTCGTTGATGCTGGTTTTTTTGTGCTTTCAGTTTAAGTTAGCGACGCTTCTGTCTTCACTCGATCGGGTCTGCGATATATTTAAATCTGCAAATGATATTTTAATTTAAATACCATTTATTTCAAAGAACACTGCATGTAAATAAACGTGCTTCGAAACGCTTAATGCTTGTAAGTAAGATCGTCGCTGTATTTTGCAATGCGCGGCTTATTACAAGCATTCAAACTACGCGACCATTTGGAAATCTTGAAAATCCGGCAAAAATCTACTCAAAGACTGATCCGACTGAAAACTGTTACTCTGAAAGACTGTTGTCACAGCGATTTTAAAGAAATCACTGCCTTTTCACTAAATTCGCCATAGGCCTATATCAAAATTATCAAAATTACGCACGATCTTGTATCCCTTTTAGGGAGGGTCGAATAATATTTAATTTTGAGGAGACATTTTCTAACCCACCCAAACTGTTCAAAACACCAAAAATATCTATTCAATGGTCGCCGTATTTATACTAATAGAACATAACTATGATAATTAACGACTGCTTACGATATGCTAAAGCCTGCTGGAGGTTCTATGCTTTTTAATCTGCAAAATGTTTAAGCAGAGGGTTGGTCCAAGAAAGAAAAACTTTTTTAGTGCAAGGGTTGTGGACAAATGGAACAGTTTGGACGAGGTGGAGTGACAGTTGAAACAGTGAACGGATTCAAAGGCAGATCGTTATTAAATGCAGAGGATCAGTGGTTTTGGAACGATAAATTTATTATTATTATTAAATTAATTGCATTCTGTCAATAATTTTTAATTACATTAAAGTGCAGGATGTATTTGGAACGAACGATAAATTGCAGTAAAGATTGCATTCTTGCATTTGTTTAATTACATTCCGGTGTTTTGAAAAACTACGGTGTTCTGTGTTCCTGTTTAACTGTCTTCGTAAATGTACCGTTTGAGAGTGAAAAGCGTTGCTATAGCAATTCTAACGACACTCTACTTTCAATGACCATTCCGATATTGACTTTATGACACACTGTCCAGAAAATCGGGGTCATTGTGGGGTTCTGATGGGGGCCATGGGGCCGATGGTCTCCAGGCCGCGTATTTCTTCAAACAGATGCTGCAATATTGACAGAACTTAGTGCAGTAGGCCTACTACTGCAGTTAATGGTGGCCACTTCAGAGATTGCTTTGAGCAGTGTTTTATCCAGACTCCAGGCCTTGGGGGGGGGGGGGAATTGAGACTTTCGGGGGGGGATCGACTTGGTTGGAGGGGAAAAGACACAGTTCAAATCAAAATTGCTGGGATTGGGGGGAATTTCGAGGGTTTTGGGGAAAAATCCCCCCTAACCGGTCTGGATAAAACACTGGCTTTGAGACATTAAACAACTTGAACGCAGTGGGAAAACAGGCGTCTAAACATAACTATTCTTATATGATGATATATTTGCATATCCTCCAATTCATATCCGGATCATTTGGTCGCTAGATGCCATTTACACTGTATATGTAGCCAACCTGTAACCATTCTTTGTACACTGTAGTCTTGTAGTTCAAAATTCGTAGTCTTTGCTTCCTGTCGTAACTAATCTTGGACCGAAAAAGGAATTTCTACATTAATACATTAAATTTGATTATTAAATCGAGTCAATCTTAATTAACGCCACGACACGAGCCCACAGTGGCGTATTTACCATTGGGCCATTTGGGCCATGGTCCCCTTTGGTCTTGGCCTAGCCTGTCCCCAGACCCCCATTATAGGTTCGCGCTTTGCGCTCGCCATGGGTTGCCCCCTTACCAAAATTCTAAATACGCCACTGAATATAGACACATTAACAAGGTGGAAAGTGACGGATTTTTCTAGTCCACTGACATCACTGCAAAGCGTTTGAGCAGAGGGTTTTACCACGGTACCAGGTGGTGCATCATCGGGCCCCTTCAAAATACAAATTTTGGGTCTTTTCTGATGATAATTTTCATAAGACTTTTAATTATTAGTTTCTTCAAAGTAATTTATTTTCGGAGATGAGCATGAATGTTGTATCGTTAGACGTTAGCAGTGTTTGGAAATGGATTAGTAATAATTTAGTATTGAAATGCAATTTAATGCATGCCCCATGAGTCTATGTTAAGAAAGCCTACATCTCATATACCCCGGTTTAGCTGATATCAATCAATGGTATTGACTTTTCATAAGGTTTTCGACTGCAAATTCAATGCAAGTTTATTTGAGTTGAAGTTAATGGCATTTAATTGTTTTATTTTTACTTCTTTAAGTGACCACGATGGCGCGGAGGGCCTCCATGGAAATATTTGCACCGGGCCTCCAAAATGTAAATCCGCCTCTGCGTTTGAGGGTTCTAAATAGAAATTTGGTTGAAACATCGACATGAATTTTTGGGTCGCCCGAAAAATTTCCATGGACTATATGGTGTCGTAGGGCTTTCATGTTTGCACCGATTGAAGCCCAGTTGATGCCTTCAAGGAATCTGGACCCGCATTTTGGATATCTATTAGGTGTCAGATTGTTTTAAAGGTTTTTAAAATCTTTACAATGTATGCCCTCCATTATTAATATTGCCAATATAGTCGAGCCCACCATCTAACAATATATAGAGAAGAGAAAGTAAACAGCTGATTTTGGAGTAAATATCTACTTGAATATATATATATATATATATATATATATATATATATATATATATATATATATATATATATATATATGGATATAGAGAGTTGTAGGGTCATGTGACTATTTCGGTGGACAGGTGGTCCAATTATACGTCAGTTATAGTCTCGATGTTATTCCTGAGAAATCTTTTACAGAGGAATTGTCTTAATTGTAATGCCATCACTGAAGGAATAACACTCATTGCGGTCGGAAGGATACTGCTTCCGGTCGGGAATATACTCGTTCCGGTCGGAAGGATACTGCTTCCGGTACTTCTTACATCGACCGTCTCTACTAATGCTCTGTCGTTTGGAACTGTGGTCTTCCTCATTGTGAACCGCGTCGTCTTGGGCAGCCAGTGGTGCCCTGGAAGAGGATGAAACTGATTCCATGTCTTCCAGCCTGGATCGCAGCTCCTCGCATCTCCTGGACACCTCCTTGGCCGTGTCCGTCAGAGAGGAAGTCTTCTCGTCTGCTCCGTTGCGTCGTCGATCCGGCGTTCGGATACGAGCGACGACGTCCGTCGCGTCCAGCAGTCCCAGCCGGCGAAGGTCCAGGCGGTCGTCGACGGGACCCAGAGGACGGAAGACCGGCAGCACCTCGTCCCGCCCGTACGGTCCGCAGCCGTGCGCCTCCCGCACGAAGTCCGAGAGGGACCGGGATGGCTCCTCATCCTCCTCCTCCTCATCCTCCTTCTCGGGACCGGACGCCCTCTCGGCGACGAGGTAGGCGTCGACGACGTCTTGCCCGACGAGGCGGTGGTAGGGACAGTAGAGGCGGTGGAAGTCGTCGTACCGCCACGCCACCTCGTCCGTCATCCCCGCTTCCTCTTCGGCGCTCAGCTGGTAGTGTCCCCGGCAAAGTCCCACTCCAGAAACTGGCCGCGGTATCCGTAGACCATCGGATCACACTGCGGCGACGTGTAGAACCTCCACGGACGCGACGTCCCCGAGGGGGAGGAGGAGGAGGAGGAGGCGAAATAATCCGGATCGTCCGAGTACCTGCATGACGGACCGGATTCCGCCGCCACGATAGAGCCTCCTCCAGATCCGGGGTGGAAGAGTTCCTTGCGCAGCGCAGGACGTTTGAACAGATCGTAGATGTTCCACTTGAGCTCCTTCGACCCGACGACTATCGACACGTACCTCGGCAGGTTTTCCGACACCCGCGGTCGGCCCCTGAGGACTCCCTGGACGACGGTGTTCCGGTCCAGAAGCCGGTTCCGTCTCTTCAGGACGTGGATGACGCAGTCGACGGCGTGCCTGGCGAGCAACCGCATCGACACCGACTCGACGATCAGCGCCATTTGGTACTCGAAGATCCGGCCGAGGTCGGCAGCGGCCTCCTGGGCCAGGCCCTGCACGATCTCGACGGCCGCCCCTAGTCCCTCGTCCCTCGTCAGACGGTCGGTCTTGATCCTCCGGATCGCCGGGAACTGTCGGTCCGGAATCGTCAGGGCGTATCGGCGATCCGGACCCCCGGACCCTGACGTCAGGTCCGCCGGAATGGAGTCGGATTCGAGGTACTGGAGGAGGGACACCGACTGTTGGTTGACCCGATCGAGGCGCGTTGCCACGGAGACGGCTGCCAACTGGTTCAGCGGAGGCAGACACCGGAAGGACTCGACCAGACCGGAAACGAAGTTCGTCTCGAAGTCCTTCAACTTCCGTTTCACGGTTTCCGTGTTTGGAAACTCTTCGGCCGTCACTGGAAAGAAGGATCAGCAAAATCTCAACGTCTCAAATAATATTCAGCATCACGTGATCATCGCGTCAGAGATTCACCAGAACAGAGGTCTAACTGATCGTCATACTTACTTTTTCTACGAATTTTATAGCGCAAACTCTGTCATCTCTGTAATTATAACATTTTCTAGCTCTATCAGAGGTTGGAATAGAGGAACAGTGGTTTCCAACACAAAAGAAATCCTACTAAACCACTTAAAATTCAGTTATTATTATTATTATTATTATTATTATTATTAGTAGTAGTAGTAGTAGTAGTAGTAGTAGTAGTAGTAGTAGTAGTAGTAGTAGTAGTAGTAGTAGTAGTAGTCGTAGTAGTAGTAGTAGTAGTAGTAGTAGTAGTAGTAGTAGTAGTAGTAGTAGTAGTAGTAGTAGTAGTAGTAGTAGTAGTAGTAGTAGTAGTAGTGGTGGTGGTGGTAATAGTAGTAGGCCTAGTAGGCTTAATATTGCAAAAGTGACTTTACGCTTTTTAACTGGAGGTTCAAACATTATGTAGTGGGACTTGTGGGACTTGGTCGTTTATTAGAGCATATCTATGCCGTCTGCGTTTACCTCGACATCCGACGCTGGTCAGGCTGCAGCGAGACGACGACGACGCTCTCCTCGACGACGACGACCCACGCGGGTCGACGGGGCCGCTGGCCGACTGCCTCGAGGTCGGCCGATGGTCGGTGGTTCCCGTCGACGACGAGGAGATCTCGTCGCGGGCGGTGTCTCCGAGGAGACTGCGCTCCATGCCCCGGGGCAGAGACACCGCCCGCCCGACGCCGACGCCGCCGCCGCCGCCCCTGCCGTAGGCCCCGGCGGCCGCCAGACCCTCGGCGCTGCTCCGTCGATAGACGCGGATCTCGAGGGTGGGAATCGAGGCGGAGGAGAAGTAGGACGCCGCCGCCGCCGCCGCCGTCGTCGTCTTCGAATCGGCGATGTCGCTGTAGGAACGATAGATCTTCAGCCGAAGGGGCCTGGCTCCGTTCTCGTGCACTTCCTTCTCCTCCTCCTCCTTCGAAGAATTCCGGTGGAGCGAGGAAGATGGAATCAGGTCCAGGCACGAGGCGTTCGTCTTTCCGGTCGAAGCGACACCGGAAGACGAACGCGGCGTGACGTCATCGTCGTCGCCGTCGGCCCTCTGGCGACGAAAGAAAAAGTCTCTGACGTCAGAGGCGCACGTGTGTCGACTTCCGGGAAATCTGTTGCCCATTTTCCTGCCCAAATAAATGGACAAAATCAGACGTAACCGTAGCAGATAACGCCGTAAGAATAGCGTAACCCGAGACAAGAGCGTTCGATGCAGAACGAATTCAACGCCTCTTCTCCTAACCTCTTCTCCTAATGGCCAGTGATCGACTTGTCCAGAGGTTGGAGGCAGGGTTAATAAAAATTCGACTGCCGATATATCAGTTACTTCAATCGCCGACTACCAGACTCGAAACCTGGGTGGCAGGCTGACTTGTCGCTCTCAGTGGCGTCGCCAGGAATTTTTGGTTGGGGGGGACAAAAGAAGCTAGCGTGTCAGATTCCTTACCCACCCCTCAATCCCCCTCCACAGAAAACTTTCTCACCGGATTTGCGCGAATCTGGTAGGTGGTCTGGGGCAGGTGGAGGAGGGGGGCAGTTGCCACCATCCCCCCCGCGGCGACGCCAATGTTAGAACGCCTCCACCATGACAACCCCCGTCGTTCCATAATGCTAATAATGCATAAGATTTGGGCAAATTCAACCGCAGTTTTGAAACTTACTTCGTCTTGTTAGAGATTGTTACAGATCGATTTCAAGTACCATATTGAGAGACTATCTTTAGCATCCTTTAATACAGCGATATCAATCGCTATTGCAAACATAGGCCATTACCGTCTGCATTTAAAACGGTTCATCCATGACGACCCTCGTTATTCCATAATGCTAATAATGCATAAGATTTATGCAAATTCAACCGCAGTTTTGAAACTTATTTCGTACTGTTAGAGATCGACGTCAAGGATCATATTGAGCGACTATCTTTAGCATCTTTTAGTACATCGATACCAATCGCTATTGTAAACGTAGGCCATCGTCTTCTGTATTTATAGCGCATCCAGCATGACAACCCCCGTTGTTCCATAATGCTAATAATGCACAGTATATGTGCAAATCAACCGCATATTTGAAATTTATTTCGTCCTGTTATAGATCGAATTCAAGCACCATATTCAGCCATTATCTTTAGCATCCATTACTACATTGATATCAATTGCTATTGCAATCATAGGCCATCGTCTTCTGTATTTAGGACTCAGTCGCGTCGCCAGGAATGTTTGGTTGGAGGGTGGGCAAAAGGGGCTAGTGTGTAAGATTCCCCTCCACAGAAAACTTTCTCACCGGATTTGCGCGAATCTGGTAGGTTGTCTGGGGCAGGTTGAGGGAGGCAGTTGCCCCAATTTGTCCCCCCCGCGGCGACGCTAATGGTCGCTCTACGCAACTGAGTCAAAGAGGCGTTCGACTGCGAGATAATTGTTTATTACGAACATCAGAAAAATGCCCCTCCCCAGACCCGTCTATGCTGCGCGAACGCCTTGGTAAAACAGTCATTGTGGCACTGCTGTTGAGAATCTCAATCAACCGATCAATCAATCAATATCCCGTTTTCGCTTTACCCTCCCTTCTCCGATTAAAGTTTGACTGGCGAGAACGGAAGTTGAACAAACGAAGCAAATGGCAGTTACTAGCAGGGCGTAGGTAGCGACGGGGGGTATATCGGTACATATATCCCCGCAAAAAATCAGACTACCTTGAAATTTTTAACTTGTTTTTTAAGATTTTCAAAGTTGTTCCAGATTTATACCCACCCACCCCCTCCAATCACATAATACCCCCGAATCAAATTCCTGGCTACGCCCCTGGTTACTGGAGAAGAGAAGTAGCAGCGAAGACATGAAAAATAATAAGTAAAACGATGAGCAATAATTATGAAGGTGATACGCTAAAACAATTCTCTCGATTCTCAAATGCTGGAAGTATAAATTTCAACAGCGAATTCCAAGGGAGGGATCTTACCTGACTTGAGCGAACGGGTTAACGCTGGTAGTAGGGACGAGTCAGGCGCCAGTCGAGGTGACCAAAAACTCCTGTATTTCCATGTAGTCATGTCCTCCGATGATGACGATAACAACAACAACAACAACAACAACAACAACAGCTACTCCATTGGGTTCATTAGCCATGCGCTTCGTCCAACGTCCGTCGCAATTGTAAACAGACAAATTGAGACAATCGTTCAACGATCGAGAGCGATCCAACTGTCTATTATAACACATCTCGCCGCTGCTCCCCCCCATCTCGTCCCACCCCGTTCAGGGACATCGACGCGGAGCAGGGGCGGCGGCCGGGCCTGCAGGGGCCCTGGGACCGTCGCCTGTTGCCGACCGTCGGGCGGTCCGAAGATTTTACCGACAGTGGGGCGTCGGATGCACACGGGCGGAGAGGCATAATGAGGAGGCGCCGTGACCCACCCCCACCCGCCTCCCGATCACCGTCTAGGATACGGACAGCAGGGACGAGGCCGACCCTCCGTCCGGCCAATGACTCCAGATGACGAGAACTGCGGGGCAGGGGAGGCGAACGATATTGCGCATCGGGTGAGGAACGAACCGAAACGAACAAATCGCATCGAGTAGAAGAAGAGTTAGAGAGTTTCTGATGATGATAATAGAAGCAGCACAATAATTGTCATTGTCGTGCAGAGAGTGGTGAGCAACCGGGGCCAAGTCGATGAAAAAAATGTCTGACGAGCAAATAAAGGTCGCAAAGTCAAGTCACCGCCCCCCCCTTTGCACGCCACTGACAATTGTAGACATGTTTTTCAACATAATATTCTCACATACATAGACTTTAATATCACTTTAATGTTATAATAATAAATCTGTGCTCACATAGCCCCTCGTGTTGCTGTATCCAATGTAAACGGATGGCGAGAGGCGGGGGAGGGGAGGGGAAGCGATGTTCGTTTCCATGGGATGTGTGGTTTAACAGACCGATCAATACGAAAGCGGAAATTGTACGATCTAGTGCAGTCTACCGAGGACGATAGGTGGCGCTATCTGTACAAAGAGATTAACTTCTTCACGATTTACAAAATGTTTGCGTCCGACGTTTCAGTGATTATGTCTGGATCCGATGCGATTTATCTGATGCTCCGGCGACTCCGTGTCTCGCAGAAATAAATCTCCTTACGGGAAATCGCTGATGCCACGATGCCACTGGAGGACCCTGCGAGAAACTCTACTTGGGTCGACTGATTTGTACACATCACATTTCTGATATACAAGGACAAAATGTCATTATGTGAAAGTGGACTGTCGAATCTTTCCAACGCTGTTTCTGTACGCTGAGTTACGTCACGTTAACAAGACAATTTTGTAGCGCCATAACTGAGCAAATACCATTTTTACTTTGGCATGGTCAGCAGTGCAGGACAGAATATAGAGGTCCCGAGATGCATGGTAAATATGACAGAAAGTTTTGGGACAATTGCATGAGATTTAGTCAGGTTTAAATCTGAAACTTTCACTGTTAAGTGCAATGAAATCTTAATATTTATTATTCAATTCTATCAAAAGATCGAAAAAACTAGCAAACGACAAAACATTGGCTCAAACTGCGGTTAACAGTATCATCATCATCATCATCATCATCATCATCATCATCATCATCATCATCATCATCATCATCATCATCATCAGTTCGAAAGGCAGTCGAGTTACAATAATTGTTGGATTCTTAGCACAAATACAATGTAACAAAATTTATTTAAACCTATATTTATCAAAAGAGTTTAAAGCCATATCATCTATATTATAGATTACAATCAATAGAGTGAAGATTGCAAGAGGCAAAATAGAAGAAGCAAAGATTGTAGTTCATACCACTTGAAGTCAATAACCTAGAATCAATGAAAAGAAGACCAAAAAATGCACAGTTAACAACAGAATAACTGCATTAAGGCAACGACCTTCTGCCCTAGAAATTCAATGACCTTTTGAAGCAACTGTAAATAGAAGAAATCATAAACTCACATCTCAGCAAGACCCTTGCCATCAAACTAAATGCTCATTTAAATAAACAAAGACTGTGTGGAAAATTGACACAAAAAAAAAAAAAATATTTCAAACCCACCAATATCCTCACAATTGCCCAACCATAGGCTAACAACTGAAGTTTCAACTTGGTAAGCCTATTAAAAAAATTCAGTCTTCTTGCGTGGCATGCAATGTTCCATTTTCGGAGCATAAGAACTAAATCTAAACTAAAATACTTAATCGTTGTGCTGGACGTAAAAAAATGTGTATTTTGTTAGGTCAAAACTACGCGGAAGTTAGTTGAATGTGCGATTCTACTGAAAGTTAAATCAACAAACCAAAAACAGAAAAGACAACGACGGCAACAATCAACAAGAATGAACACAATCTACACACACACAAGAAAAAAATGGCAAAGAAATAAGTTTCCATTTGCTTACTTACTTACTATGAGGCGCTGGCAGTTAACTAATTAAATAACATTTAAAAATCCAGATTACTAATTCGACATGTCAACCATGACATACAATAGACAGACGTCAATCAATTCATAGCACAAGATGCTGTGTTAAACATATTTCATTATCATTTTCTGCAGAGGTTATATACAAAGTATTAATAAACTGACATATAAATGAAACATAAATGGTTGTTTTAAATGTATATGTATGTAAATTGTATACATATAGCCATTATAAACAATGGATATAGTATTTGAACTGATAAGAAGTAACGCTTAGTTGTACACCATCATATTTCGATACATAACCACCAGAAAATCATTTAAACCAGCTCGTCAGAGAAACATTTAATTATCTCAGATGTAACAACACATGATCAGAAACGACATTTCTCGCAGACGTGCCGAACGAACCCGAACAAACCAAACAGAAATCACATTTACTCGGCTAAACATCGCCAGACAGGATAATGTCGAGCTTGTCTTCGATCGCCAACATCTGCCGCTTGTCCAAAAACCGAACGAAATGGTCGCTGACATTCCTGAGCGTCTCTATCGGTCGCACGAGCATGTCCTTCGCCAGATTCTCCAACGCACTGGCCAAGAGTTCGACAAAAGAACGCCTGAAACCAAACAATTCGTCGCAGTTCAACCAATAACAATCGCTAACGTAATGTAACGCAATGGAACGTTTATGTAGCGCCTCTACTGAAGAATTGTTGAGGTACTATCGATGTGATTACTGAGAAGAGTTTCAAGTTGTTTCAAAAAGAGGGTCATAGAGTCAAAATTATAGGAACCCATCATCAATATTTGCAAAAACATCAAACCAATATGGAGATATATTTATAGAATCGTCACAAACAGTAATCTTATGCAACAAACACAACCACAATGTAAAGTAAACAAAGCTATCACACTCTTTCTGCAGGAACAATCAATCAATAAACTTCTATGGCGCCACTATCACAATGCCCAGGGTATCAGCCGATGGCACACCAAATCCAATCTAAATTAGAACCAGGTCAAGGTCAGACACAACAATTTTAGGACATTGATCTTAAAGTGTTCAAATGATTATAATTATAATTATTATAATTATTATTATGAACATAAAATCCTTCGGGATACATAGCACATATTGGTCAAATTCTAAAGAAGTAACAATAAGCAGCAGAATTCGCATATTTTCATGCAAAGAAACACAAATTTCGACGCTCACAAACCAAATCTAAATTTAGCATCATTACCATTTCTTCTGCTCATCAGCGTCAAGATCGAGCGGCGACTGAGTTGAGTAGATGGTTTCAGCCTGACTCAACAGAGCCAAGACAAGTGAAACTCCAAGCTGAAACAAGATCCAACCACCCATATAAGACCCAACATCAGTCAACAGGGTACATCTACACAATTAACTTCGATTTTTGCCTGCAACGTACAAACTCTGCAGCTTTCTTATTAAAAGAAATTCAGTTACTGGGAATTCTGGGTAAAACGATTAAATACAAGTCCATGAAGTATTTCTACATGGAATTCTACCACAATCAAGTATATTCTACTAGAAAAAAAGTAGAGAATCGATTCACAACATACTGTAAAAACAGACATAGATACAACAGAAATTCAATAGAAACAAGAACTGACAAAAGACTGAAGTAAAGTCGTAGGTAACCTTGTTCTGTACGACTGACAATATGCTATTTAGCTGATTCTTTGAGTTGTTCGACTCCTTGTTAATTTCAGACGCAAATAGAATTAGATTTTCCAGACTGGTCATTCGAATGACGCAGGAGATAGCATTGTAAAGCCTTGGCCAGTCCTAGACACAGAAAACAACTCACTTACTATGGGGCAACAGTGACAAGGGTTACGCTGATAACTAACCCTTTCGTTGCCAGCGAATAAATCAGAAGCGGGCAAACTTCTTCAAAGGGACGCATGAAACCTAATGCTACATTAGGCAGGCCACACATACAAAAAGCCAATATGTTTTTCGATTCGGCCGATAGAACACCTCGTCTTGCCAGTCTTTCTTCATAATCTGCGGAAGCTTTTGAAGAAGCAAACAGGAAAATGCGACCGAGTCCGACTGCAGAACATGAAAAACAAAAACCATCAATGAGGTTAAATTCTTAGATGATGCACGAAAAGTTACGTATGCCGTAATTTTTGACAAGCCACGACATTATTTGAGAAAGAGAAGTAAAAACCATCCTGGCACAATATTTCCTCCTATTTAATTTAATAATTAATAGCTGTGATCAAAACCAAGATGAATGCGACATCATCTCGCATTTAACCATTACAATAAAACCATTTCTAAATGCATAGAAAAACACAGACAGACAGACAGACATACACACACACATCACGTCAAAGGTGAACTTTTGTTATATTAAACCACCATACAGGCAACAGTAAGCGTCAACAAAAGCCGACAAAACGACGGTACCCGTTCCAACAAAGGCAGCAGTCGAATGGCCAGCAACAATCCCTTGTGGATTGATATGAGGCCAGATAAACCGGGTCGACTGGGCGCGCCACCGTCGCCGCTTGCAGGAGGTACGCAGACGCGCTGGTATAGACTCTTTATAAGAGACTGCCGCTGCTCGTGAAACACCGATCTGCAGAAACCACCAATAAAACACCAATAGCTGCAAAATATCGATAGTGATGGAGCTATATAAATTCATCGATATGTAGAGCACAACTGCGGTGCGACAGTGATAGTCTGATCTTTCCATTCATCTACAGAAGACAGATAAGTGGTGCTTACTGTTCTTCGAGCGGCTGGGCCAACGCCTTCTTTTCTATGTCGTCAATGTTCAGCAGGACGTCATAACACTGAAATTTCAACGCACAGAATCAAACACCATGGCAATTGACACATTTTCAATCAATCAATCAATCAATCAATCAATCAATCAATCAATCAATCAATCAATCAATCAATCAATCAATCAATCATTTATTTATTTACTTCTCTTTACAACAATGATAGAATATATAACATTGACCAGTATATAACAATCATTACAAATCCAGAAGTTCACATTATAAATAGATGCTCATGAGTTAACATTTAACGGTTTTCAGCAAAACAGGAGCTACATCAATAGCACCTGTCAGAAGGTGAAATGCCCTTAATTAATATTGCCCCAAGAGATCAAGACACGCTCGAATGAAGTACAAAACTATCCCCAAAAAGACATTTCAATGTTGCAAAAGTCTTGCCCTGTTTTTCAAATGTACTATGACATTACAGCACACCACAGCAGCAGTACATGACAGTACAAATTACTACAATTAACTATCAACAATCACAATTTGATAAGAAATGTGAAAAGTGATCATTTTGAAAATCCTATCAAAAATTAACCTTTTAAAATCCACAAAAATCTTAAAAGCCTAGAAGCAAATGCTTTCACCTTCTCGATTTCAAGTAGGATTTCTTTAAAGCGTTTCCTTTCCATATGAAGACCGTCTTCGTGATCTGTGCTTATGGGCACGTGAAAATCGATGATTTGACGAGGATTATGTATGCTGGACGCTGTCAATTTCCCTAATGAACCTTCAAACTGAACTGAATGTCAGGCAAAAACACAAAATACATACGGTTAATGTATCTTATGTAGTAAAAACACCAAAACAAAACTATAAATATAATTTAATAAATATATATTATGGTAATAAATTTTAATATATATATATATTAAGGTAATATTCAAGACTTATCTTCAAGTTATTCAATGAAAATAGTTGCTGTCAATGCAGCAAAGGTTAAAGAGAAATCATTTCAAAAACTTTCACAAAAGACTTAACCAAAGTAATAGCATTCAGTTCTGTCTGAGATTCAACCGGCTGTATAATGCTTAAAAAACTGCTTTCAGTCCGCACAAAATTCAAGCAAATACCATTCTTCAAAGTTTACTTTTGGGCCTCCAAACAAAAAATTTTAAAGTTTAGATATGACAACTATAATTCTATGCATCCCAAGTAGCATCTTCGCTAACCTGGAGCATATGCTTTCGTTTCAACTTTTGCAAGCTGCGGAAGAACCAGCACTGGTTCACCGCTGCTCCTTTCTTTCTCAACTGTTCCTTCCTTCTTCTGCTTCTCTTTTAGCATCTTCTTAATTGACCAGCACTGACCAGAACAGAAGAAAATCAAGATTAAACAAAAACCTAAAAGATTATCGGCGTTGGCAAAACAAAAATTCAGATTGGATTTGGTGCTGCATCGGCTGATATCCAAGGCATAGCGACAGTGGCGCCATAGAAGTTGATTGATTGATTGATTGCTAGTAGGATAATGCCAGTACAACAAAGTCCTACAGAAACAACAAGCTTTACCCTTTTGCTGCAGCAACCCGTACAACCAATATGTCATGAAGCCAATATATTGGCCTTACAAGATGAAAGGGTTAATACACATTGCTTACTGTATGGTAGTAATCGTCGACGTATGGATTGTCTGTCTGCAGTTGGAGTAGTTGTATTCTAATGATCCAGTCTTTCTCTCTCTGTTGCATAAGTCCCGCGTATTCGTCCACCGCTGAATCTTCCCTTCTGGCGATGAGGGTCGTGGGGTCGATTGTGGCCTGTCTCCATCCGGAGTTTCCGTAGTAACCGTGCTGCTGGTTGTGCATCTGCTGCTGCTGAAAGTGCTGTTGGTGCTGGAGGAGGTGGTGGGGGTTGATGGTCTGGTGCGACGTCCGCTCTTTTAGGCTGAACGACAGAACAGAAGAATAGAATAGAGAACATGAAATAGAACCCGTGGAAAGGTTTCGTCTCGTTCTGTCCAAATGCATATCGCTGAAGGAAAATATCAAATCAATGCCGTTTGCATAAAATACTGCAGGCCGCAAATGGCCGAGACAGTGGAATCAGACTTGAACAACAGGCGCCTTCAGAGGTCAAAGGTTACAGATGTCAGAGGTCACAAATTACAGAGGTCGCAGGTTACACATTTTAGGTCGCTAAGACCCGCAACTCCTACACGAATGGAATAACTGAGCTACATAAAAACTACCGATACCTCATTGGTCGAATGGGCTGCGCTTGATTTCGAATCTGTAACGATGGCATGCCCGGGCACGGAAACCCTAAACACAGAAAATGACATAACGTAGATATAATTACGCAAGGAAATCATAGATATATGCCTCAAATGGCATAGAATTATCAAAGAGGGTGATTTATTTGAACACCGTGCCAGAGTATCTTCACAATTAGTTTCAATCAAAAAATCTTATCAATCAAACATGGCCAGATATACAGTAAAATAACCATTGACACGAGCACAGTCTACCACCTTGCACCAGGTGAGCAATATCGTACGTTACCCTGCAGTCGTTGTAACATCTGTCGGTTTGGGCTGAGTGCAAAGCCGGCCATGGCCGCTCTCGACGCCAGAATGTAATTAAAGTTGCTCATCGGTAAATGCGGCGGCAACATCGGCACGACGGAATTTGACCCTGATCGTAGAAACAAAATTTGATAAAAAAACCTCACTAAAATCCAACTCAATACAGCCTCCACGTGAAAAATTACTCAAATACCCTGTACATTCACCTTCTGTACTAAAAATTACCTACCTGGTTCACACTCACAGGTACAAAGTAATAATGAAGGTCATGATCACATAACTTATCTTGCAATTAAGGCAAACAATCTCATATTTCAGACCTAAAGTATATATGGAGGCAATTCCAAGGGGGGGGTCGGGAGTCCATGCCTCCTATTGAATACCTGTCCCCTCCCCCCATAAAGGGTGATATATTCTTCCTGTATATGCTGATTTATGAAATATAGTTGGCCCCCAAGATTAGAAGTTGCCACCCTAACGGCCTCCCACTTGCCAAATCCTGGGGCCGCCACTGCCTAAATACTGCTACTTATGGAAACTACAAGAGAGGAAAATATCAGAAATTAACTGTGCGTGGAAACTTATTTAAAAGCTAAATTTTTTCCATCTAGCCTTCAAAAAATTATAAACCAGGTACAGAATCCCCTGCAACACACAAAGACAAGCTCAGGCGGTTGACACAAAGCAGGTAAGATAGATCGCTTGCACCACCTTGATTCCAATGACGCACGTCGATGCCGGGAGGGCGTTGACCTGGAAGCGGCGACAGCATTGCCAGTGGAAGCGGACCCGCTCTACCAAATCCACGAACCGGAAAGGAGGACGGCCACGACAACGGCGCAACTCCCGGCACAACCTTCAAGAAAATAGGCCAAAGCTATCGAACCTTACACCAAACAAATGCTCCATAACAGAAGTGGAATAATTAGATAGGTTTCATTGTACTTCGCACACACGACGAAGGACTCGATCCAGCCGATATCCGACGACGATCCAAAGCGGTCTTACCGGAATGCCCTGGTTTATCATCGGCATCCTGACAAGGGGATGAGCCACGCCCGACGGTAGGTTGACGTTCGGCATTTCACGGGCGCTGCCAAGGTGACTGGCAGAACTGTCGGAAGACACGGGGTTGAGGGGAGGAGCGGCCTTCGGGTCTCCTTCCGCCCCGTCTCTGGTCAGAGCTCGTTCCACGTCCTCCAGCCTCCAGCAAGTCCTCCGTTCTCTGCCCTGCAGTAGCTCCTGTTCGATCTCTTCCACTGTTTTTACATTGCCGGGATGGGGCGGACCAAAACTTCTGCTTCCCTGATTCACAGAAACACAAAAAGTCATCCGATTATTGAATCTAATGCGGCAAGTCTGATTTCTGTACTAAACAAGAAGAAAGTCAAACTCCTGGAATGTCATATGGAGGAATTTTCTCAAGTTGTGTGACATAATTACCACACATGGATGATTTAATTAACCCCTTAACCGCGCATTTAACTGTAACTCAATGCAAAATGGACGGATATATCCGGGGTCCCCAGTAAAGGGGTTAAGTTCATAACTTTGACCATGTCGTGGGGAATGTGATATTAGGTGCCTTGTCCGATGGATGCCAAACTATCCCAGCTGTAAATGCAAGAGAAGTACAAAGGTGCTACTTACACTCAAAATTATTCAACTCTACATATCCCAAATTCACAGCTGTGTTTAATCCAGAAAAAAGGCAGCATTCAAGGCATAAAAAACTTTTGAAGCAAATGCTGGATCCAAATTTAACTCTATTTCACCAGAAGAACTCCGACCTGCAGCGCGGTAGAAACAGCCTGCTCCTCAAACGAAGAATTCTTCACAAGAGTCTGCAACAGAGATTTCAGTCCATCAGAGTGATCCTTCATGAAGCTGTCGCGAACTGGAGACCCCCAAATGTTTGGGATACCAGTAATCTAAAAAAACGCAGTTGACAAATTCTGTAACACCACAACATACATCTCACCTGCCCAAAATCTGTTAACTGTGCAGTGTACAACAAATTATCAAAGACAAAATTACCAAATTTTCTTCCTATTTTTACTATATGCAGTAAAATCTGGTTAACATGGGTCCAGATAATATGACTCTCAACTAACACAGACCGACCATTTTGGGGCTGATTGGCACTCAAAAAGGGTCCTTTGGACTTGACTAAGACAGACAGACATTGGTTAGAATATCTGTTTTTTCCTATCATCTGTACAATCAACCCACACAAAAAATTACACCTAATATCACACTCCCCACTACATGGTCGAAGTTACGAACTTAATTAAAACATCCACATGTGATATAATTATGTCACAAAACTTGAGCAAATTACTGAATATGACGTTCCACGGGTTTGACTTTCTTGTAATGTTTAGTAAAAAAATCAGACTAAAACTCGGCTAAGTGTCAGCTGACAAAAAGCGAACATCGTCTAGTTTCATGTTTTTCATACCAGTTCATCGGCCGGAAACAGACCAGGAGGCGATGAAGGGCCAAACAATTCCTCCAAATCAATCGCCCTTTTTGCCTTACGACAAACATTATTACAAATAAATTACATTAATTCATGAACCTGTCAAGTTACACGGAAATTTAGCAATTACATGTGGTGTAGTCAGAGCTATCATTGTCATCCACAACGAAGCATTCAATATGATCATTAGTACACTGATTAAGTGTTACAGCTAGCTACACTTTCACCTACAACCATCAAAATTATCATCATATTGTATTCATCATCATCATGATCATTGTCATCATTGTCAGTATTATCATCAATGAAGTCTATATTGCTGAAGATTTTACCTTGTTGTTTCTTTTGATAAAGTTTTCACCATGCCCCTCCTCCTCCTCCTCATCTTCATCATCATCGTCGACTATCAATTGAGATAACTTATTCTTCAGATCGTTCTATAAATAAACCAGAAATAGATTATAGAATTAAGCATAGAACAAGTTGTTACTAGAACCAATAACAACCTTTCCACAGATGGGTAAATTCTCTAAAGCCAAACAAATAAAGTAGATTTACTTCGTCTAAGTCTAGTTCTTCATCATCATTATAGTACTCCATCGAAGGCTGCAGCTGCGTTTCCATGGCAACGACACCCTTAAGTGCCTCCGCCATTTTTTCGTGATCTTTCTCCCATTCCCAATCTTCATCTAAAACAGTTGCCAATTCAGTGTCACAGCAAGATATAACATCAATCAATTTATATAGCACAATATCACAGCCAAGGTCTAAGGATAGATTTGTTAGACAATTCATCATCACATTTTCTAAAAGGTTAAAATATGAATCATAAGAAAACACATCTTCAAAATCGCATCAAAACTGAGGCTTTATTTACCAAAGGCAGTCGAAGCGCCAAAAGTTTCATCATTGAATTCGTTTACGTCCTCTTCGTTTTCTTCGGCCTTCATCAACTCATTTCCAAACATGGCCATTTGCTCTCAATCAATTGGTCTCAGCTAATATCAGCTTCAATAACAACAACAACAGCGAGTTCAACTTTCACATATAATATGCAAAAATTATGTTGCTCAATCTTAATTTTACAAAGTCAATCATGACTTAATCATAAGAGCATGGGCAGAACTGACATGTCAGTCAATGGCAATGGAGAACAAACCCTTTGACATGATAACTTCACAGAAAAAGAGGTGATATATAAAATGGTTGCGGATTAGCAAACAACGTCAACCATAACCCTAATCCTACCCAAGTTAGCTCTAACCTCTTACTCTGACCCTAACCCTTGTTTACATTCATGGATCGCCTTTTCTTAAACTCTACCGTCTACACAACAAGGTAAACCAATACGGTGTAAGAAATTGCTCAGGAAAAAACACAATTCAGATTAATAAATTGCAGCCTGCGCATACCAATAGCGCTACATAGATATCTGTAGCACTGTGTAATCATCTAACAGTTTCTTGCAAAACACTTAAATAGAATTATTCTAACGACAAACTGAAAACAGAATAGTTTAAAAGTCCAAATAATTTGTTCTGAATCTGATACAATTAATTTAACCCACGCGAATAATAAACCAAAGAGAGCGGGTCACAGCGGGTCACGACGAAGAACTTCGGTTACGTTTACGTTTTATTCCCGACGGGTCATCGCTTAACGAAGTTTAAGGCCTTTAAAATTCCGAAAAATATTTATTTCATTATTTTTAAAATAAATAAATTGGTTTTTAATTTCCGAAATACGTCGACACCATGTTCCTGACTATTTATAGCATCCGAAACAGTCTAGACCAATATATAGCGCATTAATTTTAGTTTTCACATTCGCGATATGGGTTTGTGTGTATCAGCATCTGTATGCTTTTGGACTTCTGGTCGTTCTTAGGTATGTGCGATCTAATTAACCGACTTGAAATAGTTGACGTCCATGCTAACATACCTGAAATTAGTGTGGTCATCAGTGATCTTCAAAATGTTGCTACTGTATCAATTGTCAACAAGTCAAAGAACCTTTTGCATGGGTCCTCCTCCTTCTCTTCAAAAAGTCAATTTAATTTCATCAAATAATTATCAGTCCTCTAAGACTATTTTGGTTGTACCAAAATATCTGTGTTTTAAACTTCTGTCACTTAATACAACTACAGCATACGCAATATACAGTATATACAATACAGTAGACAGTAATAAGTATATATCAATGTAATAATAATAATAATAATAATAATAATAATAATAATAATAATAATAATAATAATAATAATAATAATAATAATAATAATAATAATAATAATAATAATAATAATAATAATAATAATAATAATGTTTAAAGTGGTTCATGAGGGTCTGCCCTGTGTAACAAGTTGTCAACCACTGTTGCACCCATCCAATTAATAAGTAGCTAATTTAAGAAAGGCTGAGCGCCTAAGAATAAGCAGCTACTTTTGTGCTGCGATCAAGGCGCTATAGAAATCCACGAGATTTTACTTACTTACTTACTTATTTCGATGACACGTCTCTTGGACTTGGAGTAATACAACATCTTTGCCTTTTGGAGCGCGTTTGAATAATATTGTATTTTCTCGTTTTATTTTCTGAATTAAAAAAACTTTGATTGGTTAATTAAATCGAATAGGCGAATATATAAATATTTTGAAATATTTTGTTGCTTTATTGCCAGCTTCGCTTCAATCTTGTCACATTTGTACGTCGTTTTCTTTGCATGTTGAGTTAGATCAAAATAACATCTTCCTTTTATATAGCGCTTTGATACAGCTTACTAGGCATATGCCATGTTGAAGTCCACTCTGCCGCGGTGGACATGCGAGTGCCACGGGATCGAACCCGGTTTGATGGATCAGCCAAGACAGAACTTCATTGCATACCATGGGCAACGCATAAATGGTTCAGTTGCTGTAGAAATTCTCTTATAAGGGCCTGTATAACAGAGTTTTGGCAAATGCCAAGAAATCAATGCAGAACTTTTAATCAGCTTTAAAAATTGTGAATTTACTTTTGAAAAATTGTGTCTGTGCTTTAGATAAATGATTGAGAGAGCATGAGGAATTGACTGAAAATGAATGCAGATTCTTTGAGAACACGGTAAATCTGCTAGGAACGTTTTTAACGTTACATTATGGAGGGAGTTGATTTATTGTGGCCATTGTGAGTTTTTAGGCTTTCACTATTTAATCTTTTCTAGTTGCCCTGTCTTTTTAATTTCTGTTCTTAAATTCTTAAGATCCTTGCTGCTGGATTCAAATTTGATATTATAAATGGTTTTTCAGTTACGAAATGTCTAATAATAAGCCTTCTGATCTGAAAAACCAAAATTAACCTTTTAAATGACTTCAATGACTGTATGTAAATTCATTAAAATTTTTCTGTGTGTCTGTCTGTTTCTCCTTTCTCTCTCTCTCTCTGTCTCATTTTTATTTGTTGTTTTAATGTGTTATTTTCAGGAATCTGACGTACGGACGGGTTCCCATACCGGAAATCCCTAAGGCAACAGGTTACACAGAAAATCCCGATGATGGAGACATCGATAACGATGATGATAACGATAATGAAGGTTAATTCATTGTGTCAGACGAAAGCAATTAACATAAATTTGTGTGCTTAATTTTCGACTGCTACACGATTGCTTGGGAGCTGAAGACATATATTTATAAAGCTGAACTTAAGAGTGTGAAGGACATTTTAAAAATGAAACTGGTAGCTTTCACTTTAATGGCACATTTTAGTAGGAGTACTGGTAATGAAAAAATTATGTTTTGCTAATACAGAGTAATATGTTGATGGTCCTATCTTTAAATTAGTCATAGTGTAAAAGATTAGTGCAGTTTTTGTTACTACAGTCCTGCTATTTCTATCCATGTTCTGTGGATATCCATCCATTCTCAAGCGTTTGAAGAACAATTCTTTGTCAGAATTAAGAAGTAACTTGTTGAACTGTGAAGATTTTAATATATTGGCAGATATTTGTAGAGTGCATATGAAGCTGTTAATCTTGCAGGGATGTCTTAATATTTCTAAATGTCTCGTAGTGAAACTATTATGTAATTGATACAGGCAATAAGGAAAACATGATTGTCCGTGGTACGACCATCTACGGCTCTTATGAACATGCCAGGGTAGAATCAAAGCCATCGATAATGAATTCGATTTATTCGTATGTATTCTTATATTGTTTTTCCTGCTATTGTCATTGCATTGATATTAATTTTTGACCCATACCAGTTCAGTGCTTTGTGAAGAGAGTGGGGAGAGAGAGAGAGAGAGAGAGAGAGAGAGAGAGAGAGAGAGAGAGAGAGAGAGAGAGAGAGAGAGAGAGAGAGAGCATTGTGTGTTGCATGAAGTGCTGTTTCAGTGCTTAGTATTATTTCGAGGAATCCAAAGGAGCATTTTTTCTAGATGATATCATCTTTAGCAATGGCCGTGTTTTCTGTGCGTGTTGGTATTGCTGACCATCTTTGGGGTTTGTTCAAAAGACTCTCTCCCAAAATCTGAATTTAGCCGCTGTGTAGTGACTTGGCAGTGTGGCAATGTTGTTCGCTTCAATGTTGTTCACCCCCACCCCCAAAGTTGTCTGTGAGGAGGGCAACAAGAAACAACCGCCTCGCTCATCTCCACCACCAGGCAGCAGAAATCTTTCTCCTTCTATTATAATGGCATATATAATTGCTTTGGGTTATATGTAGGCAGCCACCTCGAGTGATGAGAACACTGCTGAAGGATGGCAGAGCCAAGCAGAACATAGGTTGTTCAGGTAAGACAAATCTGAAGTCTTTTTGGTTGTAACTATTATGGTTGCTCATCGATATCCATTGGGAAGTATTTCTATCATTGTGCTTATGTTGTTTAGTTCAACTTTCCTCCTGTTCAGCGGGTGTTAGGCTATGCCTTGGTCTGCCATTCAAGTCTTTTTTTTGTGCATTTTCTAGAATTATCTTGAAGCTGTTATTTTGATGTTATTTCGACTTTTTTCGATGTCATAATTGTGCAGTGTGAGATTTTTGAAAATCTTGGTAGTTATATACTGATTTATAAATAGAATAAATTATCGTTTGGTTTGTAATATTGTTGTTATGTAATTCAGGAGATGATGTCGTCAGTTCTGCCCTTCAAGCGCTGGAACCTTCTAGAGCAATCTCTTCGGCTTCGTTGAAGCCTCATGCCTTGAGAAACTTGTTAACAGGTGGTCCTGTTGTGGAAAAGAAAGAAGACACTGGCACCCTGCTGAAAACAGTATCGTGAGTTCTTATTTTTAGCTCTTATTGTTACAGCTTATCTGATAAGCGGTTGAGTTAATAATATTGAGAATTTCTTTTGGGTCCTGAAGTCATCTTGGGGCTTTGTTAATTAGATGTGTTACAACACGTTGATTTGCTGTTGGGTTTATTGATTGAAATATTTAAGGCTACGTTGATCTCTCAACTTCCAGGGCTCCTCAACTCCCACATCAGTCATCTGGGTGCCGGGCTCTTAGAATCCCAAAATCAGCGAGCGATGATGATGATGATGAAGACGATTTGAAATTTGATGATGATGATGATGATGATGGTGATGATGATGATGATGTAAAGGACGATGACAGTAATTCGATGGATGCACCTCGGAGAATGCACGGAACAGAAGCTGGCAGTTTTGCAGGTTCACTTTGTAGCTACTGGTTTTTATGTTTTTTTAAAAAATTGGATTATAAAGAAGACTTTATAAAGAAGACATCTATGCTTGGTTTCTTTGGCATTGCTGAATAGAAACATTTGGAAAAATCTGATCCTAATGGATACTATATCAGGGCTTTAATAATAATGACATCTCTCTGTAATTAATTGTTCTGGATGGCTTACTTACTGACTTGACTGGCTTACTGACTGGCCTTCTGGTTACACGTGTTTCTGTATGGTTGCAGGTGACTTGTCAGCATCTGGAGCTGGCTTTGGATATGGCAGTCATCTGTACAATCAACAAGGACCGTTATACAATTCTACGTATCCGATGTCGTCCCAGAAGAGAGAAAACAGTTTCCAAGCGCCTTTGCTTGTCAACGCCAGCGTGTCCTCGAGTGCCTGCCTGAAACAACGTCAAGCCGATGATGTCTCTGGTGCGGGATCTTTTACAAACTCGTCAAAATTATCGGAACTTTTTGCACCGTTGGAAGAGTTACCGACTTATCAGACAAAGACGAGAAGATTTGATGGTTAGTCTAAGAGAACCTAGTAAATTTTTAACTTATTTTGCTGAATTGGCCACATTTCAGGCATCTAAATGCTGAAGCTGGTTACCAATTAATTATTGATTGATTGATTAATATTTTGGCTTATGTGCTTTAATTATTTTGCTCGGTTAGAATAGTTTTGATATTAAAATGTTTCAATGTCTTGCTTTTGGAAATCTTTAGACAACAGATTTTCCGAGATTGTGGACAGCATAAAAAAGTGTAAAAGACAGGAGGCTGAGCGAGTGAATTCGTGCAGAAAATCGATGGGATTTTCCGATTATGGCAACGATTCACAGAGGTCGCTGCACAGCGCGAAATCTGCCAGCGCCACCGATCTCCACGGAAGACACCACCGTTTTCCAGCAGCGGTGTTGCCGGGACGTGGAGACGCTCAGAAAGCCTTACCGAATTTTGACGTCAACGGCGTTCTGTCCGACGGTAGTCAGAATCCCTTGCAAGATTCTGCAAAAGCGGACGGAACCGGCCGAATGAAGCGTCTGGCGTTGGATTCGTCGTGCGGCACGGAAACGTACAAACGGTTGCTGTCGAACGACTTTCTCTCAGGCAGGTCCGATCTCTCTCTGAAGGCGAAGGTCTCCGATCCTTCGGAGTTCGGCGGAAGAGCCAAGAAATGCGAGTTGTCGAGCTCTGCAGACGGTTTTCACGGCTGGAGACCTTCGCAGTTGTCCGACCTGGAGCTATCGTCACGCAAAGATCCACCAGATCAGAAGCCGTGGAGACCAAACGACTGGAATCGCTTGGATACCGTTGCCGTCAACGACAGGCCTTCGGGGCTTTCTGGTTTCGGCCCCGACTCGCCTTTTGCGGTTAGCGGAATTCTGCCATTTCAGTTTTCTAGGTGGTGTGATGTATGGTGGTGAAATAATTTAACTCTATGCAATCGTGCACTTATTCCGAAAAAAGATTACAGGGGTCCATCCATATAGTATGTATGCACTGAGGGGGGGGGGGTTGGATTTTGGAGATTTTTGTGTGTACATTATGTGCAACAGGAGGTTGAAAATATGCCGTTTTTGCATACGTAATTTGTGGATGAGCCCCAGCTGTGTTTCATTTACAGAAGAGGACGATAAATTTATTGAAGATCTGAGTGACTCATGTGAACTGATAAAAATGTGGACCATTTTAAAAATAAAAATTGGCTTCCGCTGTTAACATGAAGCAACATATAAGTCCATGTTTACTGTTTGTTTAGAATTTGAAGACACTGAAAGTCAACGGGAATGCTTACTTGATCCAGAAAATTATTGGGAAAGGCGGGTCAAGCAAGGTTGGCGTTTAGCTTCTCATAAAACGTACCATAGGCTGTGTACATATTGGCTCAAATGTTTATATGCAGAATGCTTGAGTATTTGTTAGACTGCTGTTTTGTTTCTTGATTCACATTCTTGCTAAGCATTTAAAAGGTGATGAGGTTTTTAAACTGCTTTGAATTGGTTTCTATGGTCATTTTTAGGTTTACAAAGCGATCTCCCCTAATTGCGAGACTTGTGCGATCAAGTGCGTCAGCTTCGAAAACGTCGAAGAGTCGACGATTTCTGGATATCGCAACGAAATCAGGTTGCTAAAGCAACTGCAGAACTCGGAAAAGATTGTCAAACTACACGACTAGTGGGTTCTTCCCGATTCTAAGCGCGTTGATGGTGGTGCAAATGACTGTGATGATGTGGACGCTAATAGTTTTTAAAATGTTCTGGGTGCTTTATCGATCATATTTTTAAAGTTTTATGATTTATGAATTGACTTTTTGCACAGCACTGAATAGTTGTAATTGATTATAGTGTTAACCCCTTTACCGGCCTTCTATTTGTAATGTAGCGTAAAGTGGATGTGCATTTGAGTCGTGGCTGGTACAGGGTTAAAAGAATTGTTGCTTTTGGTGCAGGCAAAATGTTAAGCATTGCATGATTTTGTTTCAGCATGTTTGATAGGTTGGCCAATATGTTGTACGTGGTTATGGAGAGCGGTGACATGGATCTTCACGCCTTTTTCCGAACTAGTGGCTCCAACGCTCAGTTTAAGCAGATGCTTATTAGACCGTATTGGATCGAGATGCTTCATGCCGTACAAGTTCTGCACAAACAAGGTTTCGCAATAATTAGCTATTTTTGAGAGCTATTTGGCTGTTACAAAGCGGGTTTTTTTCAAGGCACGGTTGCCATTATATGGTGATATGTATTTTAACAGACTTTGGGGATTGTATTTTGATGCTTGCAAGTCTTGGTTGTGATTCATTTATTCACTTGCCTATGAGTTCCAGTTACAATGGATACAGTTTTTGTATTTGCAGCTGTTTCCTCTGTCCTTGGAGGCCCGAATATTTCTTTTTAGGGTCCAAGCGCAGATTAGCCCCCGGGCCCTAAATTTTCACGCCATGTCATGCGTGAAAATACAAAACTTTACTTGGAGGTGCGACGTTCAGAATTGCCGCTGCCCCGCTGTACCTTTGAATCCAAGACGCTGCAATTTCGTAGCGCGGAAGTTTCCAGAATCGGTTTCGATGGTTTAGTGTCGTTCGTATTTTTCAAATGTTGTCCGCTGTGTTTCCAGGGATCGTGCATTCCGACTTGAAGCTGGCGAACTTCATCCTCGTCTGCGGCCAAGTGAAGCTGATCGACTTCGGAATTGCCAAGACCGTCCTTCCCGATTGCACGAGCATCGTGTGCGACGAGATCGTCGGAACTTTCAACTACATGAGTCCAGAGGCGATCACCGACCTGAACGGAGGCAGAGGATTGGACGGCGACTACAGGCCGAACGTTAAGGTTTGATGCCGAGCGCTGCACTCTGCGTCTGCGCCCTAAAGGGCCGTCCATATAGTACATACCCACCGAGGGATGGCCTCTAACAGATATTACATGTCAACGTCTTATCTGGTTTTAGTCACGGCTCTAATGTGCCTAGTATGCTGTTTCTCATTTTCTAAAATGCATTGTTTGGGGGCCAGGAGAATTTGCTAATAAATTAAATGTTATTGCCTACCCTAACAGCATTTGACCTCTGATCAAGCCATTATTCTGTTAAAATGACGTGACACAATACATTTTGAACACCGTTCAAGACATCTAATTATTTTTAATGTCAGTCGATGATCCTCTTATTTTACACGTCCCTGTAAAAAATGGCTCGTTAACTTAACGTTAATTATTTTTCAGATAAGTACAAAGAGTGATGTCTGGAGCCTTGGCTGCATTCTCTACTACCTTGTGTACTCTTGTACGCCCTTTGAACACATTCGCAATCAGTTGATGAAGCTGCAGGCCATAATCAGTCCACGCCACAAGATTGAATTTCCTCCAACGAAAATGGCACACGCCGTCGAGGTTATTAAGGTGAACTGCTATTGTGTTGAGTCTGAATTTTTTCTTTATCTTATTTAACCAGTTTATTTTTGGTTAAGTGAATACGTTTGATTTGGTAACCTTTGCTGATAAAGAGCTGTTGAACTTGCTAATGCATTTCTTTGGCGGTTACCCATCCACCTACTAACTGACTGCAAGACAGTTAACCCGTTTTGTGGTCGTCTCTCTCTTGCGCTGCTGTCTTAATGCCCTTTCATATGGTTTTGCCTCTGTGAAATGTTACAAAATCTTAAAAAACTTATTTGATATACTGGGTGACTTCATTGGCAATATGAACAAAGTGTGGTGAAGGCAATTGCCGAAAATTAACTATATTGCTGCTCGATAGTTTTTAGAACTGTCTCGACAGAAATCCAAAAAGCCGACCAACGATCGAGGAATTGCTCGATCATCCTTTTGTGACAAACAATTAAGATTGCAATCGATCATCATCTGATGACTGACTTGAGAAGATCTTTGTTGCTTTATTAAGATCTTTGTTCAAATTCTTTAATCTTGAGTTGCTCGGCGTATGTTGGAGCACCGATTGGATTTGTCGTTGGCCTTGCCGTTGTGAAATTAATTTTGGTTTGTCTGCAACTTTGTTGTTTCCATTATGGAACAATTGTGTACTGCACGCGTCTTAACATTTCCTCGTTTTGCCAGAGTCTGTGTTGGTAATCAATTACTTTGAAATTTTTGAGAATTCTAATTTCAGAAACTGGCTTTGAATTCACGTCTTTGAACTCTCAAAAGGGTCCAACGCTGAGGAGTGTTGATCTGTTCAAACAAATTCTTAAGTTTTTCACGACTTGCAGGTTGGCCATCCCTAGCATAGGTACACGTGTACTAGTTTATTATATACAGTACATGTAATATGGCAATCCAGCAGAATACCGTACATACATGGCAAGTACCTGTATTTTGCAAACGCACGGACAAACCCGAATACATTTAATGGCAAACAATTTGGGGTGGGGCCAACCCCCAACAAGGTGCACGTGACTTGATTTGGGACATTGACTCGGCGTAGAAAGAAAAGAAAGTACGTAGACAAATGACAATTGCTACAGTGCCAAATAAACAATGCTAAGCAATAATTGTGCTTGTAGAGTGTACAGATATGAATATTACCATTTCATTTAGCTTTTCCTCCGAAACTAAAATACGAAAAGGGTAACTCCGCATCAAATCAACACGCTTTTGAATAAAATCGGACGTCACCATCTCAGATTGTGATGAAAACTGGCACAATTTTTCATCCCCATGAGTAATATTGCCAATACCATTCTCTCTAGATTAAAAATGTCCAATTACGCATTAGAGAATACCACAGGCAAAATTCTGACTGCCTAGAACTTTTTATCTACAAGAGATAGTGGCCTAATTTTTGAAAAAAACGATTAGATTAGCAGGTGCTCTTCACTTGTCTGTCAAAAGTGCTAGCTGTTCACACGTCTGCCAATACCATTCTATGTAGTTTAAAAATGTCCTTTAAAATGTCCAATTACGCATTAGAGAATACCACAGGCAAAATTCTGACTGCCTAGAACTTTTTATCTACAAGAGATAGTGGCCTAATTTTTGAAAAAAACTTGATTAGCAGGTGCTCTTCACTTGTCTATCAAAAGTGCTAGCTATTCACACGTCTGCCAATACCATTCTCTGTAGTTTAAAAATGTCCTTTAAAATGTCCAATTACGCATTAGAGAATACCACAGGCAAAATTCTGACTGCCTAGAACTTTATATCTACAAGAGATAGTGGCCTAATTTTTGAAAAAAAACTTGTGTTCTTTAAAATGTCCAATTTACGCATTAGAGAATACCACAGGCAAAATTCTGAATGCCAAGCACTTTTGATCTACAAGAGATAGTGGCCTAATTTTTGAAAAAAACTTGATTAGCAGGTGCTCTTCACTTGTCTGTCAAAATTGCTAGCTATTCACACGTCTGCCAATACCATTCTCTGTAGTTTAAAAATGTTCTTTAAAATGTCCAATTACGCATTAGAGAATTCTGACTGCCTAGAACTTTATATCTACAAGAGATAGTGGCCTAATTTTTGAAAAAAACTTGTGTTCTTTAAAATGTCCAATTACGCATTAGAGAATACCACAGGCCTGACTGCCTAGCACTTTTTATCTACAAGAGATAGTGGCCTAATTTTTGAAAAAAACTTGATTTGCAGGTGCTCTTCACTTGTCTATCAAAAGTGCTAGCTATTCACACGTCTGCCAATACCATTCTCTGTAGTTTAAAAATGTTCTTTAAAATGTCCAATTACGCATTAGAGAATACCATAGGAAAAATTCTGACTGCCTAGCACTTTTTATCTACAAGAGATAGTGGCCTAATTTAAAAAAAAAACTTGAATAGCAGGTGTTAGTTGAGTTTCCGAGCAAAATGGTCAGAAAACTCTTCCTTGCGTTATGGCGAAGTAAGATTAGTTTTTAAAAGTACTAAAGGCCAGCGGGGTTTTCCAAACTTTATGGGACTGCGCGACTCACGTCCGCAGCTTTGTAACATATCGTGACCCTACAGACGTATTGTCGACTAAATTGGATAAAAAGTCTCATAAAACACTACCGGTCAATCATTTTATTATAGGCTGTGTATGGAGGATTGCAGGTATAGGTATATAAATTTCTTAAACCCGAAGCCTACTTGCAACTTTCAAGGCTTGTGACATTGTGGTATTGGTTATATAGCCTATAGAATGACGCTTTTTAATCTAATTCCGCGCTACCCCAAGGCTCCGACCCACTAGACTGAACCCTGCGACCCACTACCCCAAGGCTCCGACCCACTAGACTGAACCCTGCGACCCCCTTTTAGGTCGCGACCCACAGTTTGGGAAACACTGCCGTATAGATATCGATTGCCCTGCGGAATTACAAGATGGCGAAGATGGCAATATTCACGCTCGTGTTGTCTCTCTCTCTCTCTCTCTCTCTCTCTCTCTCTCTCTCTCTCTCTCTCTCTCTCTCTCTCTCTCACACACACACACAAGACGTCGTCGAAACCTGTTGCCAGGGATATTTTTACACCCTCTAACATCCCCCAACACCTCCCCCAAAATTGAGGTCGACACCCACCCCACCAAATTCACAATCCTAGAAATATCCCTGCCTGTTGCCCGACGACACTTGACCACCTGTTCCATCCATCGTCTGCACCGTCTTTGCCCACCTGTGTCGCCGCCTAAAGCGCTGACCTAGTCGGTTCGCCGACAACGCGAAAGACAATCTCGAATCGCCCGCCTTCGTCGCCCCCACCCCCCGCCCCCGCCGTCGCTACAACCCACGTTACACCTGTCGTATTCGTGGAAGCTCTTTTCCGGGTGGGAGGGGGGCGAAGATTGTTCACTTTTCTCATTCTCGGCACACTCCGACTCATTTGCCGCCGACCCACCGTTTCCGTGCCAACGCCCGGCTGGGTCTAACCTTAAATGTAGGCCAGAGATGGTCCCCCTCCTCCTCCTCCTCCTCCTCCTCCTCCTCCTCCTCCTCCTCCTCCTCTTCCTCTTCCTCTTTCTGCATCTCCGCTGTTGTCACGTCACAGGAGAAGCAGCGTCATTAGTGATGTGGACTGTGGACAGTGCAGTGGCGTAGCCAGGATTTCCGGAAGGAGGGTTCTGAAAAAAATGTCGTCAATAGCCGCCAAGGGGGGTTTTCACCCAAAAATTGCCAAAAATCGCCTCAAAAAATAAAAATTGTATGGGAATACATTACAAAAAAATTTTTTCGCCGTCCAAGGGGGGTTTAACCCCCAAGCCCCCTCCCGTGGCTACGCCACTGGGACAGTGGATGTCCACGTTGTCCATGCACGGCAGGCAAGACGAGCGTTGAACGTTGATAATGATGTAATCGCTTGCAGTAAGCCAGTAACCTTCCCAGTGGTCGCGTGACTGCCTTTCGCTGGAAGAAGATCAATTAATCCACGGCTCGAGTCGCGGAAAGTTAATAGAAAAAGCGAACAGCTCACGTAATCCGCCGAAAAAGACGAGGATATGCATGAAATGGCTGCGTTTTTGCTCTATTTCGAACCGTGCACACATGTAGATCGAAAATGAAAATGATATTATTGATTATTCTAGAACGATTCGAAGCAAAGAATATATAAAAATGAGAAAATCTGGTTTTGGTCAGAGAATTTCTTCAAATCACTGAGATACGGTTGAACCCCGTTATATCGAGCTCGCTTATGTCGAAGTCCCGCTTATATATATATATATATATATATATATATATATATATATATATATATATATATATAATCGCCAAGAGAATGGAACTCAGAGAGACAAGACCAAAATAGGAAGGAACGACAATGTAAGTCGCCATGATCGTGTCGGGTCCTAAGTGTCGGAGCGACGGAACCACAAAAGAGCATGACAAAAACGAGTCTGAAACGAGACACAGGGGTGACAGATCCGTGACAGATGAAGAATCATCCCTAAGTGACAATGCCAGGGGTTCCCAAACCCCCTCCCCCTTAAACGAAAAGAAATTCTTCATTTTATTTCGACATGAGACACTCAATTACCGATTCTCAATATGAGACGGGAAGCCTAGTATAGCGCTATGCAGCTCCTGACAGCGTATCTTATAATTCTAATTATACTGACAGCGGCTGTCTGTCGGTATTTTGCTATGGTATCTTGTCAGTGAAACCCTGCTGACGATAATTTGGCTGGCGAAATCTCTCTTTTCCGTAATAGAAACGGCCAACTCTGGTCAGGGGCGAAGCCAGGAATGTATATATGTATAATATATATATATATATATATATATATATACTGATTTTGGAGGTGTATATATATATATACAGATATACCATTTATACCATACATTTATACTCTCTCTCTCTCTCTCTCTCTCTCTCTATATATATATATATATATATATATATATATATATATATATATATATATATATACCCCAGTCGCTACGCCCACGACTCCAGTTTTAGTGGTTTTAATGTAATACGCTGTTACTGAATTAAAACAGATCGACTGTCAGTACTGTAATATGATTTATACAGCGCTATAAATACGAATTTATCGCGAAATTGGTTGATCAGTGCTAGAGGCCTTGCAGAAATTGATCTGAAATATTTGGCAACAACCCCATTTTTAAAACGTCGCTGTTACAGAGCCCATACACTGATATCCAGCTGTTGAAAAAAATACGAGAATTAACATTTTAAAAATAATTATTTTCATTACTCTGCGAGATTTCATTTAAACTGTCTGTTCATCTCTAATGCCGCTATTTAATCGCAGTTTCACGAAATTATCCCCACCCCCACCACCATTAGGCTCATTAGGTATATATATATATATATATATATATATATATATATATATATATATATATATATATATATATAGTAGACTACATAGTAGAATACAAGTGAATAAAATTTGCGATAAAAGTGAAGGGTGTCATATTTCGAACACTGTAGAGCAAAATTGACACCGGCTATGTTGGAAATTCTAGTAGGATTTAATGCAATGAAGATGGGGACAAACGGAAATTGGTTTTTGTCAGAGAATTTGTTCAATACGCAGAAATTCTTGCATATCTACGCCTGCTGTTCAATACTCCTTCCATTGTCTTCTGTCACACAGCGTATCAATTTTATAGCTTTTTGTTGTATAGGCACATAAGACCCGTGAGACACTGAACAAGTTATCTTAAGACACGGCTCATTCCTCGACCGACTTGCTTACTTGCCATTCCAGAAGAGACTCGGCAAAACTTTCATTTGTTGTTGTCCTCCCCCCACCCCCACCCCCACCCCCACCCCGGTTCTCGTGCAGTCATTGGCACCAGCAGTTGTTTCTCACTGCCAACTCTTAGCTGGATGACGAATGATGATGACAGCCAATTGGTTGTGAGGATTTCCAGAAGATAAAACGCACAGCAAGCAGAAGAATTGATTCGAACGACGACTTGGGTCATCTCGGAATCTGCGGTCGACCGAAGTGACCACGTGACCGAGTATAGATGATTGATTGACAGCCACGAGTCGAACTCTCGCCGGACCGGATGAGACGTCGTCTGCGACGCACGATTGCATTGTTGCGTCGTCGAATCATCGACCGGCAGAGGTCTTCGTCGTCGTCGTCTGCCGAGGCGAAATGATTGCTTTGGCGCCTTTTCTAACGGAATAATTCCGACGACGACGACGACGACGTTTATGATTGCCAGACGAGAGGCCTGAAGCGAATTTCCCTGCGGCAACACCCGAAGTAGTCATGCTGCACAACAACGACCTCAACAACAACATTAGACTCTCTCCTCTCTCTCTCTCTCTCTCTCTCTCTCTCTCTCTCTCTCTCTCTCTCTCTCTCTCTCTCTCTCCAATCCTACTACCGAACCACTTTGAACCACCCCAGTTATTATACAGTGTAGTAGGCCTATATAATTGAATGACAGTTCCTGCATAGCTATGTGAAAGTGACCGCAAAACAGGGTTGAGACGTTGAAATTTTCATTTTTTTTTACATTTTTGGTCCAAAAACCAGGCCAATTCTTGTCTGCGATTAGTTTCTCTTCGTGAACATCTCAACAGGGTAGCAATGGAGGCTTACGATCGACAAGCAGGACGAAGAAGATGACAACGCCAGCTTCAAAAGAGCGAATTATTCCCGAAGCGAAAATAATTGGCGCTATAGCAATTAGAAAGAACCTTCTTGCACCGTTAGCCTCTGTCGAATAACGAAACGGGAGAATGAAGTATCGGAGATCTGTTTATAGATGATGAATTCATTCCGTCAGATGGGAGAAAATCGTTGTCACGTGACCAACGACTCGCGCTATTTACCCTCCCCTTCCTTCGTCTCTGAACCAGAGGCGTAGCCAGGAATTTCATTTGGGGTTGGGGCAGGGGTTGGGCTTCTAATGTGATTGGGGAGTATAACTCTTTTAAAACTTTAAAAATCTTTAAAAACACATTGAAACTTTAAGGTAGACTAATTTTTATTTCGGGGGGGGGGTGTATATACTATATACCGATATACCGCCATCGTCGCTACGCCCCTGTCTTGAACTACAGGTAAACAGAAAGTCGAGTAGACTGCATGGCTAATTGCAGTCACCTGTCACTCTCTAGGAGCTCGTTGTCACTTGCATCATCCGTGACAGTTGATTCCTACTCAGACCACGTGCTCAGACGGAGCGATCAGATGGCGCCAGGGTATCCACTTAGTCGGCCGTTCGTTAATGACGTCGGCACCGACACCAGCTGCCACTGCTCTTTATACTGACATCGACAGAGACGAAGATAATGATGTCGATGATGATGATGATGATGATGATGATGATGATGATGATGATGATGATGATGATGAAAGGTCTGATGAAGATTAATGGTTTCAGATTTGCGAAGAAGTCTTGAAGAATCTCGAATGGCACTCTTGATTAGATGCTTCATTTCTTAAAAATTACTATCGCCGACCAAGAATATATAGAAGAGAAATTTTGGCCGTACAGAGGCCGTTTTGTTTGTGGGCCGGGTTTGGGGGCGGGGGTAGGTGGGTGGGTGGCTGTTAGTGGGTGGGTGCGTCGGAATAATATTGAAAAACTGAATTCAATACAGGAAATTTTCATGTTGATCGTCTAGAGAGGTCTAAACCGTTAACTCGTGTCCCGACTTATTAATAATAACGAGGCCCCGAAATTAAAGTGCGGAATTAACGCAATTGGAATGAGCCGCGCAGTTGACTCGAAACATCGAAAGCGCTCTGTTCGATCACGTGATAACTATTTCGATATTAACGATTTATCGATTAATTATTCACTTCCATGAAATTCGCTT
>CM030836.1:20540442-20635442 GCA_018105865.1 Metaphire vulgaris | reverse complement strand
TATGCCTGTCCGCGAAAGTGAAAAGTTTGGAAAGCACTGTGCTAGATCGAAACGGTTTTATATTAGACGTAGCCTATTGGTCTCTGTTGGTGACCTTACATGGAATCTATGTATATGCAGTAGACGCTGCACAGCCTCCAGAATATCCCTCGTTTTTCTTACCATTAACCCCTTAACCGTGTATTTAACTGTAACTCAATGTAAAATGGACGGATATATCCGGAGTTCCCAGTTAAGGGGTTAATGCATACTCGTTACTGTAAACCAGAATTTAGAGAAGTAGAAATTATCGAATTGCTAATATGCCGTGTTCAAATGATACGAAATAATTATGACATTTTTCCTCAGGACACAGCGTAAAACTCATTGCGGAGAAATATTTCACCAAGGAACCATTATTATCGTCACCTAATACCAGTGTATCCACCAATTCTAAGACACCTAAAGACAGGGAGGTACCATGCACGCCTCCCCCCTCCCATACAGACACCACACACCCACAGCAACGGGTTTTACCGCCTTCTAGCTTTCAGCTTGCGATGAGTGTTGAGATTGAGAAGAAGGATGGATGGATGGAATGGATGGATGGATGGTTGGTTGGATGGATGGATGGATGGAATGGATGGATGTCCATTTCCAGCGTCAGCGTCATGCCTGGCGCTTGAGTGAGTGAACACGGTCAATCCTTGTGGATTGTCATAGCAGCTGCAGCAATGCATTAAGAACAGTTCCGAACATTGTATACGTCGTTCAACGCATTCTTCGTTGAATAACTTTCCGTGACTATGGGCAGCGTTGCTTTTTTCTCGTCGTGAGTAATTATTTGGGAAATTTCTGGTTTGTTTCTGGCAATTTCAATCCCAACTGATCTCTGTATTCCGCAAGAAAATGTTCAACTACCTTAGAGGTGAGGTTACTATCGTCTATGCTAAGCAGGGTTATTTCTAGGATTATCTTTTTTTGGAGGGGAGTTGTCGGTCTCAAATTGGAGGGGGTGTTGGGGTGCATCTCAGGCTCGGATTGTAGAAAAGTTGGGGGCGTTGGTCTCAAATTGGGGTTTTTAGAGGTGTAAAATATCCCTGTTGTTAAGTAACAACGACGGCGACAACGACAAAGATGATGATGACATGATGACAATGGCAACGACGAATGATGAAGACTACGACGAGGTTGCATTTCATAGCCACAGTAGCACTGTGCTATCGTGTCGCTTAATGAACGCAATAACCTATAACTTACATGATTAATCCGTTTAAATATTGTATCCCTTGTGGTCAGAGCAAGACCTCACTCCCCTTCCCCATGAAAAAAACACGCCTATTGACAGAGTGTTATTTGAGGGCCGTACAAGTGGGGGAAGGCTGTAATTCCCACCAGTGGCGTAGCCAAGGGTGTTTGGGGGTTAAACCCCTTGGCTGCCGAAAACAAAATAATTTTAATGAGTCTCCGTGTATTTTTAATTTTTTGACGCGATTTTGGGGGTCACTAGAGGTTAAAGGGTTTTTTTGCTTGTCAGGATTTTCACGGTCAAAACCAAAAGCCACCCCCTTCCGGAAATCCTGGCTACGCCACTGATTCCCACCGTCTCCCTTTCGCCCGCTTTATAAAGATGGAAAAGTCAGCAATCTGTGACTGGGAATAATTGCCAAAGGCAAACGCGATGTTCTTTCAATGAGTTTACCCATAATTCTGATTGATTCTTCTGTCTCTGTCTCTGTCTCTGTCTGTCTGTCTGTCTGTCTGTCTGTCTCTCTCTCTCTCTCTCTCTCTCTCTCTCTCTCTCTCTCTTGCAATCTGGAGAGTTACTGCAGCGTTTTTCACACAGGCTTACTTAGCTTATTATTATTATTATTATTATTATTATTATTATTATTATTATTATTATTATTATTATTATTATTATTATTATTATCTCCATTCCATCCCATGTAGAGATGTTCGAAGTTTTATAGAAAACAAATATTAATTTTGTTTATAATGAGAGGGCGAACAATTTATTTGCCACATTTTGACTTTTACTTCGGAATTTTAGAGAGAGCGGTGTCAGATTTTCCTGGAAATTTAAACCGTATCTCTACTGGAAAAAATCGATCAGAAATTCTCCACCGCTGAGAACCTAAGTTCTCGGGGAGAACAATTTCACGGTGGCCAAAAAATTCGACAAGGCCGAAGATCTATATTTAGCCACACCATAGAAACAACCTGCCTTATTAGCTGACCGAAGGCACTGGGGGAGGCGATGGGAGGGGGTGGGTGAGGGGTCGTACAGCTGCATTAGAGGAGAATCTGTCGAGGTGCAAAATGGCTTTCCAAAATTGTTTTTTCTTCTAGCGCTTTTTCTTCTTTTCTCTCGAGTATTTTGAACGTCACTTGTGTGTTGAGAACGTTCTTAGTTCTAGGAGGAGACAGATTGGCGCTAACAGAGGAAAGGGTAGGTAGGAAAGAAAGGAAGGAAGGAAGGAAAAATGGAAAGAGGGAGCAGATGGAGAGTGGGGAAGAAGACACATAGTAGTGAAGCTCTCTCCATTAGAACCTAATCTCGGAAATCACCGACAAAACCCGAATAAAAGAATTTCGAATTCCCGCGCAAAAGAAAAAAACTCGCCAATCTTCAAAATGGAAATTTAGAAACAGAAAGAAATTGATTGCTATTAAAATATATTTCTGAATTTCTTACGACAATGGCATTATTTCTATGTCGTTTTGCCTATGGACCTCTAGTTGTTTAGGCCTATAACTTTTGATCTCTTGGAAGGAGTGACGTTTCCTTTTCTGCAATTTTTACATCAGGAATTCGATGGAATATCGTTTGAAGATAAGTCCACTCGCGTCCAAGTACTCGTAATACTAAATAGTACTCAATCTACGTACCAGTTAGTACGGTAACGGTACAAATACTACATGTGCATGCAGTACGTTGGGCGAAACGGCTTCGACAATACATGTAGGCATAATCAACGCTATTACTCTACAGTATATGTCTTATCTCTGTCTGTCTGTCTGTCTGTCTGTCTGTCTGTCTGTCTGTCTGTCTGTCTGTCTGTCTGTCTGTCTGTCTGTCTGTCTGTCTGTCTGTCTGTCTGTCTGTCTGTCTGTCTCTGTCCGCCTGTCTCTCTCTTCGTTTTTTGCAAGCGAGTGAGATGAAACCCGTTTCCAATAACAGATCCAGTGAAGAATTAAGCGGAGTTTCTGTGACTGAGGCGGCAGTTACAACACTCTTGGACATTCGATTCATTTTCAAATTAACATCCGAATGGATTCGTCGGACGTAGGGACTTTCCCCACTCACATTGTGGGGTGGGGTGGAGGTGGAATAGGGCGGTGGGGTTAGGGGGAGGGGCAGCTGCTGCCTGGGCAGTGACGTATGCAAACCGATCGCCTACTTCGTTAACGCAAAACCAATGACGCCTCTGTGTATGTGTGTGTATGTATGTATGTATGGACGCATGACGCCGACAATAGAGTGAGCGTGCGAGTGAATGACTGATTGAGTGACTGAGTGATTGCATGAGTAATCATTGAGTTATAGTGAAATATATATATATATATACACATTACATATATATATACATATATATATGTGCGTGTTTATATGTACATATATGTATATAGGTATAATTGTATATATATAATATGCATATATGTATAATTAATTAATTATATATGTTACAGTCAAAACGTGCAATTAGTCATTACAAGAAATGACTAAAAGTTTCAGTCAATGCGTGCAATGCCCAATAGGGTCAATCATTGCATGCAATGGCTAAAATAACCAGCAATTTCATTCAAAGACTAACTTTTCCAATGATTTATTTCACACTCTGACTGACCCGCTATATATTCGCTAATATAATCCTACATAAGACTGCGATTTCCGCGTCTCAGGCTGTGCTAATGCATGAAATGATTGACCCTATTGGTCGGCGCTATATAAATCTCTGTCTTCGGCATGTGTCATTTCGCAGCCAGCAGGGAGCGTCTCCAGTTGCTTCCCGATGGAATGCAGTTCAACCGCGTCAACGTAACCGCTAACTTTTCCGTCGACGATCTGGGTCTGAACTTCAGCTGTCCCCCCAACTCCTCGTCCGACCACCACTTTGCCGCCTACGCCGTCTACCGTCTGGCGGTCGAGGTGGGGGTCGTCGGAACGCTCTGCTTGTTCGGATTCGTCGGCAGCTCCTTGACTATTGTAATTCTTCGTCTGGACAAGGACAAGAACAACACGACCACGTGGCTGCTGCAAGTGAGACAAACACTTTACCCAATGCATAGGGCGATGATGTTCTACTACTAGGAATAGTAGTAGTAGTAGTAGTAGTAGTTGTTGTTGTTGTTGTTGTTGTTGCTGCTGCTGCTGCTGCTGCTGTTGTAAACAGTGTTTTTCAGACTACCGACGTTTGTGGGCGGGGGAAGATACAGTTTAATGCAAAATTTTTATGTGCTTGGATATGGGGGAATTTTGTGGTTTGGGGGTGAAATGTTTCCCCTATCAGGCCTGTATAAAACAAAGTAAGGTTTAAGGTGGTTCGATAGGATCTGCCGTGTGTGAGAACTAATAATACTGATTATTGTTTCATTTCTGAGCGACACTGATTTATTTGATATATAATTGTTTCAAAATATCGGTATATATATATATATATAGTAGGCTATATATATAGTATATATATATATATATATATATATATATATATATATATATATAGTAGGCTTAACAATATTAACAAGATTTTAAATGTTTTAGCAGGATAGGATTTCTGTTTGTCAGCTACAACTGTTATCTCTTTGAGTCTACAAAAAACACGATTCAATGCCAAAACAGAACACGCACTAATTTAGTATTACTAAGTTAGTATTTGAATGAAATTCCGTAATATCATAATGCAATATATTTTATAATATAATTCTAATGGGCATATATTCATACAGGTAATTCAATGCTGCCTATTTATCAATAAGATTTTTATCGATCATCAGGTGTTTTCTAAAACTCTCAGGTGAGAACGTATCCCTTAACCCCTTAACTGGGGATCCCGGATATGTCCGTCCATTTTACATTGAGTTACAGTTGAATACACGGTTAAGGGGTTAATGTATCAACTAAAGGCTATTACTGCGTGGTATATATAGCGCGTGTCATTAGCCTTTCGATTTTGTCGTTTCGTCGCGATTCATAATGGTTTTTTGTTTTTTTTACCTGTAAACAAGAAAAAAGGTGGACCAATTTTTGTCCACCTTACAATGCGATAATGACTATTGTATTTACGTCCCTATTTCTGGAACAAAAGGTGTCGACAGAAAGTAATACGTCGACATTGAAAGATCGTATGGTAGTTGTCTGATGATATTTGTGACTGCGCGAGTAATTTTCGCTTGCTTCCTGCGTGGCAGCAGCGACCCTTCGGGTCAATAGACAGTGTAACGACCCGAAGGTCAGTCCAGGCGCTGGAAGGTCGGAATAACAGTTGAGCTTAAGTATTTCGTGCAGTTTAGACGCCATTTTTGCTCAGCGTGCATGATTGTGGATGCATTGCCTGGCAGAGCTGACCTCGTGATGAATGCGCCGAAAGTATTATAGGATACTAGATTTAGATGGGTACAACAGTGGTCCTCACACAGGGCAGACCCTCCTGGACACTTTAATCCTTGCCATTATTATTATTATTATTATTATTATTATTATTATTATTATTATTATTATTATTATTATTATTATTATTATTATTATTATTATTATTATTATTATTATTATTATTATTATTATTATTATTATTATTATTATTATTATTATTATTATTATTAAAATGGTAACCTTTAGTCTGGGCAGCATCATGCATGTATGCTTCATTTTGAAAATAATGACCGAAACATCGGATTACCCAAAGAAGTCGATCTGATGCTGTTATCCAATTCACTATAAATTATCACAAGCAGAGCGTTAATGAAAAAAAGTGTGTTGTGACAACAAAATAGCGAAAAACGCGTATGAAGAAACGCGTTTGTGTTTAATGGCATAAAAATAGAACTATTTGTTAAATGTTGGTCATTGCATTGTTGGTTTGATTGTCGTAACCTCGGTCTTGGACGAACAAGCCTCGTTCTGGGTCTGGGTCTTGAGACACTTGAGTCTTGCAGTGGCGGTTCCACGTGGGGGATGAGTGGGGGGGGGGTGAGTGGGGATGCACCCCCACCGGACATTCGGAGTTACTTTTTTATCTTGTGAAAACCTATTTTTAGGTAAAAGTCTAGTAAAACTAACTGGGGATGACTTTTTGCTTGTCAACCTATTTTTTTCGGTAAAAGCGTTGTAAAATTAGGGAAAAATTTCCCCTTTTCAGCCTTTTCCGGCAAGTTTATTGATTTTTCCCGTCTATTTTCACCCCCCTTTCATCCCCACCCCACCAACTTTCTATGAATTCATTCATCCGCCCACCAAGAAATCCTGGAACCGCCACTGGAGTCTTGGTCTTGATCAATAATTGAGTCTTGACAACTAGTTCTGATAATCACTCAATTAAAAACGCGATTAATGTTAGTGCCAGGAAAAACGCATCCGACATTTCGCTCTTCAATAAAGAAAAGCTGACTAGACAAGGTGTCTATGATCACGTGATTTCGACTTGTATAACCTGTACGACTATAAAGCCATCTCGAATTTAGATTAAGCGCCTATGACACTTTGGTACTACTGCGAAAGCGCTAGATAAATTTACGAGATTTTGCTTACTTATTTGCTTATACGGGGTAAGGCTATACAGAGGCGGCGGAAGACAATAAAAAGTACCCCGGCCCGTTTACTTTATAACGGCAGCGGTCGTTGAGGGTCGAGGTGCCTAACTAACTTACAGTAGATAGCCAAAATGCATTTTCAATTGTGATTTATAACAAAAGAAACGTTTTAAGAAGGTTTTTATCGTGCGAAGTTTCTTTGCATCTAACTTTGTCGGATATACAGATATATCAGTAGGTTGATTTTCATTTAGAATTAATACAAAGTGTCTCAGATCTTCTTCAATTGAACCATTTATGTTATTAGGCGATAACGACGTAACCTGTGAGTAATACAGGCAAAACTATGGATTAGGCTACAAATAAGTGAAACAAAAACAAGGGTGATGGACACAACGAAAGGGAATACAAAAATCGTGAATATTACAATGAATGGACAAAAACATGGAAAGAGTCAGGCCATTCAGATGTGTTGAAGGTGTGATTGAAAGCACAGGCAGTCAGCAAGAAGATATAAAATCAAGAATAAGGCTCCATACAATAGGATTGGGAAGGATGAAAACTATGGCGAAAAACAACTCGGGGGAGTCCTATAAATCTTGGGGGTGACCATGTCTAGTGTTGAGATTTATACGATTATAGTTTTTCGTAGCATAGTCCTAGTCCTACACTCATCACTATGGAATAATTTGCGCAGATGTTGTATCTGAAGTACTTACAGTTTGTTCAGGGTCTTTGACATTCAGTTTACGACGTTTAACAACAAACTTGTCCATTGTGTCGATGGCGAAGCGCTGTTGTCTGTTGAACGATTGAATCAATCCCTGAAGTCGTTAGATTGCTTTCCGCAATTTATGCAAACACGGTGTAGCTCTAACTGATCACTTTCGATCGGGACCCAAATCCGACTGTCAATCTCTCGGTGAAACACTCTAACGCCCTCTACTGCTTCCCTGGTGCCCTCTGCTGCCCTTCGCCTTTTCGCCCACCGTCTCCCCACTTGGTTCGTCAAAGGGCCTTCCGCCGTCTTTTAATCTAATGTTAACTTATAGACGTACGTTACTGCTGCGTTTGACACCTCGGGTTAAAGGTGTATATGACCCCTGCCTGATCTTATCTGATCTTTCTACTATGAAGCCTTATTGGGCAATGCATTCCTCCTCCCGCGACAGCAGCTGTGTAATCTAATAAGATTAGGACTGCCGTGTTGACGCCTTCTGGTTAAATGAGAATATGACATGCCTATCTGATCTTATCTGATCTTGCAACTATAAAGCCCTATTCGGCAGAGCATTCGCCCTCCAGCGACAGCGGCTTTTTCGAAATTCAGTGAGAATTTAACCAAGCAATTTAAAGAATCGCAATTCTTCAGTTCTTACTTCCTAAAAAGTACCCCGGCCCGACCTATGGCGGGCCGGGGTACCTTCAAAAGTACCCCGGCCTGGGCCGACGGGGCCGATAGGAGTGCGCCGCCTATGAGGCTATAGGCTCTAAGTTTGTAAAACTGCGAGGGACAATTTTCCGATTGGGTGCGTTTTGAGTCTCTGCGCGTTGTCTTGATGCGCCTAACTGCTTTACACCTGTACAGTCATGCACCGACATAAATTTTCGGCGCCCATGCTGTCATTATTTTAAGATCGTCGGCGGTGGTTCGAGCCCCTTGCAAAACTATAATAATATAATAATTGCTGGCCATTCAGATCAACGCGAGAGGATAATGGCAGGAAAATTGATGGCCTATCGCCCCCGCCTTTCCTTCCTCTGCGCTTTCTTCGCCATCGACGGTTCTTAGCAGTCTTTTTCTTTCCGTCTGCTTGTCTGTCTTCCTACCTGCCTGCCTGCCTGCCTGCATGTCTGTCTGTTTGTCTGCTGTCTCGTTTGGTCTTCTGTGTCTCTGTTTCCGCCATTTTCCGCCGGGTTTTCGATGCAGCTCTTTTGACACAATAATTGTCTTTGTCTTCGGGCGTCTTGATAAATCAGCGAGAATCGCTGAACCTTAGTCTTAACGATCGTAAACATTAAGACCCCGTTGCGTTGATGCCATCTGTATGTAAAAACCAGCGTTAACACAATAATAATTGCCTTTTTCATACAGGATGGATGTTGCAATAGAAGTCCTAATTCAGTATTGGATTTCAGATCCCATTAAATGCCCACAACGAAAGCCGCTAGTATTGAAGCTATTCGGGCATACAGCTATTGCATTTCGGTTACTAGCAGGTTTTCTAACTGTAAGATTTCTTTCGCCTGAGTCGTGGGTTTTTCCGTCTTTTACGGTGCAGGTGATATCAGAATTCCGCCTTCCAAACAATGATTCCTTGCAATTTATTAATATTGCTTATTTTATAATTATCAATAATTAATAATATCTGTATTATTTGTCAGACAAATAATATTGAGGTTATTACTCTTCAGTGGCCAATTTTCTGCCATATTTTGGACAATTTTCAAGAAAATTCTCTCGCTGTTTTTGTGACCCAAGAGGATCACTTTAATTTTCTCCGTCAAGATAACGAGGACTGAGTTCTTATGCGCAGTCGTGATCTTCGTTTGACAGTCATTCCTTATTTGGCGCGATCTTTTGCACCTTGTTTGGGAACGGCGTATATACTGTATGTCAATATTTATGCTTTTGCAACTGATAAGGCGCTATAAAAGCGTCCGCGATGAATTGCGTCGTCCATACACAGCGAATGTTTCGTTCGAACTTTGCACCGAAACTCACTTTATTCTCTTGGTCCGACTCACTCTGTCTAGTTCTTCGTCCTAACTTCCTAAATCATTTCAATCCAACGTTTTTCTGTTTACCGTATATGTGAGGAATGAGCAACAGAAGAGCTCGTGCTTCTCTCTAACAGTGGCGGCTCTAGGATTTGGCAAGTGAGGGGGCGTTGGGGTGGCAACTTCTAATCATGGGGGCAACCATTTGTTGTTTAATGTATGTAGTGTTAAGTATAGGGTCCCAACTTGGGGGGGCACTGGGGGGCCAGACACTCAATAGGGGGCACGGGCCCCTCTGGTCCCCCCGGTGGAGACGCCACTGCTCTCAAACACGGTTGACTTCTCTCTCTCTCACTCACGCACACGACTGATCTATCGAAAAGTTATTTATATAGTATAATTAAATAAATTAAACTAATAATAATAATAATTAATAATAACTTGATTTTCAAGTGGTTTAGGAGGTTAAGTTAACCTGTGTGAAAACTACTATAATAACTCTCAACATTTAATAACTCAGTTGTTGTTTCAACTCTTGGGTCGGCTACAGTTTTTCGCCCAAAAATCTCCACCACCTGCTCCATCTGACAGTCCTTGCACTAAAAATCATTTTCTTTTGGTCCCCCCCCTGTGCTTGAGAGAATTTGCATGTGTGTGGACTCTCGTGCTGCCGTAGTGCGCTAATGTAAAGGATCGCTCGTATACGGCACATCTACTTTTCCAACAAAATAGAAAACATAAACATGAGCCAAATACAGGATTTAATACGCATACGCGCATACACACCGGTGGAATGTCTTGCCTAAGAGTAATGCCGGTTTTTTGGCCCACCCGACCTCATCGAACACGAAGAAGGTTTCTTCAGAATTGAAGAAATTAGATTCATTGTAACGCCATGACCCTCTGATGAGAACTACAAAGAACACGAAGCGTGACAGAAACAGAACGGAACCAAGCTGCTTCCGAGCATTATCATGAGACGCCAACGAAAGATACACAGCGGGAGTCAGAGACAGAAAAGGAGACGACCATAGATTTGTGTGATAGGCAGTGTGTCATCAGGGTGACAAAATGGGAGAATTCTGCTATAAAAATAGTAGTAGTAGTAGTAGTAGTAGTAGTAGTAGTAGTAGTAGTAGTAGTAGTCGTAGTAGTAATAATAATAATAATAATAATAATAATAATAATAATAATAATAATAATAATAATAATAATAATAATAAACAATCATAATATAACTTTTCATACAAGTCGCACCTTCTATTAAAATAAATGACTTGACTGCATTCCTCTCTTCCATTCCCACCTTCTGGCTTGTACTGGAGACCCGTATTCTGTTATTTATTGAGATGAGCGGGGGTAGGGGTCCAACGAGTAGACATTTTTGCGGGCCATTTTGCAACCGTTGGCGGACCGGAACTGGCCCGCGGACCGCCATTTGAAACCCCTGAAGATCTCAGACCAGATACTGATTTTTAGTCATCCTTTGATGATGATGACAATGATGATGATGATGATGATGACGACGACGATGCATTTGAGGTCAATAGGTCATATTTGGCTCAGCCAAACTGCACTGATACTTGGACGTGACGAGTACATGGAAAGTACTTGATGGATTCTAGGTACTCGCCGTCGTCGACATCCTCTATCTAACGGCGAGCCTCTTCATCCAACCGGTAAAAGCCCTTTACAGAGTTTTCTCCCGGAATCCGGACCACTACCTGCACCGCGCCTACCTGCACCTGGATTCGTACGCGTGGTTCGTGGCTTCCATAATCCAGACGATCACCATCTGGGTGGTGATACTGGTCACCGCCGACCGCTACCTGGCCATCTGCCGGCCGCTCACCTGTCGGAGGCTGCGCACGATCCGCAACTGTCGCCTCGGCGTCGGCGCGGTGGTCGTGCTGGCTGTGATCTACAACATCCCGCAGGTCTACGAACGCCGCGTCGTTGTCGCCGTCGACCGGTGTACGAACAGGCGCGTCGCGAAGACGGCGCTGACGACGCTGCGCCACAACCCACTCTACTTCCTGCTCTACAAGACCGTCTGCAGCCTGGCGTTCCGCAGCGTCGGTCCCCTCCTGGCCCTGGTCGGCCTCAACTCCCGCCTGATGGCCGCCCTGACCCAGCTGCGCGCCCGCCGGCGGTCGCTGACGAGGCTCGGCGCCGTCGGGGGGGCGACGCACGGCGAGAACCTGACGCTGATGCTGGTCGTCGTCGTGACGGCGTTCGTCGTCTGCGAACTGCCCGACTGCTGCCTACGGGTGGTCGCCATCCTCCCCGACTACGTCGACCGGCTGCGGCTCGACGAGGACGCCGTCACGGCCGCCAACGTCGTCGCCAACACGCTCCACGCGTTCAATTCGTCCGTCAACTTCCTCGTCTACTGTCTCGTCGGTCGGAAGTTCCGTCGCATTCTTGCCGGACTGTGCGGCGGCGGGCGAGGAGGGGCCGGGCGAGCGTCGAACGACGTCGACCTGACCAATCAGGGGACCCAGCAGGGGACGTCCCATGTGCAGCTGGAGATATTGCACGATCCCCCCAAAAGAGGAGGAGGAGGAGGAGGAGGAGGAGGAGGAGGAGAGGTAACCGTTCCCCCGACGATTTGATTTGGAAGTACTGGACCTCGGTAGAGTCGGAAAAGTTCAACTGCCTTTCAACTCTTCCTTTTGTTCAGCAGTGGTGCCAAATGGAAAGGCTCGGACAAAGAGGCAGTAACAGTTGGAACAATATAAACGGATTTAAGAAGTTTTCTTGGAAAACGAATCACTTGAAAGTTCTATGGTGTACGATTCTAAGTTATATCTCTATGCTCGCCATTTGTAACTCCAGGCGCCGCTGTGTTCGATCTCATATTTCGCGAAATAAGCGAAGGGCTACCAGGGGCGTAGCCAGGAATTTGATTTGGGAGGGTATAAATACTTAGGGTGGGTATAAATCTTAACTATAAACCACATAAACCATATAAACCACATTATAACCACATGTAAATCACATAAAAAACCTTAAGGTAGACTGATTTGGGGGGGGGGTATATATACCGATATACCCCCCACCGTCACTACGCCCCTGAGGGCTACGAGGTTTTGCAAACCGCCAGCGGCAGCATCAACAGGGCGTGCTTTGCGTTTACCAGTAATCATTCATTTTGCGGAGCCGTTGACTTGAATGCCAAGTGCTGCTATTATCACTCGGTATGATTTGGGGAAATATTGGTCGTATCCGACGACGAATAACAAGCAACCGGAACCGAATTAGCTTCAAACGAACCCGGGACGGAGATGAGATCACGTGATACGATGCGCCCAATCAGATGCGTTCATTTTCTCAAAGGCGCGCGCCGGACAGCAAACGTCATTTCAAATCTCAGGTCAACCTAAGTAAGTAAGTAAGTAAAATCTTGTTGATTTATATAGCGCTTTGGCACGTAGTACAACAGTAGTTGCGTATTCTTAGGCACTTAGCCTTTCTTAAAGTAGCTACGGGAGAGGTTCGATATATCTGAAGAGCAGTGAGGCTTTGTTATTATAGCAGTGGAGGAAATGATTTTTAGAAAGGGGACGTTTTAAGTTTATATATGAAGACGCGAGGAGATAATGCATGAATTATGGGAAATGAGGATTCAGATATTTTTGTTTGACAGTGCATAAGGCTGTGGAGAAATGCTGTGTTCATATGCGGCCATGGGCGTAGGTCGCGGGGGGGGAGGCTCCCATCTAATAACTATTGAAGGGTATATAGTATCATTTATCTTCAATGTTTTGTGCTTCTTTTCTTCTTTAACGTAATATAATGTATAGTTAATTTCATTATATAATTAATTAATTATGTACCTGCAAATTTCTACTTCCCTTGTCAGCTGAGGCGATAAAACGCCGGCAGTCTCTTTCGTTTGATAGCAACATTACTCAAAGGAAACCTGTTTTCTTTAAATGGTAAATTGTGAAGATAAGACTTTTTAAAAGTCTGCTTTTAGTTCTCTCCAGTTCTTGTTCTAATTCTTAACGAGACCAGCAAGCATCCAAAGTTCTAAACTTCACCATACCTAACTCCATTTGCTAACAGTAAAGGTTACAGTAATATAATGATTATATATGATAAGACTTTGCTTTGGAAGAATTACATAAAATCCACAGACAAAAATAACACATAAATCATCTCACAATTGAACTTAGAAATATAACCAAAGCAACTCTGTCGCCTGAATTTCCTCAATTATAAGATATGAGAACAGCAGAGGCGAACGCAACTCATTAATACTAAATAGGCCTAATAAAACAGAGACTGCAGAAGTATTTGCTAAACGAAAAAATATTTTGGACAAAATTCGTAATTGTCTTTGATTGAAATCTCAAAAGGTCAATGATAAAAATACATCAGACCCCGAATATAATTTTTTAGACACATCTGTTATTCAACTCAAAGTGAAACTTTAGCGCATAAGCCACGCGTTCCGAACACATACACTTGACTGGATAAATACAAGAGACAAGTACATTGTCAATCAATTAGGAATTAGGAATTAATGTAATGAAACAGTAAAAAAGTTAACAATGGTCTTTGACCAAAGGCACGCTCTTTGTAGGCTACATTTAACCTGAGAAAAGCCAATTTGCTAATCAATGTACATATTAAGTTAACGATAAAATACCAGGCTTGATAAGCTACTTTAAATTAATGGCATAACATCTGAAATTGCACAAGATTTTACAGCACAGCGCCTCATAAAGATTTACAATTTAGTAGATATATGATAGATATATATGATGTATGATAGAAAAATACGTTAGGTCTACTTTATTCGAAAGAAAATTATGTTATCATTCTAACATGCAATGTCACGCCAAACAGGTTTTGAAATACAATCATCACATATCTCAAGTAGATGCTTTTTGTTAATAACTGAAAATCATGATAATCGTCAGTTTTTAAACACAAAAGTGTCAAACGCTGTGATGCTAGAACTAACAACAACAACGACAAATTACATTCAACTTCATCAGTAATATTACATAGAGATGTTTAATTGTGTCTCTATATACAGTCGTAGGTCACAAGATTATAAAATAACTCGAGATTATAAGATAATCAACTCTGAATACCGTTGTCAACTCGTCACTGCATAACTCTTAATTAACTACACCAGGCCATTTAAACACAGGCCTGTACGTTTATTTCAATCCAAAATTTAAACAGGCAAATATGATGATAACCTTTTTTCGTGCAGAATTTTGGCAAGCCACGCCACAAAGCCACAGTCTGTTTGCTGCAAGTCACAAAATGCTATTTCGAAAATTAGATATACAAAAACAAATAAGTGAGAACAATATTAAACAGCGCACGATGGTAGATCACTGCAGGAAATACATTCAGCCATTACAAAATAGCCACAGTCACTGCTGGCGCCTGGTGAGACAGATCACCGTTAGGACGGTCAAGGCAGCCATGGCGATGACCAAACCAATGGTCGACCATCCGATCTGCTCCGGAATGTAGCATAGCGCTGCCCTCTGGCGAGACAAAAATAAATAAAGCGCAAAGGCTTGCAAAGAAATGTTCCCGATTTTTTATTTTATCAACTGAGAACAGTGGCGGCTCTAGGATTTGGTAAGTGGGGGGGGGCGTTGGGGTGGCAACTTCTAATCATGGGGGCCAACCATTTGTTGTTTAATGTATTTAGCATTAAGTATAGGGTCCCAACTGGGGGGCCACTGGGGGGCCAGGCACTCAATAGGGGACACGGGCCCCCCCTGATCCCCCCGGTGGAGCCGCCACTGACTGAGAAATTGCAGAAAATGGTATTTATTCGAAAAACTATAAAACTTTACGGATAAATTAAAACTCATCAATAAGGAATTATTGATAATTACAGCTTCTAGGTCTACCTGTTTAAATAGAAGATAAACTAAGCATCGGATAAATGAAGATAGCACAAGATAATCAGATATCACAATATAATTAGTTGACGCGATAAAAGGACACAATTTTAGAAATGCACCAGGAACATTTGGCGTAGCCACGTAAATGGCCGGTTCCTCTACTCTGGCTGGGACCTCTCGTGGGATTTGCGCAAAGCCGTTGAGAAATTGGGGGGCATGATCGAAGAGAATAGGCCTACGTGAATGTGGGAGGCACTCCTTGACAAGCCTTTTGCTCGTTGGAGACTTTTCTATTTCGAAAATGTCATTTTGTCCCCTTCCGTATTGTGGAGCCCTGGCTACTGTATATTATTATTATTATTATTATTATTATTATTATTATTATTATTATTATTATTATTTATTATTATTATTATTATTATTATTATTATTATTATTATTATTATTATTGAACGACAATTTATATAGCGCTATCTGCCTGGCGAAGGCCACAGTCAAGAGCGTTTAAGCGTATAGTCTGTAGCAACTGATCAACTCCAATATACACATGTCAGTACGTTAAAAAAAATTAAAAGGGCACGAATACAATGACAACCAGGGTAGTTGGGCTCGAAATTAGTGCGCGTCAGAAACAAGGACAATTGAGACAGAAGACAGGACGAGACATAACATTAGGACGTCCAGGTAGAACGACCGATCAATACCACGGCTCGGCGCCCTAAGGTAAACATAGACCGACGCGCGACCTGGCCGCAGCCTGCAAGCCAAGGACTGCGAGGATCAATACCTTTACCTGGGCAAGATCAAAAGCCAAAGCCACGAACCTGGGTCTGTACGTACGTCATCGGTGTGACGGTGTCACTACTACTACTGTACTACAGCCTACAGGTGCTGAAGAAGTCGGTTTTCGGAAAATGGTCACTTTGACTAAATAGGTCATGTCGTTGCGATGATCGAGGTCATTTTAAAATAAATGTGTCATTTCGAATGTGGACAGATAGACCAAGTCTACTATAAGTCCAAGTCAGTGTCCAATTGTTGCTGTAATAGCGATCTCTGCACATCGCTATGTCAACAAAGCACACTTCTATTTGAAATCGCATTATTGCTTTAGCCAAGGTAGTTAAAACTTCGTCAATAAACCGAGTTCGAATAACTGCTGATGTAAGCAATATTATTAAAATTCTGCTTCATTTGAACACATCGGATTTCCCTACACAACGATCAGTGTTTATTCTAGGCCTGTTTGGGGATTTTCCCCCAAAGTTAAACCCCCCAAAAAAAAAAATTCTATATGTTGCATTGAGGGATGGAACTTGCCCCCCCCCCCAAAGTGTGACGATAGGGGGTTTTTATTTTGGAGAGGGAAAATATGAGGATATGATCACATTCGAAGAAGGATAAGAAAATAAGCAACGTCAAGAATGCGGTGAGACATTTTTTTGCTCGTCAAGGTTTTCGGCATACAAACCTTCTCCCCCTTAAACATTGCAACCCCCCCATGTCAAGGTGTCTAGAATAAACACTGCATGCGCAACGATAACCATGACTATTGATTTACTAAGACATATGCTCCTCGTATGCAATATCACAGCTCTTGCCCCGTTTGTCAGAAGACACGTACTGTATAATAACAACCAACAGAAGGAATCATTTGGCTACAAAACGTCCTCGTAAAGCAACTTGGCGTCTGTCATTTTGCGACAAAGTATAGGCAACAACGAAAAGAAAGGCACCGAAATATCTAGTGAAATTATCAAAATTTCGAAAAATATCGTTATTGTGGAAAAATTATTATTATTATTATTATTATTATTATTATTATTATTATTATTATTATTATTATTTATTATTAGTTATTAGTTAGTAGTAGTATTATTAGTAGTAGTAGTAGTAGTAGTTAGTTAGTTATTATTACAGTATTATTACACATTTGCCAAGGCACGTTTAGTTGTTGTTCACAAAGATAAGAATCGTAAGTGCGGAGCAATTAAATTTATGGGGGGGTGAACAAACAACTTGTCCAAGGTCGCTACGCAGTGACTAGGGTCAGATTCGAACCCCGCTACCCTCCGATTGCGTGGCAAGAATCAGGCCCCCTTCACCCCCGCCCTGTTGCCGAATTTTGTCAACTTTTAAATGCGAGAAGATACATCTTGTTGTTACCCAGCCTCCCTGGTCGGCAATCCACTTGGCGATTCTCTCTGTCGAGACGAAGCGTGCAACGAACCCTACGATATTGGAAAAGAACCCGCGAATGCCTTGCTGTAGGACTTTAACGGCCATTCGATACCCGAAGCAGAGCAGCGTTACGACACGTCCCCAAGTGATGGTTCCATCTCGAAACAAACAACGAAATCTGAACAGAAAATTTACGAAATCGTAAAGAGCAAGATGTGCATGCAATATTTTTTTTAAATTCGAAGATTGTGCAAAGACACATGCTTTCTTTTTTTAAAGCTTTCTGCAAAGACACAGCTTTCTCTTCCAAAAATTTAATTTATAAAACTGATTTTCAGGTCTACGTTGAATTAGAATCATTCGAAACCGGTTCTTGTATTAGAAGTGACGTATTTTCTTTTATTTTAGTAAATAGCCAAGACGAATTTCAATTACTTCCAGAGAATAAATTTCAAGATCGTTGCATTTGCAATATGGCGATGTCATACTGTGTGAGATTTGTAAGAATTTTGCAATGGAACATACTTCCTGGCTACGCCGGCAAATGCTTCGTATGCGGTCTCGGGCGTTAAGTTCATCAGTCGAATCATTTGGTTGAATTGCGAAGCGTATCGTTCGTTGATTGCATCCCCTATTATCGCCAACTGGCGGCCAACCTGCGCTGCTGCACTGAAACAAAAAGACATTAAAAGGAAACATCTCAGGTGATTTCTAGGCACCTGAATCTATACTCGCTGCTTTAGCTGTCAAAAACCTGAATGAATAATTAATCAAAGAAATAAAAAGATTTTAAAACGGCAAAAATGTTCTACATCTTTAGTTGATCTAAGCTCATGTCTGAAGGAAATTGCAAATTAAATTATCAGGAGCATTGGCGCAGCCACGGGAGACCCCCACCCCCCCTCCCCATTTGGACTGGGACCAGTTAACGCATGGTTATGGAATTTTTGCAAATGAATTTTTTCTACTCGTCACAACACTTTTACCAGAAAATGTCGATGACATGCGCCCCTCCTCATTTCGGAACCCTGGGTACGCCACTGAATCAAGAATATATATATATATATATATATATATATATATATATATATATATATATTCCAGTACTTGGTGATGAAATTAGACTGCATAGACTGGTTTTAGTATATATGGTGATCTTATCAATTCAACTGTATACCAACTGTCATGCATGCGTCTGCATCAATGCATAAGCGTGAATTGCTTGTTTTTATGACTGACTGTCGCATTTGACGGAGATGATAAAGAAGCACAGTCGATGGATTTCCTGGATGATCAATATACAGTAGAAGTCCAATAAAAACATTCGCCGACGACAGACCATGCAATGCGAGTGCAAGAAGTCATTTATTCAATCGGTATACTAATAATTGTTGCACTCCGAAATAAATAAGTGCGTTCGATCGAGTGGAGTGCAGTAGTGCACCGGGAAGCTATGCACGTCACTGCCGACCACACGCTCCCTCCGACCCCCCCCCCACCACACGCAAACATCTGCGCCATCCATGGTTTATTGAGAAGGCATGAATGTCAAATCAAATGAATGTCAAAAATCAAAGGCGTGTCGGTTCCAATATTGCATTCTGAATTTGCGGACCTCTGTTTTGCAGACATTGAGAAAGAAAACCGGCGTTTTGCCTTTGATGAGACCGTAAACAATTAATGAAAACATTCCATTATTTTCCGACGCGCCGATCGGCCTAACTGAGGAAACTTGAAGTAAAAATAACAAAGAGGTGAAAACTGCAGCACATGCCTTTACAGAATTTTCTATGAGAATGAAAACGAAAGAAGAAGTCGTCATGATCCTCTCGGGAAGACTGCCCAAACTCTAGAAGCCAACTGAAATGGCGGCGTAGCCAGGATTCCAGAATAGAGGGGGCACATCGACACTTTCCGGGGCAAAAAGTCTCCGACGAACAAAATAGGTCGTCAAGGAGTTCCTTACACATTCTCTTCGATCATGCTGCCAACCCCCACCCCCCCACCCCCACTAGCCAGAATAGGTTCGAGCCCCCGTGGCTACGCCAATGAACCGGACTTACGAGAACGGGGAGTCGTTGAAGGCGGTGAGCTCCGGTAGGCTGGGCGTGTCGTCGGCCGCCTCCTGGCTGCTCCGGTCGAAGGCGTTCATCTGGTAGACGAAGTTCCTGAAGACGCCGTCCGTCTGGTCGGCCACGTTCTGCTCGGTGTCCGGGCTGAGCTCGTCCGGGGCGTCGGCCTTTAGGACCATTCGCGGCGTTTTCGGAGGATCGAACGGGGGATCGTTCGGGTCGTCGGAATGATGACCATCGTTGCTGGGATCCGAGTTTGCCATGGACGTCCGTCTGGTTACAGGTATTTTAGTTACAGCGTAAATTAGGCGAAGACGTAACAATAATTATTAATCACAAGATGCAGAAAAATATCATTCCATAAAATGTTAAGAAAGCTGAATTTGAGTATTGCATCTTACACCACGAATCATCTCCTTCTCTCTTCGTCCCCTCCTTCTCCTCCTCCTCCTCCTCGTCCTCCTCCTCCTACTCTTCCTCTTCCTCCGCTTAACGCAACGCTAATATATTTTAACCTAAACGACTCCATCGTTTGATTTCTTTGTCAGAACACACACACATATTATTATTATTATTATTATTATTATTATTATTATTATTATTATTATTATTATTATTATTATTATTATTATTATTATTATTATTGTCAGACAATTTTCTATAGCGCCGTAAATGAGCTAAAAGCACAAAACAAGGATGCTTTGACAACAATATATATATATATATATATATATATATATATATATAATATTATATATATCTTCTTCTTTCTTTCTTTCTTTCTTTCCTTCCGTCTTTCCCTAGTGGGTTGGACGATGGGTCTGAATGAGTTCCTTCCACTTCTGTCTGTCTCTTGCTGCTCTGGTCATTTGGATGAAGTTCATTTGCATTTTTCTGCATCCTCTTTTAAGTTTTCTATCCATGTTTTTCTTGGTCTTCCTTTTCTCCTTTTCTCCTTTTATATATATATATATATATATATATATATATATATATATATATATATGTAATGTAACAAAATATTTGTAAGCGCTTCCCACAGCAAATTACTGTATATTGACAAAGAGATAAGTTTTAAGTCGTTTCAAAAAAGGGCCATAGAATTCAGCATACTGGCGTCAAGAGCATTCCAAAGGATAGGGCCAACTGATTCAAAACCTCCAGTTCGTGCTTGGGGCACACTGAGAAGACCATTGGTTGTGGACCGAAGACATGGCCGACCAGGGATAGAGCTAAGGGGATGGAGTAGCTCTGAAAGGTAAGATGGAGTGGCACCATAAAGAGAGAGTGCAACCGCAATATATATATATTATTGTAGACATGTTTTGAGTAACTGAACTAGTATTTTGCCTGGATGGCGCTATAGAAGGCAATCCTTTTGATTGAGTCTTGCAATAACGCCTCACAGCAACAGTATCCAGCCATACATCCATCTATCCATCTTGGCCTAGTTTCGTTAATGAAACCAACATGCAACCTGACTCACTACGCCTGCCGTACATGACATGCCGACATAAGAGAAATGGCTGTGATTTCGGTGCTATGACCAAAGTATGAGTAATATAATCGCATAATATAATAGACGCTAAAATCAAAAGGTGGACTATTGACGCGCAAGACTTTATACATTATTTTTCAATGCCAATTGAAACAAGATGACCTGCATAGGCCTATAACTAACGAAACAAAGATCAGAGGAAGATTTTGGCCCCGGACAGTGGACACAGACTTAAAGGTAACACACCCAATACCAACATATTAAACTTCAAACCAGAATTTCGCAATCCAATATGCTCATTTTTATCCCAAATATTTCATCATATTGAGAGTTTTTAAAAACTAGTTAACATTGCTCCTAAATAAAGATTACATCCGAAAGGCTTCGCTAACCTCTTAGGCCTACGTGTGCTTCACGCATCACACTGCTGAGTCGGGATATCCCAAATAACAATAAATAACAACCGGTTATCATTTATCCTCCCTTCCACGTAAATTCACTTACCGGTAACAGATTTATTTCCGGTATCTTCCCTCCCTCTCCTTCCAAATTTCTCTCTTTTAGATGGAAAGAGAGACAGAGAGAAAGAGAGAGAGAAAGTCGATCCTCCAACAATGGCCTAGTAATTAGAGAACTCCGAACAAGACCAATTGTAATAATCTATTCTCTCAGCTGCATATCGGCGTGTGATGTCATTTTTTTCACCAACAGACGCCGCTCGCTTTGCACGTGACCACGGCCTATGCATCATCGACTGCGCCGGGGGCGAGCGCACGCCCAGTGACGTCATCGATAAACAGGCGAGACGTTTCCGAAGAACCGGCGTCAAACTTGCACCGAATGCAGTAAGATTTCCGCGCCGATATCAACAGCACCGTTTCCGATACCATCCGGCATCTACCTACCTATCGATGGTAGGCCTACTCCAGATCCTAACTGCAAAAGACCGGGTCATTAAAGATAGGCCTATTAGGCTATTAGTCACCGTGTCGTTTTAAGAAGTTTGGGGGCCCTAGGCAGTCTAAAAACTAGCGACGACATTTTTTGCTTGGCAGAATTTTTAGAGAAAAATCAGAAAATCAAGCACCAATAAGCGGTGACGACCTTTTTGCTGCCCGCTGGGGCCCCTCTGCATCGCGGGGCCCTAGGCACGTGCCTCTGTCTTAAAACGACCCTGTTAGACCAACAAAAACAAGTTTTGTAATTAATTTGCTATGTGAGCGAAGCCAATGGAAGACCTGCTTAATTAACAGTAGGCGTATAAAGATATGTATAAATCACGGCGACATGAAGATATTCGCTGACAAGAACCACATTTTCCTCTTGTTCCTTCTTCATTGCTTTAAATTTTACAAAAATCATCAATAATATCATTCACAATTTTGATCTACAGGGTTCGAAATAGAGCACCTCCCAACCATTTCATAATACACACTAACCCCAGAGACTGTACGAGAACGTTTGGGGAAGTTTGGGGGCCCTAGGCAGTATAGATAGCAACTAAATGAAAGTCCTGTTGGATATCTTGTGGAACAGCTGCTAGGGCGATCGAGGGAAGAGTCGCGTAAGTAAGATAGCTGGTCATTATACAACAGGATCGAGCGCCAAAGAATAATCAGCTACTGTTGTACTGCTTTCCAAGGCGCTATAGATTTTACTTTACTTTACAGGTTTCATAGACAACAATTAATGCCGCTTTAAGAAATTTGGGGGCCCTAGGCAGTTTAAAAGCTAGTGACGATCATATCTGTTTGTGTTTATCAGAAAATCGAGGAGAAAATCAGAAAATCAAGCATAAAAATTGGCGATTTTTCGCCTAATTGTCCTCTTCGGGCTGCTTTACTGGAAGACCTATAGGGCTTATGTAAGACCTTGTTGGGTCTACTGTAGTCTGTAAGTTCATCTGTTTGTCGCATTTACTGTATAAAATTTGACATCTAATCGATCCATTTAATAGATTTTGAATCCAACGACTAAAAATATCATTTATGAGGCGCAAGTTCTTCGTCAATTCGTCTTTCGATGCTGGAATCAGTTCGTCATCTGGTTCTCTGCTACAAAAAAGCAAACGTCAATCGGAAGCGATGTGGTTGGACAGGGCACCAGTTAGCTCTTGCAGCGTCTACCACTTCCTTTGCCTTTCGTAGACAATATTCGCAGTCTTTGGTGTTGACACGTGTTGTCTTCCGGGTCTTCGAGACCAACGCTGACAACGACAAAGACGAAATTATGATAACGACGACGACGCCACAAGGGCGGTCAACCATCCAGATCATTGTCCAAGACAAAATGTTTCGCAAAGGAGGCAGAGATTTTCTTTCGACCGAAGTCTCCGCTATCTCTAGTTCGACTCGGCTTAGAAAGACATCGTTTGTAGAGGCTTACGTTGGCCGATTTGTCTCCATTGCGTTTCATCTAGAACTTGAAGCATTCAGCCAAGAACGATCGACAAAGTGCATCTAGCAATGGTTGCATTTTCAGAATATACGCTAGGGTAGGACTCCCAGTGAAGGATTGGACGGCTACAAACTAGGCTTTACTCTGGTTTGGGTCGTCCTTTATCAGTGGGATCAAATACCACAGACTACCCGCATTTTCAAACAATACAGTAAATTCTATTTAGGCCTACACTTTGGCAAATTCGTTTTGTTGTTCAATTCACCTAGCGATTGGAACAAGAACTATTTCAATGATGTGATAAATTAACAGTCGGGTAATTTAGGGTAATAGTAATAATAATAATAATAATAATAGTTCCATAATTATAATAATAATAATAATAATAATAATAATAATAATAATAATAATAATAATAATAATAATAGTAATGATTTTAATAATAATTTAATAAAAATGTGATTTTAAGTAGTTTAGGAGGCTAAGTAAGCCTGTGTGAAAACCACTGTAACTGTAACCACTTGCACTTCAGCAACAATTGCACGTCGCATTGAATTCTTCGCGACCATTAAGAAGTTCTCAATAATCGATATGATTAATGACAGTGTTTTGCTATGAATAGACTACATGATAGACTACAGAGCCATAGACTACAACCTATCTCTTTGTAATAAAAGCTCTCTGGTTTCTTTGCGTGATCCATAGATTTATTATAATATTAAAGTCTATGGCGTGATCTCTATTATATGGTTTTTCTAATAACCGACCATTTATAAAATAATATTAACTTGTTTTTTGATTAAATTTATTTTAAAATTGCGTTTAAATGGCTTAGAGGGACAGATTGAAATGGCGAAGCTTCGCTGGGCGTTGGGCTGCAGTGCCTGGCATCCAGCGGCCGATCAGTGGATGCGTGGAATGGCCTGCATTCAGGTGGAAGAGAGGGACAGAATTCGCCGGTTCGCCTTCCAGAGGGATGCCAAGAGTGCCCTTGTAAATACGATTTCATATTTGAAACAGAAAATTGCGCTATATCAACCAGCTATTTTTTGCAGATAGTGATTCTGGCATCGAAAAAGATCCTCGCATTAATAAAGCCATATATATATGTATATATATTACTTTTTTACTACTTTGTTTTTATATTTGTTGCTGTTTTACTATTATATTATATTGTCTGCATATTGTTCTAGATTTTGCATATAGGTTTACTGATTTAATGATATTGTCATAAAATGTAGGATCCCGTGGAGTACCTTGTATGTGTGATGCAATGACAGCTACAAAAACTGCATAAATTTGTTTATTGGCTATAATATTTATTGATTTGATTTGAATTTAAAGTTAGTATGTTATAATTGTGTTGATTTGTAAGGCAGGGCGCTTACTTATTCGAAAGGCCATCAGTGAGTCACTTCAGATTCCGTTTTCAAAGATTTTGCTTGCTCGCTCTGACAAAGGCAGACCATACATGGCATGTCCATCAGACGATTCAACTTGTCCTGTGTTTGATTTCAACATTTCTCACCAGGGGGACTATGTGGTTCTTGCTGCTGAATCTTTGAATCATGTTGGAATCGACTTGATGAGGATCGATCGTCCTGGTTAATTTTTTGCACGTTAATGATTACAAGTGTTGTATTTACTCTACGTTTTGTTTCTCATTGTAATCCCTGATATGTTAATTTTGAAGCATACAAAGTACTTTTAAAGCAGTTTTTGCACGTGATATTTTAACCAGTGACAGTGTTTCATTTAACAAGTGCTGTTGTTTGTAGTGGGGTCAAAGTCTGTTGAGCAGTTCTTTTTGACCATGTCGAGACAATTTACACAGGATGAGTGGAACATGATAAAGTCAGCTTCTGATGAAGCTGGGAAACTCTTCAATTTCTGCCGACTTTGGGTCTGTATGTCGATGGCAAAAATTTCACAAGTACCTGTATTCGGACATAATCTGCTTCATATGTTTCAATTCGGAAGTCATAGTTGAGGAGCCCGTGCAGAGTAAATAATAAAAGACAAAATCGATAAATAATAAATACAAATTAAAACAAATTTTCCTTTGGATAGGCCCCCACAAATGCCAGGTGCCCCACATTTGCAGATTTTGCGGGTGCTTTGCATCATGGAACCAGCTCTGTTGAGGACGCAAAACATGTAATGACTTTTAAGCAAATACCAGGATTGGTTTTATGACAAAAAGATTTTTGAACAGTACAGTACTGTACTTTACAATGCAGTTCAGTACTGTACAACTGTACAGATTTTTGAACAGTACTCCTAATTCAGCAGTTTAAGCAGCAAACACTGATGTTTGAAGAAAACTAATGTAAAAATTCATGTTAAACATATTTACTGGTATGTCTCTGTATAAAATTTCTTGTAAATGTGTGACAATAAATTTTCTTGGTTGTAAATAATTAATTTAAATGAGTAGGTATTGAAGGAGGCTTAGTAGTTGAGCAACTTTTTGTTATCAACTTTAGCTGTGCTGACAATTGCAGTTATCTATGTTCAGTGTTACTCGGAACAATCTACTGAGGTCTTTGTAGCCCAGTATTGCAATGACCATGTTGACAGAGCATTCATTGTTTGTTATGCATTGTGTTTCAGTGTCTAAAGGAGAGTTTTGTCAAACTGGTTGGATTCGGAATTGGATACAGTTTACGACGGTTAAACTTCACTGTTCACTCTGCACTCTCCGTTGGTCGAACAGTGAATGACACTGATGTACAGGTAGATGGCCGGTTGCAGATAGATTGGAAGTTTGAGGAGACGATGCTAGACGACAATCATATTGTCTGCGTTGCTCTGCGACAGGTCAGTTCTGTGTTTATTTTCATTTGAATCCAGATAAGCCATGACAGTTTTTGGTGTTTTTCATCTGTTAAGCTTTAACACAATGTTTGACCTATTTGGCTTTTATTAATATTTACCAATATCATTCATTTATTTCAGTTCTGCAACATTAAAACCGATTTTATTTTATTTATAGTACTTTTGTTATGGAAGATGATGGGTTATTAAGATTGGATATCTTGATGTCTTTTTCTCCTGACAGTTACCAAAGGTTGTTTCTGACGTATCGTCATCTGGTATCGTTCCATTTATCCATTTAAATCCTGACAATCTTTTTGAAGGCGTTGCTGAATTGTCTGCCATACAACCAAGCGACTGGGATGAGTTTATTAAGAAGCCTATTGGACCCAACGTACTAGAGTTACAATGACTCTCCTGCACTGATGTAACCTTTGATGAAAAGTGTTATGGGTGCACAGCATCTATACCTTACCCCTTCCCTGTGTGGGGCGGGGTCTCGATCCTAGAGGCCTAATAGAAGTTTACACCTATGCTCTCGTGTGTAATGGTTGGTAGAAGTTTGTTTTTAAGGTTTACTTAGAAACCTGCCTTTTCATAGTGATTGCTAGACTGGTTAACGTGTGCTCCTAATTCAGCGCAGAGCAATGTACGGAGCAGAAGATTGATTCAGCAATTTGGGGGTGTGTACAGTGCCATTCACTAGATCATTGCTGGAAGAAAGACTCGTTGTTAACTTGCCAATAATGTTAAGAATAGGCCTAAACCAGATTCCGACCAACAATGTTTATTAAATGTTTTATTATTATGTAAATTTTGAGTTTATTTTTAATCATGTGATTCTTGACTGTATGATGTGTCACAGATAAATGGCGTGTGTTGCCTTTTCTTCCCTTTTAAATAATTGAACAACTTGGAAGAGACAAGGCAGGGCAGAATTAGGAATGGTACACAAAATGAACCCCCCACCGCAGCGGAATTCCTGGATCAACCGTGTTTCACCCATAGTTTATTCAGCTAACTTAAATAACAACAATAAGTAAGTAAGTAAGGTTTAGATAATAAGGTTTAGAGTGGTCCAGTAGGACCTGCCTGTGTGAGAACCACCAATAGTAACAAACTTTATTTAGCACCATTTGATAATGCACTTGGAATCAGTTGGTTGTCGCCCAGAAGTAAAATCATAATCCGTCAGGGTGTAACCCAAGAAATCAGTCTGACAGCTTGACGGGTTGGTAATATTCATCCAAATACTGTAGCAGACTACAGGCTTGAAATAGAATTGAATGGACAGAGTGTTAGCTTTCGCAACGTGGATAAAGGTTGCAGGTTGTGCAGAAAGGATTCTTGCGTTTGCCGGCCTTGCTAGTGCTGCCCATCCCCACAGGTCGAACGTCATGTTCCAGCGTTTCTTCGTAATCGCCGATGTCAAGGTCTTCCGTGTAGAAAACTTCGACCAATAGACTGTGTCTGGCGGTCACGTGCAACAGATGCGATTGGTCGTCGAGAAAAAGAAACGGATTCTCCGATTGGTCGGTTAAGCTGATCCTGACCAATCGTCTTGCGCAGAACAGATCCACTTCCGAGTCTGGTTTCGTGACGACCAGCGTTACGTAATGATACGAGTCTGGTTTCATGCAGTAAAAATCCGCGAAATAGACATTCAGGGATTCGTTGACTAAACGGTCGGCGTCTACGCAAATCCGGGTACTTCCGAAGGGAGACACCGGAATGGGGTCACCGCAGCTGGACCAGCAGTCTACGCTCGCCATGAAGAAGAGACCTTTGAGACGGCCCCCGTTTATAGGGGAGCCTGGATCACCGCTGTTGTCTTTCGGGCGAACGGCCATGATGCCGCCGTTATTTCTGAAGATCTGGTCGAAATATTCCGGCGATTTGTTCCTGTACAGCTGAACGCAACGCTTTTTGTCGTTGAAATCGCTAGATTCCATGTCTACGGCTTTTCTGAGTAGACTTCGAATGTCACTTGGAGTTAGTTCTGCAACAAATTATAGCACAAAAATTATAGGTTTCGTGCAATAATGGGTGCTGTTTTGGCATTGTAGCATATAGGTCTACTGCGAATTGCGCTGTTTATTTTTGTAAAATCAAGGTTAGCCTAACGGCTGTAGCCTAGGCCTATCCTTACTAGGCCATGGGCCTATGGCCTAATACTTGTAGAAAGGAGCATCCAATTTAGATTTTAAATTGTCAATGTTTTCCAAATAATTTTACCATAGGACCTGGACATGGAACACTATCCTAAAAGACGAAATTTTAAATTTCCGAAGCAGTGGATTATTGTATTCGATATACTGTATTGTCCTTGCGCAGAGAAAGTTATCACCGGTCAAACTGCACGAGAGTCCTAGCTCTGCTCACCTGCTTTGAACTTGACATTCTTTTGCCAAGGAATGACGTAAGCCTCCGTTCTCGACCTTTCACCTTTGACCTCGAGCATTCCTCTCAGCCTGAGCGAGTACGTAAGACCGGCGTCGAACCGTCCGGGAATCCGGAACTTGGTCTCGTTTCCGGGAATCCGGTAAGTGTCTGATTGGTTGATTGTCAGCAGCCAGAATTCCGGACGCCGGTCGATTTCCTTGTTCCGGTTCTGGATCAGAACATCCGCCTCTCTGTAGGTCGTCTGCTCCACCTTTAGGTCGACCTCGTATTTATCGAGGGTCGTTTGGATCGGTCCTCCTGGAATTTCAAATAGTCTTATCTATTATTGATATCCTAATGAATGAATTCTACTAAAAGAGTGTGTGTATGTGCGTGTGTATGTGTGTGTGTGTGTGAAATGATACACGTTATCATTGGCTACCTGTAAGAGTTGTCGATGCAGAGCATAGAATCAAAAAGCTTCGGTCAGATTTATCCTCCGCGTTCTCTCCTCCTGCTCCTCTTCCTCCTCCTCCTCCTCCTCCTCCTCCTCCTCCTCCTCCAACCTGAACCAGGCCATCAGCCTCCACTGCATAAACCATTTCCGGTTCCAGAGGTAGAGGGACCTCAAACCGAGACGAAGATCCGCCAAAGTAGAAAACATCGACCAAGACGAAGCACTGGTCCAGCGTTCGCCTAAGAAGACGAATCTGCCAGAGATCGGGAACCTCCGAAGACCGGATGTGAACGACATTTTGACCGGAAATCGTCTGCTCTGCACTCAATTCTGCGCTTACGCCGGTCAGTGACCGAGAAGCACAGACACCTGCTGGATTATCACCATCGTGTTGTTGACATTTCGCTGCTGTTAATTAACGAAGGCACAGTCGTTAGATAGGCCTATATCTGTCTGACATTGAAATGTTAAAATTTTAGATTTTTTCTTCAAATGTTAGTTAGTGACGGTCAACAAATTAAATAAAAGCTAAATTTTGCTGAAGCCAACCTACGATTTGTGTATTCGACATTACAATTAAATTCTTAAATAATAGCATTTCTTCATTGAAATTAATTCCTGATACTGCATAAAGAATTCTGTTATCTATTCTATGGTCTAATTTTCTTATGATTAACTAGCACCAATTAAAGGCCTATACATTGAAACAGAAAGTGAAATTTCTATGACGTCACACGGAGAGTACCAACTACCAAACCTGGCTGTAATGACGCTTTGCCAGAGCTTACGATGACGTAGCAGCTTCTGACGTCATCGTCATCTGATGTCGTCACTTTTCTCACTCCCTCCACAACAACGCGTTGACGACGAAGATCCTTGCGCAGCAGCAGGGATGCTGGACGAGGAAGATCGATGCGGGCGTTTCTACCGTCTGCCCGGAATGGTTCCAGCACCAGGTCTCCGTCGGAATTTTCCACTCGCAGCAGCCAAGCATCACAGGAGATGGAAGTGGCTGACGTTTGTTCAACGGAAACACGGATTCGTCCATCGGTAGCCACTTCCGCGGAGAGCTTAAGAGAGTCCTGCATTAGTCTACTTTACGAATGGCTCTTCATAAATATTACAATATTTCCAACCTATTATAATATAATACCTACACTTATAATAATTATAATATGTAATATAATAATAATAATAATAATAATAATAATAATAATAATAATAATAATAATAATATTATTATTATTATTATTATTATTATTGCATTTTGTTTATTTATTTTTATTATTGACAATTTAGAATATCTACAACAAGAGCGCTTAACTTATCAATATTAAATAAATGTGTCTTCAAAGTTAATGAAAAGTCCAGCTGAGACTGCTCCATCACATTGTCTGGAAGAGACAATTTTTTCAAGGTTGTTAACGGTAATAACTAATAACCTGGTCAAGGTCGCTACACAGTGGTTAGGGTCAGATTCGAAGACTTTGTTGAATGTTGGTGGGGAATATCTGGGAATTTGGGGATGGTGAATACATATCCATCGTTCGAAATACCTTTTTCATTGTCGTAGCCAGCGGGGGCGGCCCCTATTCGATTCGAGACTGTTTGTTGGTGGGGGAGGGAGTTGGGGATGGTATTATAGATCGAGGAAAACGCGCCAGAGAGCAGACTAAAGCGTTTCAGACAACGATTTTTGCTAGTTAAGACATTTGGGCAGAAAATGTGGAAGTGCTCCCCTATTCTGGAATCCTGGCGACGCCACTAACCCTTCGAATGATCTTGTTCATCTTATTACGTGACCTGCCTTTGCTGCTAATATATATATTGATTGCTCGACCAGCGGGGTATCTGTAGTACCGAAAGTGCTTCGTGGAAGCCGTGCATGGCAAGACATCTATACTCAGTATTATAATTTATAGTACAATGCGTCTATCCGTAACTCACCTTGAAAGGTAACAATCGTTCGTAACATGCTAAGCTACGGTCACCAGTTAGCACAGTTAATAAGGTATGTTCTTACAACGTCAGTGCATTGGAATAGGCCTAACTGAACCTGAAATCTGGTTTTTCTGAGACATTTGGCCTAAATGCATGCGCTCATGTCGCCCATAGGCCTAGCGACGATCAATAATTATATGCATGGTCATAACAGTAGCCATATATTGTATAGGCCTAGGTCCATAGACAGTGACTGTCCTTGCTGTCTGCCCTGTATAGGCGCTGCAGTGGCGTATAGGGTGACTTTTGAGGGCCCGGGGACATCCTTGAAAAAGCGGGGCCCCGGCTAACGAGCAAAAAAGGTCATCGCCCACAAAAGGTCTTCCTCCACACGTTTATGATGTTGACGAGCAAACAAAAGGTCGTCGTCCACCTCTTCGGGGCCCCCCCTCTCCCGTGGCCCGGGGGCAGCCTCCAAAGTCCCCCCGCCCCCCACGTTACGCCATTGAGGCACTTGTGCTACTTGACATATGTTGTACTCTTAAAGCATACTTTCTAAAAATCGAAACCGAAACTACAGTATAGTCGTTGGCCTATACCAGCCTCCGATTCGACCAGGCCACGCCACGCATAGGCCATATAGGCCCTATACATTAGGACACAGTAAAATATAGCACAGACCCTGGCTTAGCAAGGGTTCGAGAATGGGGTGGGGGTGGTACCAAGGTTTCGACAAACCGACCTTTTAAGATCCGACTAAGGAGTTGGGAAGCATCGTGAAGCCCCTCCCTCCCCCCAAAGAGGTCTCCACGCCAACCGAGAAAATTAGGGTAATATTAGATTCAAACCTAGGCATTTAGAGCCTAGACCCTATTTGCATACCACGTGACAGAGGCCACAAACTCTGTAATCAACCCACCACCTAACTGCTAAATATAATGTTAGGGGCTGTCCATTAATTATGTCAACAATCTTTTGGCAATTTTTGACCCCCTCCCCCTTGTCAACAACTGTCAGCTTTCAGCTTTCAGTTACTATAATTACGTCAAAACGTTTGACCCCCCCTCCCAGATCAACGACAGGTGCCAATAACAAGGTTATTGTTTTTGCGGTGATGAGCTTTTTCCATGCTTTGCTCATCGAGTGCCAAAATGTGGTGGGGATGACCGTTTTGCCATGCTTTTTTCCATTGTAATAAGTAGTATTCCATGAAATTTCCTATTTGACGTCAACTTCTTTTAACCCCACCCCCCTACCCCTGTCAACAACTGTCAAACTTTTTCAAACCCCCTTCCCCTAAATTGTTGACGTAATTAATGGACAGCCCCTTAGAAGCTAGCGTTTATTTACATGTAGCAATGGTAGATTATAGTCAGTGTTTAGGCGCTACTAAGTCAAAGTTATATAAAAGAATCACACTAATGTATTATTGTGTACAGTGAACAGAATTTGATGTAGGCCTATTTACTGTCACGCGATCAACGATGAAAAACCAAGATAAATACTCCAATTTAATGAAAAATTTCAACAGACACTTCATGATATGAGACAATATATATATATACTTGTATATCTGCTATATTGAACGTATAGTGATTATTGTCATATTCAATATAGGCCTATAATCTACTCGCACTATACCTCAGCTCAAAATAGGCCTACGTCTCAGTAGGCCTACTTAAATACTACAGAATCGACATGACTTGGTTTTTGCTATTCCACCTGGCGTCGAATGACCTTGACCTACTGTTTCACAGTCCTCCAATAATCCTCTTTTGAGGTAGGGTTTGATGTCGAGATCCTCTGTATAATACATCTCGACAAACAGCTTCTTTGCTGTTGTAACTTGCATCCCGAATTCATCTTTAAAAATGAAGGGATTATCATGGATGTCCAATTCTACCAGATGTTCTTCACAGAATTCATCAGTTTCTGAGCCGGGAGTGGTCATGACGAGCGTCACGTAGTGATTTTCACTGCATGGCAGGCAGTAGAAGTCGGCGAAATAGATGTTCGGAGCCTTTGCCAGTAAATCGAGCGCCGGAACAAGCAGTCTCGCTGGACCGAACGGAGAAAATGGAACAGGATCTCCGTCCGTGCTGTTAAATCTGACAGTGGCCGAGAAGAACAGGCCACTGATGGTGCCATTGATGGGGGATCCCGGGTCCCCTGAGTTGTCTTTCAAAATGGTCTTCATTATGCCGCCGTTCTTTCTAATCTTCTCAAAGTATTCGTGTGACTGATTTCTGTAGAACCAACGGCAGTACGCATGCCCGTCGCTGTCGTAGAAATCATCGTCGTTGTGTGGATTGTCTTCTATATAATCGATTGCTTTTCCTAGAAGATGTTTGATGTCGTCCTGATAGAACACTGCAACGAATTTACGGCATGAGAAGTAGCCAGAGATGTCCATGGGACCATTTTTAGAACCCAATCCAACCCAACCCATCAAATCTCCAACCCAACCCATTCCGATAATAGGTTTACTTGACTCAACCCATCCCAACCCAACCCACTGTAATACATTACAGTTTCTTAAACCATGACTTATTTTTTGACCCAACCCAACCCACCATTAATATGGAAAGTCTGACCCAACACAACCCAATCCAGCCCAACCCAATCCAACCCATATGGGTTAACCCAACCCATGGACATCTCTGGAAGTAGCACCCAGTCAAGTAGTTTATTCCTTCTCTATGTTTAATAACAGGATGGATGAAATCCATCTGACATTTTCAGAGCTACCACGATGAAAGAATGCGCATGTGTATTACAAAACGGCGCTATAGAAGTTTCTTACTGTCTATATGTATAGCCTAACTATTTAGCCCGCGATCTTCAAAATAAATTCGCAAACACATTATTCGTTAAATAGAATATAAAAACCATTGGCCTACTTGTATAGAAATCGCTTTCGCAACAGCGTAAATACAACACTATACGAACTCAAATATGTCTCTGACGAAGTCTTTCCCACTCTCTAAGCCTTCCGTCAGCATTTTTCATGTTATATAAGCTTAGACACAGTAGTCTTTTACCCACGCATAACCATCTGGCCTCGGGAATTTCCAGAATTATAATTAAGCTTAGACAAAGGTTGGGTAAGCGCGTGTTAATTAGTGCAATGTAGAATTTCCTATAAGATGACTGTTGACATCATAGGCGTAGCGTGCCCAATGGCTATTGTGGCTTTAGCCATGGGCGGCACACATGACGGGGCGTCGGGGGCGGCAAATTTTGGAAGCGACGACCTTTTTGTTTGTCAGAGGATTTTCAATGAAGGCGGGAAAATTTTAGAAGGTGGGGGGATGCCGCGGCAAATTTAAAATTAATTTTTTTGGAAGCGACGACGTGGGCCGTGGGCGGTATATAGGAGTGCACGCCACCGTCGCTACGCCTCTGGCGCCAAACACCCTAGATCCGCCTCTGATATGCACACGCAACGCCACTGGTTGACAAGTAATAAAACATTGGCTAGACACGAGAACTACTCCTAAACAGTACTTCAAGAGAGCCCAAAACGAAGATCCATATAGGCGCTCTTTGCTACCAGGTTCGTACTGGCCACGTGGCGGCCAGGGCTGGAAAACCCCCCAGGTTTTTCATTTAAAAATTAGCTTTTAAGTTCAGGGCGTAGCGACGGGGAGTATATCGGTGTATATATACGCCCCAAAATCAGTCTACCTTAAAGTTTTTTTTATGTGATTTACATGTGGTTATATGTGGTTTATATGGTTTATGTGAGGTATAGTTCAGATCTATATACCCACCCAAAATATTTATAGTTATACCCTCCCACATCAAATTCCTGGCTACGCCCCTGTTAAAGTTTGTTTAGGTTTTTAAGACTTTTTTAGGGTTTAACGCTGGCATGTCAACGCCTATTAAACCTTTCTTTATAATTATTCTTGTCACGTGTGTTCTGCTGTCGACAGGTAATAAAAAAGCTGAAGAACAACAAGGATTATTTTTTCAATTAGTTTGCCCAATGAAATGCATGAAACTGGGGCCATTACTCAGTGATTTATAAACCTGAGTGGGAATGCTGCAATAGTGACCTATGGGCCCCAGAGGTCAGCAATTTTCATGGCCCATTTGTAGTCCACTGTTTGCTATGGCGTTCGCCTCTTCCTTTGATATAGGCCCCTATAGGCCTAGATCGTTTCGATTCATACGAATACTTCGCCAAGGAAACCAGTTTACACCTCAACTGCATGGTATACCATTTCATGCTATTCGCAACACCATTAGTATGCTTGTTATAAAAGAAAACTTGACTGCATATTCTTGAATAGGCCTAGCTGTTGAAAATGCTCCAAACAGCATATTAATCCGCAGTGGCGTATTTACCATTGGGCCATTTGGGCCATGCCCCCCTTTGGTCTTGGCCTAGCCTGTCCCCAGACCCTCATTATAGGCTCGCACTTCGCGCTCGCCATGGGCTGCCCTCCCTTACAAAAATTCTAAATACGCCACTGCCAGTCTATGCCTACAAGGAATCTGGACCCGCATTTTGGATATCTATCAGGTGTCTGATTGCTTTAAAGGTTTTAAAATCTATACAATGTATCTTCTTCTTCTTTCTTCCCTTCCGTCTTTCCCTATTGGGTTGGACGATGGGTCTGAATGAGTTCCTTCCACTTCTGTCTGTCTCTTGCTGCTCTGGTCATTTGGATGAAGTTCATTTGCATTTCTTCTGCATCCTCTTTTAAGTTTTCTATCCATGTTTTTCTTGGTCTTCCTTTTCTCCTTTTCCCTTCAACATAGTTGTATAGTGCTTTCTTTGGGAGTCTTTCTTCCTTCATTCTTTCAACATGACCAAACCATTTCAGTCTTCGTTTCTGTATTGATTCGAGTATCGTTTCTTTTGCCCTGTCTTTTCTCTGATCGTTTCATTTCTTATTCTTTGTCTTCTGCTGACTCCTGCTATTCCTCTTAACCAGTTCATTTCTGCAGTCATTAATCTTCTTTCGTCTTTCTTCTTTATGGTCCAGCATTCTGATCCATATAATAGTATTGGTTTGATCAGTGTATTATATAGCTTTAGTTTTGTTTTCAGTGATATTTGTTTGTCTTTCCATATCTTCTGAAGTTTACCAAATGCTGCACTTGCTAGGCCAATTCTCCTTATTATGTCTTCTTCACTTAGGCCATCTTCTGTCAGTACTGATCCTAGGTATACGAATTTTGGTACTTGTTCTATTATTTCCTCCTTTAGTTTTAGATTAACTTTCCCCTTCTTGTTCCTGTGACCATTGCTTTAGTTTTCTGTATATTTATTTTTAGCCCCACTTCTTCTCCGGCCTTGCTTATTTCGTTGGTTAATATTTGTAGGTGATCTGCTTTTGTTGTTATCACATCTATGTCATCTGCAAACCTTAAATTATTTATTGTGTGTCCATATACTTTTACTCCAGCATCTTCTTCTTTTGTGTTTTGTATTGCTTTTTGCATTACCACATCTAGTATTATATTAAATAGCAGTGGAGATAAGCCACATCCTTGTCTCGTTCCAATTGTTATCTCAAACCATTCTGTTAGTTCCCCATTAATTTTCACTCTGCTCATTGTTTTACTGTATAAGTTTTTTATAAGATTCACTAGCTTCTCTGGAATACCATAGTGCTTCAGTGCTTGCCATAGATCTTCATGCTGTATGCTGTCAAATGCTTGTTTGAAGTCAATGAAATTGTGGTATATTTTCTTATTTGGCAATATTTTTCTACTATCCTTCTGATCGTATGTATTTGATCAATTGTACTCCTTCCCATTCTGAAGCCTGCTTGTTCCTCTGTCAATATTTCTTCTGAGTAGTGTTTGAGTCTTTGTTGTAGCACATTTGTATATATTTTCCCTGGTATACTGAGTAAGCTTATTCCTCTATAATTATTGCAGTTTGTTTTATCCCCTTTTTATGTATTGGTACTATTATGGCTTTTCCCCATTCCTCTGGTGATTTTTCTTCTTGAATATTTTATTGCATAGGTTGTGGAATATATTCACTGTAATTTCCTCTCCTGCTTGTAGCATTTCTGTTGCTATCATATCTGTTCCTGGGATTTTCTAACTTTCAATCTTTTTATGGCTTCTTTGATTTCTTCTTTGTAAATATTTCTTCTTCATCATTCTCTTCTCTGTTCTCCTTCCTTATGTTGGTGTCTTCATTGTTATTGCCTGCTGTGTTGTATAATTCTTCAAAATAGTCTTTCCATCTTGTCATTATGTCTTTCTTGTTTTCTAATACTTTACCATTCTTGTCTGTTTATACAATGTATAGCTACCATACCATTATTATATTGCCAACATAGACACATTAATAAGGTAGAAAGTGACGGATTTTTCTAGTCCACTGACATCACTGCAAAGCGTTTGAGGGTCCTAAAGAGAAATTTGGGTGAAAAATCGACATGAATTTTTGGGTCGCTTGAAATTTTTTCATGGACTATAGTCCAGGGTATTTTTTCGAAATTTGAGCGAAAATTTGTGTTGTCGTAGGACTTTCATATTTGCACCGATTGAAGCCCAGTCGATGCCTACAAGGAATCTGGACCCGCATTTTGGATATCTAGCTATCAGGTGTCTGATTGCTTTAAAGGTTTTAAAATCTATACAATGTATAGCAACCATTATTATAACAAAACGATGAACAGAGAAATAGAGAAACGAACGATGGATACACAGTTTTATTATCCGAATTCCTCGCATGAAGTGATCATATCGTCCTCTAAGCAAAAAATGAAATGGTAAACAATATAAAGCATGAAACCGTTTAACTTTGATCAACTAACAGTAACTCAGAACCTGACTTATTAACAATTAGAAAATAATGCTATCAAATATATGTAAATTGTTTAAATAAGCATTGTCTTTGTTCGTTTAAGATAAGTACAAAGACTGACCATCGACTGATGATGATGATGATGATGATGATGATAATAATAATAATAATAATAATAATAATGTGATTTTAAGTGGTTTAGGAGGCTAAGTAAGCCTGTGTGAAAACCACTCTGATGTAACCATCTGCATTCAATAACCTAGTTTATCAAGATAATATCAAGATGATATAAAGAACATTATAAAAATGGCGCTATAGAAGTTCAGCGATGAAAGACTTCTAGCTATTGCAGTTTCCCAACGAATTTTTCTGCTCTTCCATTGAAGTGCATGGAGCATACTTCCATACGAAGAGCAGGGACTTGCTATCTTAAATTTACCCATTCAAAGAACGCCGGAAGTAAAAGAAAGCGTTGATATCTAGAAGCGCATGCGCGATAGTCACATGACCTGGCCATATCCAAAATAGAAAAATAGACATGTGGAAATTTATCCTCATTATTGCAACTATAAGTTCTACAGTATTTAGTGCTTCAGTTTCTATAGGCCTATGATATCTAAACATGTTTTATGGTCTAAGCGTATTTTGTAGGCCTACTATATTTTCTACACATACGTTATAATAAAGTCATTTCCTGAACGCTATATAAGGAAGTCCGTGCATTGTTGATTGTACCCAATCTCCCAGTTGCTCCAGAATAGAGAATCCAAGTCCTCCCTCCGGGGAGTGGTTAGTTGCACAACATGCAGCGAGGGTCTTTCGGCACCCCGCCGGGGGTGGTGTGCCCTTGCCCGATCGTGGGTATGTTGTGCTGGATGGTGTAGCCTCTGATGCACATGTCCTCCGTGTAGAACACTTCCACCTGAAGGTTGTCGGCGGCGGTAACCCGGAGTTTTCCATCGTCTCCGTAAAACAGGAACGGATTGTTGACACGATCGCGAAGACCGAGCAGTCTTAGCCCGTGGTTGCGACAGAAACTGTCCGAATGCGTGCCCGGTCTGGTCATGACGAGCGTCACGTAATGCACCTGACCTTTCATGCAGTAGAAGTCGGCAAAGTACACGTTGGGAGCCCTCCCGATCATCTCTTCCGCCGGAACCAAGAGCCGCGAGCGTCCGAAAGGCGAGTGGCTTCTCGGCTGCCCCGTTACCGACCCGGGTTCGACACTGGCCAGGAAGAACAACCCGTGTAGACGGCCGTTTATCGGCGATCTCGGATCTCCGCTGTTGTCCTTCGCCAGTGTCTCCATTAGGCAGTTGGGCTTGGCGAGTATTGCAGCGAAGTAGTCTGGATCTCTGTTGCGGTAAAAGTAGAGACAGAGGGCGCTGCCTCTGTTACCATCGTAGCGAACGGCCTTTTGGTGTAGCGCTGTAATGTGCGCCATCGGATCTTCTTATCCTGTCGTATGCAACACAGATGACGTCACTTAGTCTCAGTTTAATTTAGAATATGCAAATATAAATATCTAAGTTTTAGTTTTTACATAGTTTACATATTTAATGTTTAATTTTTTTATCGATTTAACGAAGTTAAATCGAAGTATATGTCGAATTATTAAATATAAGTAATATATTTAATATAAGTATATAAGTATATCGTAAGTATATAATATAAGTATATCGTAAGTAATTATATTAAATATAAGTATATATCAAAGTATTAAATCGAAGTATTTATTATATGCAGTTATATTTACGTATATGGCAGGTTAAGACTCTGGCGTTGCTTGTCTTTCTATGTACTAGCGTAGACTGTGTGTATAGTTGGTGCTTTTCTGCGCAATGTACAACATACCTTTATGGGACGCAATTAATATGGCCAAACTTCTGCACAGCTCGGACGTTGTCGTCATGCTGACTCAGCAGATGATTATTTGGAAACTTCTGGTTTCGACTGTGGCAAAAACGAGAGTAGGCCTAGATCTAAACGTTTCCACCGAGTTTCGGTTTCACTTTCGCATCGACTGATCATTGAATTATCGTATATGTTATATGCATTATTGCATTGTTTTGTAGATAAATTAGAAAATGTCAACACTTTCCAGTTATTACTTAGGCCTATTACTCTGGATTATATTATCGATTTACAGTAGTAGCCAACAGATGTCGTCAAGAGTTTTCCAGGACTGTATTTTGATAGCAAAATATTTAATTAATTAATTTTTTGTCTGTCAATAATTCAGCTTTAATTTGTTTTCTCGAAATTTACAAAATTTGCACACTCTTTCGGAGGGAGAAGTAAAGTTTGCAATGATCCATCAAAGTGGAAATCAGTGTGAGTGATAGGAAAGTCCACGATAAACTCAGTCTGGGTGTGCCTCTCAAATTTGTTCAACCTGTTAACCTTATTTTGAACTGATTCACCTGTGATCTATACAATGAAAGGTACACATTACCTGCAAACTACAGGGGCGTAGCGACAGGAGGTATATCAGTAGACCTATATATATATATATATATATATATATATATATATATATATATATATATATATATACCCTCAGATCAGTCTACCTTAAAGTTTTCTTATGTGATTTACATGTGGTTATATGTGGTTTATATGGTTTATGTGGTTTATAGTTAAGATTTATGCCCACTCAAAATATTTATGCCCTCCCAAATCAAATTCCTGGCTACGCCCCTGGCAACCTATAGAAGCGCTTCCGTTTATACAAATACCTAAGTGGCAATCCAAAACAATAGGCTTATAAACGAGAACACTTTTTGAAACACACTTTGCCTTCGAGTTGTTTAATTAGGCCCCTGTAGTTTAATAAAGACTAAGACTTAGACTTAAAAGATGTCATGCAGACCATAAAGCAATCAGTTGCAGTTGGTCTCTACTCCAGATAAACTCAAAAGACTATGCAGAGTAGGGGCCAATAATTATATGTGTCATTAGATTCATAGCGTCGCTTGTACAGTACTTACTGTATATATTGGAGATATAAAATGGTAATGAAATGGTTATCTGCTATTGTGAATTCTTCCTGGCATTGTTAGCGCACAGACCGTTCTACGGTGTTTCCCTTGCGTTCAAACCCACGTTCGATTTCATGGGAGATGATTGCCACCCCCACCCCACCACCCCACTGTACACGGAGTTTCGGGAATTTTTCGTTGGTCGATTTGTAAGAGATAATCTGGGGGCCGCACTATTTCCACGCCAAATTTTTCGATATCATGTGGGAGTCATACAGCAAACAAACAAAACTGTCGACCCTCATCAGATGGAGATACACCTCCTACGCCATGAAGCGGGGAAGTTAGACCCCAACCCCTGGCGAAGCGGACACTTTGCCGTCAGAGATTCTTTTAAGACATGCTTATATAGGCCGGCCTATTTAGGCTTTAAAAGTTTTACATTGCGCACTATTTAAACGTCCAGAGAAGGTAAACTCTTTTCTGTCTTTGAGTACAAGCTACACAGGTAGCCTACAGCCCTACACTATTGCTGTGTGTGATTTGCAGCGCTGCCATTGACTAAGCTACTTTGGTCCATGGTCAGATACTGAAATAGATACGGTTGGAATTTGCTTCGAATTTGTCTGTATCAATAACGGAGGCGTTACAATTTCGCATTATTCTAAAGAGATACGGTTTTAGAAAATCTGCCAACACTTCTATTTTATGAAACCAGGTTGTAGCCGTTTGGCGCAAATCGAAACCGAAACCTTGGTAAAGCCCACTAGCCCAGTGGAAGATATTCAGATTGCTTGTTGACAGTTGTTATATAGGTTCACGCGAAGAAGATGTCAGGCCACAGGAGGGACCGCGACCGTGGGGAAGGAGAATTAAGGGGCTTGACAACAAATTATTTGACGACATGGAATCTAATTTAACAAGGAAAAACAATCGCAATATTTAATCGTTTTATTATAGTAAATAAGTTAGTGGAATAAGTTAGTGACAACACCTGGCTACTCGAAGAGTGGACGAGTGGTGGGGGTTAATAAGCAGTGACCAGTCAAAATTTCCCCTCCCATTCACCCTTCAAATATCACTCTGACTTTCTTGCAATGATATCATTCTATCTGAGACCAAAAACGATCAGCTAAAATTGTCCCTCCGTGTGATTTTGTCCGCCTCTGCATGGGTCGACCCGGTGGGTTGTGGCGTTACAAATGGTACAACTGGAATTCTTTGGCCGCCCTCCTTTCGTCGACTTTCCCTTTCCTCGCGTCTTCACTTCGTGAATCAGTTCGTAGCCTCTGACGTCAATATCTTCCGTAAACATACATTCGACAATCAGCCTTCTACTGGCGGAAACTTTCAGTGTCTTCGAAGAATCGTAGAAGAGAAACGGATTTTCGTCGAAACTGAGCGGTAGAAGTCGTCGCAAACAGAATCGATCCGCCTCTGAATCCTTCCGCGTAACCACCAACGTAACGTAATGTAACTTGGTCGTTTTCATGCAGTAAAAGTCGACGAGGTATAGATTTCGATCGGGCAGGCTGAAATCCTCCGTTGGAACGCAGAGTCGTGTGTCCCCGAACGACGACCGGGCGTCCACTTCGCCCGTCTTGGATCCCGGTTTGACGCTGGCGGTGAAGAAGAGACCGTTCAGTCGGCCATTTATCGGCGACCCGGGGTCTCCGCTGTCGTCTTTGATGTATGGCCTCATTATTCCATTGTGTTCCGAGAGTATTTCGTCGAAGTACTTGCGTCGTTTGTTCCTGTAAAACCATCGAACGGGTACGCTTTTGGAACCCGCGTAGGCGATCGCTTTCTCGTAAAGTTCACTAATCTGGAGGATGGTCATTTCTGGAAAAACAAAATTCAACAAAATTGTCATGATGTAGCGCAGGTCAAGTGATAGTCACTTATATCCAGTGGCGGCCCTAGGGTTTGGCAAGCGGGGGGGCCGTTGGGGTGGCAACTTCTAATCATGGGGGGCCAACCATTTATTGTTTAATGTATATAGCATTAAGTATAGGGTCCCAACTGGGGGGCCACTGGGGGGGCAGGCACTCAATAGGGGGCACGGGCCCATCTGGTCTCCCGGTGGAGCCGCCACTGTTTATATCCTTTCTTTTAGCGCAATAATAATTATGCTACGCTTTAGCATTCCAATTTGTCTGTCCCTTTGATAAACCGACATATCTTAGAATGGAATTTCCAATGAAACTTGTTGTGAAAAAACTTAACATGCTTTAATAATGTGCACCAATTCAACTCACTGGATGCTTACCAGGTTACAGGAAAGGCTCTCAACCACGGGCGCCAACAGAAATTTTTCCAGGGGCAAAGCGCAGTAGTCACGTAGATTTCAATAGGCCTATATTCATTTCCTTAGTTCTTAGTTGAAGTTATCTTTATCAGTTTCACTTTGTGTAGTAGGCCCTAGTAGTGTTTTAGTGTAAAAATATATGTTAAAAGACAAAATATAGCTAGTTACAAGAATAGATTTGCATCTTCCGGGAGGAGCAAGTGCCCCCTCTTGCCCCCCGCCCCTGTAGACGCCCATGCTGTCAACCACCCTCATTCAGCCGATGTCGTGAAAACTGAATGCGCTCCTATAAAGACTTTGAATCCATGGAGCGACCTCTATATTTTTACCTCTACTGTATAACCCCATTGCTATATCTTTCCTAGAAGTGCAAATCTGCGGTAGTCTTCAGATGAGATTAGAAAAAGAGGAACCAGTGTACCTGCTTCTAGCTCTGTCGTTTTTTGGAATCGAATTTCACCAGCGTGATTGTCAAGCCCAAAGACTTCAAATCGGCGCCTCTGACTGACATCCTCCAACAGCTGCGGACATTCGAATTCCACCTGTTTAGCATCGTGTTCTTCGAGTGTTTTCAGGTAGTAAAACTTCGGCGTAGAAGAGGGAATGGACTGAACTGCCAATAGAAGCTGAGTTGTACCGGATGGAATGCTGGATACACTACAAACGTAGTCGTCGACGTACAGTTGCTTCCTGACCTCCAAAACGACTGATGTTCTGGACTCTATTTAGCAAAACGCGTAAACGCTACGAATTAAATTAGTAATAACATTCGTAACATTTATAATATCTAATAATTTTAGATTAATTGCCTGGGTAATTTATGTGGTTTTTGGGTGAAAACCCTCACGCTATTTCTGAAAATGTCTGGTTGAAAGTGAGCTGCGAAATCTTGGAGCATATATACCGTCGTGAAAATCCTCGATTTTCTTGAATCGACAACATCGACGAAGACTCTCTTCTAGCACAAGAAAGCCGGAATATTCATCTGCGGGTAACGTCAAGGCGTCTCTTTGACTAATCGAATGCACGGCGAAGGTCACGTGATCTTGCGTCTCGTTAACTTGGCAAAGACGCCCGCAGTTGAGGAGTAGCCGATGGTCCATCGCGGACACGGGGCAGAGGGATATAGGCACCACTCACCAGCACTGTTGAACCTTCGTCACTGTCTTCTGTAGAAGAGGGACGCGGCTAATGGACCAAACTCTGTCGCCAAAGTGCACAAGACAGCGTATCAATCTCTGCTTGAAATCTACTTAACACAACGGACACGAAGGGTTTCAGTATAGATTTTATGATGGGAGGAAAGTATAGGCTTTTTGGAAAAACCTGCACACACACATTTGAAACTGTATAATATATTACAAACATTAACCCAACTCAATTCATATACATGCTCGTTAGGTTGATATTTTGAGTTTTCTTTGTCTAATATATATGTAGTTCCATGGTTATTATATATATATATATATATATATATATATATATATATATATATATACTGTACGTTGTGTCCCCATTAAAGTGGCGCCATTTTAGAAATCAATATGTCTATAAGTTCATCAACACATTTTATCCAAAATTTATAAAATATTATCCACACTAAATTTCTTCTATTCTACACACATTTTGCAAATTTAAACAAAATCGGTGGCACAATTTATGAGATATTAATTTTTAACAATTTCAATCGAAAGACTCATTTCCACATTATTGAAAAATCACCTTTGCAGACGCGTCATTATAGGCCTATACAGGGTGGTGCAAAAGCCGGATTAGTCACATTTAGGTTTGCATTTAATACAGTCCGGTTTTTTGCCCCACCCTGTACAAATCTGTTAGAATTAATGGCGTAAAATCAAGCGTAATATCAAACATTCTCTTACATACAGACATGCACATCTCTGCATTATAACAGTCAAAAAGAGTTACATAGAACGTACGTGCGAGAATGTAAAACACTCGGTAAAATACAATAAACTACGAAGCATTATTAATTAATATGATAAGAGACGCTTTCTGAACTTACAATCGATTGCATTTCAATGAATTCCAGTAACGTTCACTATTGAGAAATAGACTCAAGAAGTCTGCTTTTAAAGACACTGCTTAATATTAAGTAGGTCAAGATATAAGCCGCCTGTGGTTGTATGAAGTCAGCTACGCTGTACAGTACATGGCTAAGTGACGGCAGTGTTTCTATAAACTTAAGTATGCCGTAAGGCCAGGGCTTTTTTGTAACAAAATATTTTCCGGAGCTCAACAGTCGGAAGTCACTTGTCAACATGCAAAAACAGTCTTCGGATTTTCCGGAACGCGGTCCGGATTTTCCGGAGCGCCGCTCCGCCTCGCTCCGGCACAAACAAGCCCTGCGTAAGGCCAGAATTTCCTCCTATTTCGCTTTTGCCAATATATGAAGGGCCTAACCATATGCATAACATTAGGCCTATACGCAGCCAATGTGATATAGCTGGACTTTGATAACGCTTTATAGTCTTACGTTGTTTATTAATACAAACAGTCTATGAAGTGGCCTAAAGGAGTTGGGTTTACGTACAATGGATAACTTGAGACGCATGGTTATTTCTAGGATTACCAATTTAGGGGGAGGGTGTCCGGGGGGGGGGTCCCCTGCTCAAACAAGTCTGAATCTGCCAAGCAAAAAAGGTAATCCCAGAGTTGAGATTGTGGGGTGAGGGTGGGGGGGGTGTCGGTCTCAAATTGGGGGAGGTGTTGGGAGTTTTAGGGGGTGTAAAAATATTCCTGGCTCGGGGGTCCACGGTCCACCCTCTTTTCTATTCTGGCGGGGACTGGTCGTAAGACGGAGATTATTAATGACACGAAGACGTTTTTTACGGTTGTTTTTGCTCGTGAAGACTTTTTCATGTGAACATCTGGGAATGTCGATGTGCCACCCCCCCCCCGCACACACCCTATTCCGGAATCATGGTTACGCCACTGCTTTACGGCCGATCAATGAATATAATTCTCACAGATTTGTATATAATGGCAATATAGGCCTAAGTGCTTTCCGCCTACAATATTAGGCCTACTATCAATCAATCAATAAACTTCTATGGCGTCACTATCATAATGCTGGTGTGATACCAACCGATTGCGTTCTGAATGCCAATCACTTTTGCTATACAAGAGATAGTGCCCTAATTTTTGAAAAAACGTGATTACTAGGTGCTCTTCACTTGCCTGTCAAAAGTGCTAGCTATTAGCACGTCTGCCAATACCATTCTCTGTAGTTTAAAAATGTCCAATTTACGCAATAGAGAATATCACAGGCAAAATTCGGAACGCCAAGCACTTTTGATATACAAGAGATAGTGGCCTAATTTTTTGAAAAAACATGATTACTAGGTCCTCTTCACTTGCCTGTCAAAAGTGCTAGCCATTCACACGTCTGCCAATACCATTCTCTGTAGTTTACAGAGGCGGATCTAGGGGAGGGCAGGGGGGTTCACATGTTCCCCGGGCGCTGAGGTGAGGGGAAGAAACACGTGCGAGGAACTTTTCTTGCTCGTCAGCACTATATGAAGAGAGAGTTGAGGGGCGCCGAAAACGATGTGAGGACCTTTTTTGCTTGTCAGTTGTTAGGGGCGCCAACGTACACTTTGTCCCTGGGCGCCGAATACCCTAGATCCACCTCTGGTCCGTAGCGTTGATTTGCTATGGCCGCCATCTTGAGCTTCCTTCCATTCTTTTGCAGTTATTGTTGCCGATCTGTTGCATCCAGGTCTTTTCCACCCGTTGATGGCTGCCGTAAGAGCGCTGTACGCTGGTTAGTGTTAGGGCGTGCCACATGACCAAAATTTTAAAGTGCTTGTCATGCCAAATAGGTATAGGCCTACAATTCGTCTTAAGACCAGATCTAAAATACCCCGTAATGCTATACAACAGGGCTACTCAAATTGTTTTTTTTCTTGGCGGGCGAGAACTTTATACAGAGACACGCGCGACTGGAGTCCGGTCCGACCAAAAGGCTTTAGTTAATTTTTATTGAAGAGCAAAATAACGTCGTCGCATATCCACCAGTGCTTTCAGCTTAAATAAAACACTGTAATAATGTATAGGGCCTAATTAATACGTTCTACCGCTTCGACTCTGCAGTTTAAGTAAGATCAGTATTTCCATATTATTTTGCGCAGTGGCGTACCCACAGGCGGATTTTAGTAAAGGCTAGGGTAGGCTTAAGCCTACCCAACTAATCCCACCAAAAGAAAAAAAATGTTTTTCCATCAACACCAGGTCTGTCACGTGCTGCATGTTGTCTGTCAAATGTCTACAAAATCGAACGAGAGATAAGGAGGGGTTTAAGAGAGCTGGTTTCTTGTATGACAAGTTCTATAGACCACAAAAATATTATATAATTGATAGCCTGTTTGCAGTGCGTTGCCAGGAATTTTTGGTTGGGGGGGGGGGCAAAAGGGGCTAGCATGTCAGATTTCTTACCCACACTGCCCCCCTTCACAGAAAATTTCTCACCGGATTGGCGCGAATCTGGTAGGTGGTCTGGGGCAGGTTGGGGGGGGGGCACTTGCCCCCATTTGCCCCCCGTGGCGACCACTAGTGTTTAGATGTCCGCTTGACAAATTTGAAAATAAGATAGGCCTATAGCCTAACAACGCCATTTTAGCATTCCAATGTCTTATCTTTGGTTTATAGTTCTAGACAATATCAATCAATCAATCAAGTTTATTTTTCTCAACATACTGATGAGTACAAATCAAGAAAAAAAGACAAGCTTAAGTTAATTAAACTATTAAAGTATAATACATGAATGTCCATTTGCTTGTACATACTTTAAAGAATAATGTTTCAAACTCATAGTACAGAAATCAGTTGAGAAAAAAAAGGATTGGCCTAAGGGATTTGTATCCCGTACAATTGGCCAACCTCAAAGTTTGTAATAATATGACATATAAAAGTCTTTAAAAGATGGAAATTAGGAATTATTTAGGGATCAAGTAGGAAGTGATTTAGTTTATTGGATGAAAGTAACCACAGATAGTACATATAGGCCTAGTCATATTGATTGTATAAAATGTAGTTAGTACATATAATGTATAATAAAGGTATTTAGTGATCATAATTGAGAATTTGAGTCAATATTAAATAATTTAGCCAAGAGAAAATTAAGTTTGCCATTTTAAAAGAAATATTTTTAAGTTAGTTTTAAATGAGGTTAATTGGTTTAGATTTTTTAGATCAGGAGGGAGGCTATTCCAAATTCTAGGTCCAGAAAATTTGTTAGTAAATAATCTGGCATTAGTACAATACGTTCTAGTAAGAGACGCATGACATTGTCTTTTACAAAAAACCTTCTCTTGTCTCAGTTCTTGCAGTCTAAATATAATCATATCAATAGGCGGGAAGATAGTTGAGTGGAAACAACGTTAGACGATGGAGCAGGAGGCCGCGGGTTCGATTCCCGCAGGAGCCCTAAGGTCGACTCAGCCTTATTTGCTAGAGGGAGACGGTAAAATGAGTAGCAGCGGTAAAAGGCTGCGATAAGTCAAACAGTTACACTACGCGATGCGCTAGCCCCGTATCCGTGGTATTGCACGCCTGGCCGATGGCTATAGCAACGGAGATCAGCGCCGCCCGACCTAATTAGACCTTATGCAATGGGCAAAAACGAGAAACGCCAGATCATTGAAATTGCATTTATACAGTTCCAGTAATTTTCAATGTTGTTATCAGATACGCGATTTGAGCTGCAAGAACGAGGCTTATACTCTGCAGGCCTACAAATCGTACAATCATAACGCAAATTCTTAATAGGGGGTCTATTCGGTGCATTGGCTTGACAATCTCTACTAAACAAATCGAAAAACTAAGCTTCGTTATGAAAATATTGCAACAGTCCCATAGAAAGACAACTAAAGTTACGCAATGCACAAAAGAAAATACTCTTGTAGATACAATTATACAACAGAAAATAGTTCAGCTCGATATAGGCCTAAAGCCTAAAGGTAGCATAAGAACACAATCTAAAAATAATTATCATTATCCATTAACAACATTGCAGTTTTCAAATACTTAGAAACATGCAAAATATCAACAAAAAATCATTTGCACAAAAAATCAGTGACTGAACGCCTTCAACAATCATAAGGAATTGGACGTAGCTAACTGGACTATAAGAATCATATTAAAGCAATAACCGGTAAAAGTTTACAAAGATAAGTGTATTATTCTGCATCAGAAACTGTATCGCGTTGTCTCTGGCGACGCGTACGCAGTGCATTGTCGAGGTCTAATGTTACATTTCGTGCAGTCGGGATTTTTTGGAACGCCTCCAACGGTGGAATGTCCTTTTCCGAAAATCGGGGTGCTGCGCATTTTGTACCCGCGTATGTCGATATCTTCGGTGAAATAAAGCTCCACGGTGAAATTCCTCCTCGAGCAGACCTGAAGTCTGCCGGCTTCGTCGTAGAACAGAAACGGATTTTCCGAACGGTTTCGGACGTCGAGCGATAACAGGCGACTCGAACAGAACCGATCGGCGTTCGAGCCTGGACTGGTCATCACCAGCGTGACGTAGTGGACGCTGCCCTTCATGCAGTAGTAGTCGACGAAGAAGAGGTTGGAAGCCCTGGCCAGCAGCTCCTCTGCAGGGACGAGGACCCGCCGTCCACCGAAGGCCGACTCGACCGTCGGTTCTCCCGTCTTCGATCCCGGCTTCACGCTGGCCATGAAGAAGAGACCGTTCAGGCGGCCGTTAATGGGCGAACCGGGGTCGCCGCTGTTGTCCTTCATGTACGCCTCCATTATTCCTCCGCGTCTTCGCAGTATCTTCTTGAAATACTCTGGTTCCTTGTTCCGATAGAATACTCGGCAGAGGGCGCTCTTGGATCCTGCGTGACTGACCGCCTTTTGGTAAAGTGCGTTGATATCTTCCAAAGTGAGTACTGAAAATTAAATAAATAACAATAATACACTAATAATAATAAATAATAATAATAAATAATAGATAACACTGGTAGGTCACATCAAAGTCCATAATGTCACACAAAATCGGAGACGATTGAATGACTGAGAGAGAGAGAGAGAGAGAGAGAGAGAGAGAGAGAGAGAGAGAGAGAGAGAGAGAGAGAGAGTCTTACTGGCTTGGAAGTTGAGTCTTTTATGGCAGATGATGATTCCGCCAGTGAAGTCCAGTCCCTCTACATCGATGGAGTAGCTGCATCCGGCATGGAAGATGACCGGAACCTCGAAATCCACCGTACTGCTCTCCACCGGAACCAGAAACACGAACTTGGGTTGTGGAAGACCTATCTGGACCACAGTGACGAGCCATTTGCGAACCAACGGCGTGTAACGGGTGATCATAAGTGAGGCGTTGTCGTAGGATTTCCTGTCCATCTCCACTGACATCAGCTTCGGCAGAACTACAGACGAATAATCAATTAAAATTTAAATAAATGAATGAATGTGAAATAAAAATAACATCTTGAAAGAAGAACAAGGCACCAAATTGGATATTCAGTAAATCTATTCACCTGGCTCTTTCTTTATTGCAATTATAAGTAATTATTGCATTCACGTTACATACTACCTATCCTCTCTTTATTACTCCATTCCTCCTAGCAGGATGCCTTATATTTCCACTTCGGAGTGACCATCGACTGATGCCAAATGCATAACTAGAATGGCGCTATAGAAGTGTTTGGTTAGTTACTTAGTTAGTCACTTTGTACAAAACTAAACGGCCCCACCCCGAGAAACTCAAGACAGAAATAATTTAAATTTACCGTCGACATCCTTATAGGACAGTCTGCTAAGCAGGTAACTGAGGATATCCTGTCGAGTATCGCGAGTATCCTTGGCAGTACAAGATACTATCGACTCCACAGAGAACTGTCTTTCACCGCTCTGTCGCGTGCCCCCCGCTTTCTCGAGCAGTGGCTCCACCGTTACCAGGAGATTTTCATCGACGGACGACTTCGGAACTTTTATCCGAATGGTAGATTTTGTTGAAGGTCTGCAGTCGATTATACGAGTCCAAGATTTATCGGAGTGTTTGTCATTGACGGTCAGTAGAATTGTCTTCGTGCCGTTGGTGTACTGCTTCCATCCGCTGATGCAAACGACGCCGTCGTCTCCGTCGTAGGATTTCGTTGCACTGAGATCGAAGTTTGCCATTCCTATGTCACACCAAGGTTCAAACTCAAGCATAGAATAAGGTGCATCAAAATATCATTGGGATGACAGACAGGCAGACAACTGGAAACAGAGACGGGTCGTCAAACGTGGCATAGCGAGGCGGCAGGGGCGAACTGCCCCGGGCGGGACAAGCCCTAGGGGCGGCATTTTCGGTTTTTAAAAAAATCCAAAAACAGAAATTCTTCTCTATATGTTACAATATGAAAAACCATAAAACGGTTACAAAATATGCAAAATGGTCATTAAGAATTCAAAATTAAACTTCAGTAACCGGATAAAAATGGACGACGGCGGCAGTAGCGTGCAGAGGGGGGCGGTGGCCCTGGGCACCGACCAGACAGGGGCGCCAAAATTGACTCGGCGACATTTTTTTGCTCGTCAAACATTTTTTATCGACTTGGCCCCGGGGCGACCACCACCCTGCACGCCACTGAAGTGCGGTATTTTCTATTTTGGTATTCAACATTAGTGTTAACATGGCGAGGCCTATATGTGCCTATAACACAGTCTTTGACAATCATTAACAGAAGGTGAAGAGTTTTACCTTTAGAAGATCTAAGATGAGCCAATCATTCGAAAATAAGAACGACTGATGTTCGATTCGAAATACTTCTGCAAAGTGACGCTGTTGCTCGAAATACAATCCTCTTATATTGACGGTCTTATGTTTTGTTTTCGCAAATTGGCGACCAAAGAGTCCTATTTTTGGACATTTCTCTGGGAAAATCCCACCAAGTCAGGCAGAGCGATTGGCCAGCTGCATCGAAACACGGAAAATTTTTGGTTTCCGTTTCGGTGTCCTATATATATATCAATGTCGCAGTATTTTAAAACCATGGAGGTTTTAAAACCCATTTAGGTGTTTATGCTGAGTCTGCAAAAAGGTAAAAGCTGAACTCAATAACCACTACGAAAATTACGTGCGTATATTCAGCTAACAAAATGATATATACGTGTGGAGGTTGATTGATTGGGGTCGAAATTAGGTCGACCTGACTAGAGTCACTAGACCATCATTGTCAATGAACTCGTTTAAGCGATTTCGATTTTTCAGCTCTACAGAAGAATGGTGAATGGTGCAGTAGCTCTGAAACAGAGACGATTTCTAAAGCTCCACTTCACAATGTAAAGCGGCATCGGCAGATGTTTCGCCAGATCCCAGATTCCCAATCACACGAAAAAAAGAGTACAAATCTAGGATTCGGATAATCGGATTGCAGCCTAAGATGGATAACAGGACAAAGTTGTGGAGAAATAATAAGCCCACGTGATGATATTGAGATATTGAAAGAGTTGTGAGGCCTGAAGTGTTCCAATATGAGTCCCAATTTTTGGAAAGCAACAAATCTGGGCCAGCTGAAAGCTGTTTAACTGTGCAAAACACTTCAGTGTTGTGCGTGTCTTTGCTACAAATTCCAAACATGACGCTTTTATAGTCGCTGTTTGTAATACTGTCGTCTCTTCTATCTCTGCTCTGTGCTCATCCGTTCGGCGTGTATGTGTCTGTGTGTCTCCGTCGACCGGAGGACTTCGAGAGGTGAAGGAGACCATTGAAGAGGACGATGGGAGACGAGGTCGTCCGTTGACGGAGGTGCGGGACGGACTGATCCGGATCAGGTCGTGCACCCGAAGGAATGCGACTGACGGTGCGGCTGTTCGCCGCCGCGAAGGCGACGAAGCTGATCGATCACTACTCGCAGTTTCATCCGAGCGTCCTGAACATGCAGCAATTCATCGACTTCGGTTCGTCGATTTTTGTTTATTTTTGCCATTAAATCTTAAATTATCGGTTTACTTTTCGTCTTTCCGGGCATTGTTTCATTATTTTCGAACCGCAGTTTGTGTTGTCATTTCGTGGATTTTGAGAAATTTTTTGTTGTCTCTGTGTACAGCTGATCAGATTTTAAAATAACAAAAAATTAAATATATAATTATTTTGAAGTTTTCAAATTCGTAAAGCCATCGACGAAGCCAGCTGGATTTGTATAGCGCATTAGTTTATGTACTTTGAAAGTTAAGTTGAATATATGTGATTGGATTCACTTTGTAGATGCTAGTTTGGAGATTTAAAAGCTGGTTATTCTTATTCTGTATATTTCATTTTTATTTGCTTAGTTGATGCATTCGTGTGTTTAGATGATTTGAAATGTGTTCGTATTGTCTGCCACTCTCCTGTGATTTAATTAATTCCTTTGTGTAAAGGCATGGCTTCACCTGTCCTTGTAGTTTGACCTTTGACCATTAACTGATTCTGTCCCTGTGAAGAACATTGTTGTGTTAATTCAGTCAGTCATGGTTCAGTGTTTTGTGATACAGGATCCAATTCATTGATCAGTTTTATTTCTTGTTTGATAAATTGTAAAACATCTAATGTGATGCAATAGTGCTAAATAATGCAGACAAAGCATCTAGGCCATTTGTATTCTTATGTTTTGGCTAAAAACAGTAGTTTCGGACTTCACGTGGACTAGAATTTGCAGCCCCCGATGGGAAATTGGACAACCAGAAAACAGAATTTTCAACCCCAACAAGGGGCAGTCCTCAGCCTATTAAAAATTATCCATGAAGCAAATAAATTACATTGCTTAGCATAATGGTAAAATATAGAAGTCATTGAAGATTTAATAGAGCTCTAAATAAGATTATTTCCTTGAAAAATTTTCGAATCACTGAATTTCAGGTCTCAACAACTTAAAGCTCATCTATTTTTGACTGCATACCCACGGACATGATTATTACCCTGGTTCTCACTCTGATGCAAGCATTCACTGATTCTAGATGCATTATTATAATGGCTCCAAAAAAGTTTTGTGATTGATTTGATTGATTGATTGATTGATTGATTGATTGATTGATTGATTGATTGATTGATTAAATATCTCAGTAAATAATTTTACTAGGGGTTTGATATTCGGATGTTTTTTGTGAACTGAATTCTATGTCAGGTACAAAGAATGCATCTCCAAGGAACTCATTCTTGTTTATGAGGAAAGAGTTGCCTGTCCGACTGGCGAATATCATGAAAGAGATCCTACTTCTTCCTGAGCAGCTTCTCAACATGCCATCAGTACAGCTGGTTCAGAAATGGTACGTCTGAGCTTGTATATCGTAAGAACATCCGCTACAGACATCCATTGTTTATGATTGAAATCGAGAAAGAGAATCTATAGTTATGCTATAATATCTAGGTAATTTTACTCAACAATTTTTCTATGTCACATCAGATATTTTGTTGTGTATTGCCAAATGCTGAAATACAGTTGAAAGTTGTTTGTTTTATTATTATTATTATTATTATTATTATTATTATTATTATTATTATTATTATTATTATTATTATTATTATTATTATTTAAGACAATTTATATAGCACAGTAGCATAATTGGAGCTAAAGTCAAGAGCACTTTACAAAGGAGTCACTTATAAGATATGTTAAATAAGTGTGTTTATGTTCCCTCTTGTATCCTCTCTGGAGTAAGTTACCCAAATCTTATATGTGTATGTTTGTGTGTGCTTGTGTGTGTGTATGTGTGTGTGTGTATAGGTACATGCAAAGTTTCGTTGAGATTGTGGAGTTTGAAAAAGCATCAACCGATGATAGTACCGTCCTTGCAAGGTTTTAAGATTACGTAATTAATTTGTGTTTGATGATAATTTAAATAATTTTGTATAGCATATCATGTATGCATATTGTATATAGTCCATGGTTTGCATCATGTATAAAGGCTAATCATATGATATTATATAGATGTAATTTCTTTTGTCATAAAGCGCGAGTTCCGGTCTTTTTAGTTACAGTCGTCATTATCTGAATGGTGAACAAATAGTGAGCATTGATCATCGTCAATATTAATTCGAGATGTATAAAGCCAGTGCTTAGTATTGAGTGGCAGAGTCCAAGGTAGATTCAATTAGTTGATTCGATTCCAAGGCCTTCCTGTAGCAGTCTCATGTTGAACAGTGTGGCGATTAGCTGATTGTCTCAGATGGTTTGAAGAGCTGTTTCATCTTTTTCCAAATGGGTTGTCCTAGAAGTTTTGTAACGAATCATCTGATTCGCCGACTGGCGATTTTTAAGTCTCTAATGCTTGGGCATCTGTAAAATTTAAAAGATGCATATGGATGTCAGTAAAAGTGTTTGTAATTTTGTAAACCGTTTAATGACAGTGAATGGAAAAAACATCAGCTGTCATGAATGACCTAAACTCCATTTGATATTTTCCATTCATAATATAAAAAATACAGGGCCTCTATTTTACGTTTTAAGCAATCACTCGACTATCACAGGCCTGACCTGATGTTCATTTATAGTAAATAGTTAATAAATTAAGTTGAAATTAAAATATTCTCTCCTTTTGGGAATGAAATCTTTATTTTGCAGATTTAACGAAACCCTGGACAACATGCGCAATCGTCACAAATCGGTTGTTGAAACGATGGCCGAAGGTGTAATGGAAATGAAGGAGAATGGACTGAGTGGGGACGTAAACCTCCTCGACAGCAGGGTGCAGTACTTTCTGGACCGGTTCTACATGAGCCGCATAAGTATTCGTATGTTGATACATCAGCACTGTAAGTGTTCTCTGCCTTGTTGTTGATGTTGCTTTGAGAATAACAAAAATTGAATTAAAAAATTTGGTGATCACTTGGACAGCTGGTATTTGGCATTCTTTTATTTCTACGTTTGCATTTGACACATTTATTTTGACTTTGCACATATTTGCATTTTATTATAAGCAACTAACAGTAAGTTTAGTAATTAAACAAGTAATTTGAGATGTTAGATAATTTTCTATTATTTTGCAAAATGGGGGTCAATTTTTTCACCAAGGCAGTGGGGTTCAGGCTATATCTACCGCACTTTTTTTACCACCTATGGGGTGGCACATGTAAAACCCAGCATTATTTGGCCTCACTTAAAGATAGTTGTTTGCACTTGTGATTATGGTGTTAATTATTTTCCTAAAAAGTTACTCTAAGGTTTGGTCTCTGTTGTTTGATTGTAGTGATGCTGTTTTCTAATCTCGACAACCATCCACAGCATATTGGGAGCATAGATCCAAAGTGCGATGTTCTTTCAGTTGCAGAAGGCAGGTTCTTGTCCTCTTCGGCTTTTTATATTTCTGTATTTGACTCTTTTTCTGCTGATTTGACACTCCAGTTTTCTTGCAATTGAATTTCTGATCGAAATTTTCTTCCAGTTAAATCAAAAAGCTGTGTGTTAATCGCTTAATTTATCTCTTGATTTGAGACCAAGAAATGGGAAATTTGACGCTGTCTTTCCATCTTTAGTTGTTTTATTTAATGAATTAAAATATTTTTTATTAAACTACAACTTGACAAATATAATTGATGTTTCAAAGATGCTTTAATGTATTACTAGCTGTTACATGAGGAATAATGAATATTAATATAATGGACATATGCATATGCATTATCTATGATATAGTTATGTACAGAATATGAACAAATGCCTATAGCATGTTAAATACATGCATGCAAACATTGATGTATGTATCATATGCTAATTTTTGTGATGTTTTTAAACATAACTGAATTTTATTTGTGCTTAGACCATGGATTTGTTATACTTTGGTTTTGATGATTTGAATATATCTAGATTTTTATGTTTGTATTTCAGACGCGTACGATAACGCACGATTTTTGTGTGAGCAATATTACACCAATGCCCCTCTTTGTGACTTCAGATGTCACTTCGGTTAGTGCAAGCGGCACTCCTAGCCTGATGTTTTGAATTATTATTATTCTGTCATGCCCTGTTAATTTTATGGATGATGGGATGACCACGTTATGTGAGTGGAGTGGATGGACTGGATACATGGCTGAACGCATGAGCGAGTAAATGAATAAGGCATGTGTGAACGAATTAATTAATTTGTGCATGAATGAATTTATTTGGTCCTGTGTGAATTGATTTGCATGGTGAATTGAAGATGCTTTTAATCGTGATCGTAACATTTTTGCCAAATCGATTGGCTTTTCAAATGCAGGACACAATGGAGCATCAGATACTGAGGGCAGGATCATCATGACCTACGTACCTTCTCACCTGTACCACATGCTCTTTGAACTCTTCAAGGTGACTCATGTGATTTTACCTATACTGTACCTAATTGCTTTTTTATTTTTATAGGACGTCAGTGGCGTAGCCAAGGGGGGTTGGGGGTTAAAACCCTCCTTGGGCTCCCCGGCAAAAAAATTTGTTGAATGTGTTCCCATTTTAGCGATTTTTAATTTTCGGACACGGTTTTGAGGGTCAAAACCCCCCTTGGGGCTGCTGACTCTTTGCTTGTCAGTATCTGAAAGGACAAATTTTAGAAGGAAAGACATAGGATAGATACATAGGATGACCTTTTTTGCCCGTCAAGAATTTTCAAAAGTTGGTTACAGTCAAAGGTCAAAACCAACCCCCCTTCAGGAAATCCTGGCTATGCCACTGTAGGACGTGGTGCATTTCACTGCAGATTTTGGAAAAATTGAAAACCTAGTGTTTTCTTTATGGAATTTTATCAATCTTCTGTATCCAGTTTGTTTATTTCACATTTTATTTGGCGCATATTTTCTTTTTCTTTTCCCATCTGCGTTTGTTTTGTTTGCATTGGCTACATGGGCATTTGGTCAATGCGTGTATATTTGTCACATGCACTGCTATGCTTAGAATGCGATGCGAGCTGTTGTCGAATGTCACGGAGAAACTGCAAAGTTGCCAAATATTCAAGTGTTAGTCAGCAAAGGCCGGGAGGATGTGACAATAAAGGTAAAATTTCTAGCATGTATACCATTAGTATGAAACTTTGCCTATATATCCACTTCTATTTATATACAAGTGCACATTGTAGATTTTGGTGTTTTTAACATTCTTTAACGGTCATTCACATGGGGATTGTGTTTGTGTGTAGCTGTCGGACCAGGGAGGTGGTATCTGCCGCAGTGAAACCGACCGCCTCTTCAACTACATGTACTCTACCGCTCCGAAGCCTCCCTCCCCAGACGCAATTGCAACAACTCCGTTGGTTAGTGAACCCGGTTGCAGTCGCCCACCGCACCCTCAAACGCATCCCTTGGATTTTGAACCAGGATTCTTGTCTCTCTGCCGGTTCCTAACCGCCCGTTGTGTGTGTGTGTGTGTGTGTGTGTGTTTGTTTTTGTTTCCATTCATTGAAATTGTTCTGACAGTGTGATATTTTATAAGAAATGTGTTCCTCAGAACGGTTGGTATTATTTATGTGCAGAAGATTAATTAGTGCAGAAGGTCGAAGGTCAAGGTGTGCAGGTTATATAGGCGGAGTCTAATTTGGCTGAAATGATATTGTTACTTTGTATTGTTGCATTTGCTTTGCAGGCTGGTTATGGCTATGGCCTTCCCCTTTCACGTCTCTATGCTAAGTACTTCAATGGTGATCTTTGGTTGAATTCGGTTGATGGTTTTGGCTCGGATGCTATGATAGCGCTGAAGGTATCGGATATTTTACGTCATGATATTCTGGGAGTTCAAATTTCGTGCGCCATCATCATCATGCATTGTGGGACTTTGTCTGTAAAATCTGGTTCTTTGTAAAGGTTCAACAGATGTTCTGATGTTAACTGTTCCTTGTAAAAGAAAATTTGACTACCTCATCAAAGTAACTTTACAAAGGATATAATTGGATGATAGTGTAACATAATGGTTAAGCAACAGCAGCAACAGTAATGTGATGTTGATGTTACGTGCGTGCTCAGGTGTTTCCTTGTGACGCCAGCGAATTGCTTCCTATCTACAACAAGACGTCGTCGTTGAAGTACACTTCGGCCACTCAGGTTGGAGACTGGAGTGACCGTCAAGGGTCGGTTGACATCAGCAAGCGGAAGTAGTCTGGTTACTCGCCTCCGCCCGCCGTTGCTCCCCTGGAGGCGGTCTGATCACTCGCCTCGTAGTATGGATCTGAGAAAGTCTCGAGAGACATTTGCGCGTTTTTGTTTCATAATATTCTATTTGTTGATCATATCTACTTCACATACAATTCTTTTCTTGAAGATGGTTGAAATTCATTTGGTCTATAGTTTTATATTTTACATTAGCATAGAGAACTTTATATTAACAAAAGTGTTCTTTTATTCCGGTAGGTCTGATGCACCGTAATCTTCGTTGGTTATTTTAAATAGATTTTCAGTTCGTTAATTCTCTCAGTTTATCAGTTGTTATTCTTTTTCAAAAAATATCAGGATTGTTGAGCAGCTGTTTTTAACTCAGTGTTTATAGGTTTGAACTGATTAAGTGAAACAAACAGCTTTAAATTTGGCATCATCTATTTTGTCTTATTCAAATATCATAGGCAAATGCTACAACAGCGTGCAATGTGAGTGCTTGTATTATACTGGTTAGCAATTAGTTCTCCCATGTGAATGTGAGTTTTAAAGCCTGACAATAAATAGCCGTACTACGTGCGAACGTATCGTTATCGTACGAAGGCTGGATTTCACAGATGTCATTGTGGTTATAGCTTTGGTTGTCTGTGTTTTTGTCTGTTTATCGTTAAGTATTACTTGTTTGCAGAGTTTTTTTCAGCAAGTCATCGATTTTGCTAGTACCGATTGGTACTCGTGATGTCCTGTACAAAGCATTGCAAAGCAAACAGGCATGCTGTTTGAAGTACTTTTGCAGCTGTGAAGGTCTATTGAATATGTAAGGATCTGTTTATTATTATGGGAAATAAGGTTTAGAAATTGGTATTTTTAGACTTATCTGCGATAGAATGTGTCCGTTTTTCTCTGTCATACTTATTGATTGCTTTGTTTATCAATGATGTAATCCGATAATCTCGGTTTATTTGCACACAAACCTTGTTCTACAATTGATTGTCAGTCTGGAGTTTGAGCGCTTGATGTTTTTGGATAAGCGATGAAGCCATCATGCTCATTATAACTCTTTATTGTGAGACATTTGTGATGTTACATCTACAAAAGACATAGAAGAAAGGCTGCAAAGATATGGAAATTTTGAAATTAATATTTTATTTCTTGGATTTTTGTGCATTGTGTGTATGTTGTCTATGTCTGTCTACCTGTGTGGGTGTATGTGTGTGTGAGTTGAATGGATGCATCATTGGTTACGCATAGTCATGAGGTCTGTGATGCTCATTTGTCTCTGCTATGACCAAAAGTAACTCTGCTGTAACTGTTTAAACTACGTAATGGTTTACAACTATTAACTACAATACCTAAATAATTATACAAGCCAATGCTGATTAATCTGGATGTTGTATGCATGTAATTCGTCGATTTTGATGCAGTATTTGATGTGGCTTTACAACTAAAATGTGTGGATTTCTCTCTATGGTTTATCTTTGAATTAAGCGAATGATGTGATATGAGTACAGTTTGCTAAAATGATGGTACTTGATGCAACATCACTCTGTAGTTAGCGTTTGACACTTTGACACTGTGCCTTTGTGGGCATTTTTATGCTTTTATCAATTTATCAATTTAATCGATTAAAATGAAGTACTGTAACACAACATGCCAAGTTGTTGTTGTTGTTGTTTTTAGCATTTTAACATCTTTAGAGAATTTCAAAACTTTAGTGGTGGATTGCCCATTATCCTGATATCTTTAAGCTGAAACAAATGCATAACCAATGGAATGTTTGAGATAATAGTGCTACGTTTGTATAGCAGTGGCGGCTCCACAGGATTGAGTGCCTCCCCCCAGTGGCCTCCTGTTGGGACCCTATACTTAATACTACATACCTAACAATTGGTTGGCCCCATGATTAGAAGTTGCCACCCAGTGTTTATTCTAGACCTCTGGGGAATTCCCCCCAAAGTTTTAAAATCTCAATTTTTTATATATTGCATGGGGATGGAAATTCCCCCCTCAAAAAAGTGTGACGACGAGGGGGCTTTTTTGGAGAGGGAAAAAATTTAAAGATGACAATTTTATATGTGCTTGCCAGGGCATTTGAGAAGGGTAACAAATATTAGAGAGATTGGAAGGATGACCTTTTTGCTTATCACCACATTTTAAAAGGAAGATAGCCTTTTTTTGCTTGTCAAGATATTTGGAGACTCAGACCTTCCCCCCAACATTTCAAAATCCCCCAATGTCAAGGTGGCTAGAATAAACACTGGTTGTCAGCCAAACGGCCCCCCACTTGCCAAATCCTGGAGCCGCCATTGTTGCGTAGTATTTACTACGTGGCAGTGCTCTCGGAATTCTCAAGCGCAAATTAATGTCATACTAAGAAGGTAGGCCTAAGTGGTCGAACTGTGGCGGAAAATTCGGTATCAAACGTTCCAAACAACAAACTTGTGAAGATTTGTTATATATATCATCTCTACACCGTTATAGATATATACATTTATAATCGGATTTTCTCAAATCCCACAACCTGTGTAGGGGTCCCCCTTAATAGGGATTTAATAGGTATGTGCGGGTACGGGTACCACATTTTCGGGTACGGGTCGGGTACGAGTGTAGCGTATACGGGTACGGCTATAGCGGCTACGGGTAGGGCCGACGCACATTTTTCGACCGCTTTATCACCGGCGGGTCGGGCGCCGAACCAATTTTATCGGCGGCGGCGGCGTGGACTTTATTGGCGGCGGCGGCGGCGGCGTCGGCGGGTACAAACGGTTAATACAGTACAATACGTGTGACTACAAAGGACACCATATGACATCGTCGTTTTTGTTCAACTTGTGGTTTTTTGTCACCCGGTTAATTTGAAAACCAAACTTTTTAGTAAAAATAAAATTATTTTTTCTCACTACTATAGCAAATTAGCAATGCAGTAATAGCCGCCCCAAAAAATAATATTGAGTAAAGTGTATTAGTGTAACTTGTATATCGCGTTCAGTTTGTCAGACAGCATGCATTTTACTTACTGAAAACATAAATGAAATACAGATGACGTCATCTGACATCATCAGTAATAAATCTATAATGGCGTAGCCAAAGGTGGGTCATTCATGCCGGGTCATTTGACTCCTCCAAGGAACCTTCGACCGAGAAATGTTATTCATGAGGAGGTAAAGTTTTGTGGTTTAACTTGAGCTCTAATGCCTGCTCATAGATAAATTATATCTACTAAATATTTTAAACAAGCCCATTCATCTAGGCTTAGGCTAGCTGACTGATTATCCTGATTCCTAAGTACTGACTAGATCTGTCCTAATCTAAACATGCGTGCTATTTACATAAATACAGACTTAACTTTAAACAAGTTCTTGTCGAAATATGACATGTTTTAAAAAATGTACTCTGCTTTCATATTTTTACTATTACTATTTCACTGTTGCCTCTCTATAGTCTAAGGATGACAGTAACGGATACAGGGGTTCACGGGTCCGTGTACAGGTTCTTAGGATTGGAACCCGGTGACAGAAGATATTCCAAACCGCACCCGGGTCAAACGGGTCCAACTCAAAAAATCCAAATTTCAACCAATGTCGAGGACGGTTTCTGTTGAATGATGTTTTGTATAAGCGGGCAGGGTAGGTTTTTTTGTACACAGCTTTCTGGTACGGGTCGGGTGAGATCTTCTCTGGGTATAGCGCTAGGGGGTACGGGTAGGGTATCGACAGGGTCATCATCATCATCATCATTGCTTTCTGCCAACCCATTGGTGGCACTGCTGGGTTAACACAAGACATTTCAAGAGGCATCGTCACCATCCTGCCCTCTGCCAGCTCTTCAGCGGCAATAGCGAGACACAGAATGTTTTTGATCCGCCTCCTGTTCCGATGTCTTGCCGTCCTTCCATGACCCTGTTTTCGCCGAGCACTGGTCATGATTTCTCGGTATATCGAGCTGGCCGCAATGCCCCATATACAGTAGTTGGACACGCGCCCTCTGCTGGCACGACAGCGAACGAAGATCTTCCGCCAGTGATGCTGTTCTTCCATGCTCTTCAGTTGAATACATCCACCATCCCTGCCGTTGTCTTATCGTAGGGTAAAAAAGTTTTTTCACGGGTACGGGTAGGGTAGGCATTTTGCTGTACCCGCACATCTCTACCTCTGAACCTTACGTGGCTGCGCTAACGACGTGTTACTGAACTTACTGCACAGTCTGTGAGATGCCATAAGGTGCATGGTTGAGTTAACATTTAAATTATTATGGAGGGCCAGATCTAAGCCGTCAATAACTGAGAATTCTGTTCAAGTCTCGAGTAGACTGCTTGCCTTTCACTACCTAATAGCCTACTCGTCAAAATTAGTGATGAAACACAGGGCATTAGTGGAGCCTACCGTGGGGCAGCCAGGGCTCCGCAATAGGCCTACTTCTGCAATTTTCTCCGCCCCTCCAGCGAGAGCCAACTGCATAGGCCTACGTACGAAATACGCTCCGGTTTCACGGTTTTTACGCTTCATTAATTGACAGAAAAAGTTATTCCCTGGAACATTTGTTGATCTCTTGCTGTGGTTTTATCTCAAGTTTGGTTTGGACATTGGTCAGGACTTCCTCTGATCGCAGTATCTGGGTTTTGGTTATCGGATTTCATTTCGTTTAGTTGTTTTTGATAGCTGTTCAATTTTATCCGTTCTTCGCTTTCATTTCTGCGTGTGTTACCCGCATCGCCGTTTCGAATTATAGGCCTACTATTCTCGTCTGTCGCTGAAGAGATCCTATCAGTCTGCGAACAGAAGCTAGCAGCAGATTGCGAACCAGATCTGTGTAAAATGTTGATACTTGCCATACATTCGTCCGAAAATTCCTTCGAGATGTTTACCAAGTACGTGTCTCCTGCAAACGCTTGCATCTCTTCTCGTATTAGGCGATGCAAATGGCGAAACGATATCAAGCTGTCCGGGATGTCGTGGAAGTCGTTGTTGTGAATTTCGTCATCGGAATAGTTTCCGACTTGGAAGAATTCTCTGATGAATTCTGGACTGGGCCTGGGTGCCGGACTCGTTGCTGTGCTCATCTGTGAAATTCTGTTGCAGATTGAAGGTACTAGCTTGCCCAGTTCCGCTTGGAGCACGGAGCGAACTCGTGACTCTATTAGGCCTAGGTCAACTGCGTCGTCGAAATGTTGTTCCGTTTGCGATTCGGCGTGTTCGACCTCGGGAAGTTTGATTTCCTCGTAATGATGCGATCTCCTGCGGAAGCTGGAATTTGTGAAATCGTTGAATTTCTTGCTTTTGCTTTTCCTATTCAATATCTGAGGTAGACTTCCTACCGTATCGTCTTCGTCAAATTCAGACTCTGAATTGACATACGCTGGAAAATTAATCTGCTTGGTTATTCTGCTGTGTGGAAATGGTTCGATCGTCGCGTTATCTTCGTTTACCTCCCCCCACGGCGAATCTCTATCTCCAGGCAGTTTGATTTCTTCATAGGTAGGCATACGAGCGAGCTTTCTTTTGCTGTAACTTGATGTGCTGCTTGGCACAGAAATTGTCTTCGGTTCGTTGCTAGAAGTCCTAGACTGGACTGTTTGGATCTCGACAACGTGTTTCAATTGAGGACGATTATCTTCGGGCAGTTCTTCGTAAAAGTTAGTTATTTTATGAAAACCGGATGGATCTTCTTGCGTAAATTCGAGTCTTCTATCCGATTCATTTTCAGCTTTCGACTGCCTGGACTCGTTACCTTTTTCGAGGAGCTCACGGCAAGAATTTATACATTCATAAAGATCAATTTTCTCGTATTTTATTTGATTATTCTGAGTGTAACCGTGCATTGGTATCTCCGATATCTCGCCAGCCTCGGTCTCAGATATATTCTGGGATGAAAGTTCATTCGTTTCAACGCCATCCAAGTGACATTTGATGACTTGATGAAGATCATAATTGATCTCTAATCCCTCTCGGTCGTTCGGTGTCAATTGTGTTCCGTTGAGTTCCTCTTTCTGAAACAGCCATAGTCGATCAGTCTCCCTGACCGAAGAGTGTGTCACAATATCATCATTAAAGTCATTCGATTTCGCCGCAATAGGTCCAGGTTCACCTCTTATAATTTCGTTGCAAAGACTATCGTTATTGCCAGATCTCGCCACATTCTTCCTGCAAGGAACAGCGTAAATGGGAGTAGAGCCTAAAGTTGCGTCTACTCTGACCAGCATAATGTCGTCTTTGTCGTCGGATTCTAAGAGGAAAGAGACGATTTGTTCGTGTTTTTTTTCTTTCGCTCTGTACGCTGCAGTGGCGCCATCTATATCACGGGCTCCGATGTCTACTCCGCGTCTCGTCAAAAACTCAGCGACCTCTCGGTGACCCATGGCGCATGCATAGTGGAGAGGACGCCATTGTCGCCTGCATTTCAAAAAGTTCAAGTGCCATCAATCAATCAATCAATCAATCAATCAATCAATCAATCAATCAATCAATCAATCAATCAATCAATCAATCAATCAATCAATCAATCAATCAATCAATCAATCAAATAAGTTTATTTTTCAACATCCTGTTGAATACAAGTCAAGAAAAGAAAAAGTATGTTATAAACTAATAAAATAAATAATATATATATATATATATATATATATATATATATATATATATATATATGCAGGGCAGCAGGGGCGGCTCCAGGAATTCGGGATGGGGCTCTGTGTTCCATTCCCAGCTTTCATTTGTAGGTCTATTTGACCCTTTCGCTATGAACTAATTTGGATTTGTGCATGTTGTCAAAATGTTTATTAAAATAGAAGACGACACTCGTTAATATCATCGTGTAGTTATAACTTTTAGCGGCGTCGCCACGGGGTTGTTTGGGGTTGTTGAAACAACCCCACTTTAAAAAATATGACCAACACAATTTATGTAAATCCGTTGACTTTTGTTGAAGGGGGGATAGTGGAGGGAAGGGTCGGCCGCGGCTTCAGTGTTCAGTTGCATAGTGCCTTCAGTTAACAACCCCACTTTGCAAAAGCTGGCTACGCCACTGATAACTTTTCGGCTGTTAGGCATGAGGACAAATCAGCTAAATACATGTTTCGGGTTGGTGAAACTGGCGATGATGCATGCGATGATTAAGCGGTTTATGCATAGGCCTATGCAAATATGGCCTATAGACCAGACGGTGGGACGGTTAAGCCTAACTAGCCTATCACACGAATGCATAGCGCAGTCATTATGGGCCTATAATAATATTGTAGTGTAGTTATTGCTAAGTTAGCAAGCTTATAGGCGGACTTAGGCCTAAACGTTTGCCACGATTCATCAATTACGAATAGGCGATGGGCAGGTTGCCAAACTGGAAACTAAAGTGTCAATTTATTAAAGCGATACCACGAATGACGTGTGCATAGGCCTACTGCATAGGCCTATCACGCATCGTGACCAGTTCGTTATGGCCTGCAATAAAATTTAATGGTAAATTTAAAATATGCCTAAACTGAAAGTAAACAGTTTTACACATGTTTGTTTCTGCTTAATTCGGCTTCCGTTTTGATATTTTTAAAATTTACGTTCATATGATTTCATTATTGAAAATATTGTGCTATACAATATAGGCCTACTTAACTTAGAACATTAGCTGTTGTAAAGAAATAGGCTTATCTATAGACCTAGCTAATAGGCCTAGGACCAGAAATTAAATTGTCCACAGAGTGTTTAATCAAGGCGCTATAGAAGTGCTACGTTGTCAAACTGTCCATGCATAATATGTAGAGATTTAGACAGCTTAACTTAAACGTACCTTGACGGACGAGTAGCCTAGGCCTCCCCCCCGCTACGCTGCATTAAAATTTATTTCACTGCTAGGCCTAAAGGGTTAACTAGAAGTCAGAAAAGAACCTACTAGGCCTAGAGGACAAGATGGCAAAGAATGAGATTACACAGCAAGACCATGAAGTGAATGAATGGCGGGTGAAAAAAACACATAGGCCTAGACTTAGTGGTTCTGAAATCTCACACATAGGGCAGATCCTACTGAACAACTCTATTATTATTATTATTATTATTATTATTATTATTATTATTATTATTATTATTATTATTATTATTATTATTATTATTATTATTATTATTATTATTATTATTATTATTATTATTATTATTATTATTATTATTATTATTATTATTATTTTATTTATATGAGATTTTAAGCGATTGCAGTTATACACACCTGTCTTTCACATTCACGTTGGCCTTGAATTCGTCTACCAGTTGAACGACAGTTTCCAGTTTTCCGGCAAACGTCGCCAGATGGAGCACCGTAACACCGTCGCCCAAACCGACATCAACGTTCAAACGAAACTGGAGTCCTCTCCGGATCACTTTCTCAGCTCCACAGACTCCGGCGTAGTGGAACGCCGATATGGATCGCACGCCGTACTCGATCAGTGACTTCAGTACCTGGTCCTCCATAAGTATTCCGGTACTCAGCAGCGACCCAATATCCAGTTCGAAGCGAAGGACCTCTGCCCAGAATTGAATGTCCCCCGTTTGAGCGATCAGGAGGTCCAGCTGGTGCCATTCCCTCTTGGCCAGGCGCTCCAGGACGCCCTCTGCTACCGCCTGCCTCTGCTCTCCCTCGTCCATTTTCCCTCGCCAGAGAAGAAAACCACAGGAACATCCATAGATTTTAATAGCACTAGATAGCGTCTAAAGTTTTCCACCATTTTAAACTCAAATTTCAAACTTAAATGGTAACCATTGTCAAGCAGGGACGTAGATAGGAATGGGCTTGGGGGCTCAAGCCCCCTTCCCAAACCTGAAGCTAACCCCACCTCAAAATTAATTCAAGCCCAAATGGTGTTGCGTGCTCAAAAGGAAGAAAGGGGAGTGAATCTTGGGCTTCAGCCCCTCCCCCCAATCTAAAATCCCTCCCATGCCTGAGCCTGGCTACGTCCCTGCTGTCAAGATGTCTAAAGAGTAAGGGGTAATTGGCTAATTGCATAATTACGTAACACTGGAAATGGCTTTTTTGACCCACCCAACCTGTAACGATTAGTAGAGTTTCAATAGCCAATGCACCTCTCGGTCCTCAACAGTAGGTAACAAATATGCCGTCGTTAATACGCTACGCATATATAAAGGCCTAGATACAATGTCGTATCATTTCCAGTGGTGGTTCCAGGAATTCTTGGTGGGGGGATGAAAAAGTATATAGGAAGTTGGTGGGGATGCAAAGGGAAGAAGAAAAACAAAAGAGAAGAGACAAACATGTCATTTTTAGTGTTTTGCCCACTAAATGTTAAAAACCTAGCAAAAAAGGCCGACAAGCAAAAAAGACGGCAATTCACTGTATTTTTCACTAATTTTTTGAAAAACTCACGGGAAAATAGGTTGACAAGCATAAAAGGTCATCCGGAACCCCGGTGGGGGGATGCATCCCCAGTCATAAACATGGTAGAACCACCACTGCTCACTTCATTAATACGCTGTCTCTCTACTGTTCGATGGCACTGTGGTGTAGTATGAAATGGCTGGGTGTGCTCTATTTAGAACCCTGTAGATCGAAATAGATAATGATATTATTGATTATTCTTGCAAATGTTAAAGTAATGAAGAAGGAACAAGAGGAAAATGTGGATTTTGTCGGAGAATTTCTTCAAATCGATTAGATTTTTACATATCTAGGGCCTATATACCTTCTATTCAACAGGCCTTCAATAGGCTTCTCTCACAGAGCGAATTAATTATAAAACTTGTTTTTGATGTCTATAAATCCTGTTGCAGGCCTATAATGAACCAGATATCTTAATATGCGGCAATTCCCTCGATCGCCCTACTAGGCATTCCGTTAGGTATTCGCCAGGTGTTAGTGTGTAGTATTTTTGGCAGATATTAACGTTAAATGTAACCTTGTAATAATGACCGCTATGCCAAAGTCTCTAGCTGTGACTGGACCTTTACCGTTGGTAAATCGGTTTTTAAAAGCGTTAGCCTACGTAGGCTAACATCAAGCTCACATCCACCCACGTAACGATTTCGACGACCCCCCCCCCCCCATCCTCCATCGTTACAAAATTCTATATTGGCACTGACCTACACTGCATTGTAAAATGGAAAGCTGCATGCTTCAGTATACGTGTCAGATGTCATATTATAGTGTCTACAGTATCTATAGGGCTAATTAAAAGTCTACGAGAATCACTTACCACGCGACAAACCGTTTGTTTAATCAGCGTTGTTGCGGATGCGACATTACTAGGCTCTGATAATATAATCTCAGTCACACCTGCGCGTCAATATATCTAGAAGCCAGTGACTGGCTGACTGACTGACTGACTGACTGACTGACTGACTGGTCGTGTTTCTGCGTGTCTTGTCAATTACTGAATTTCGCTCGCCACGGGCTTTGCGTCCTCGCGTTTATTTCCGTCGTCAGATAGGCCTACAAGTCCCTCTACTTACTGCACCACAGCATCTTTTCAGTATCTACAGTATGGCGCAAACCATGGGCGAGTGCATAGCCCACGGAGTGTCGTCATCAGATCCGAGTTTCTCTGTGTCAGGGAAGTAAGGCCTCTATCTCCCCCAACTCTAAAAACTATCCTCTGTGCACGTATAGGCCTACATTCGTCTTGGTTGGCACGTACACTGGGAGATCAGCTCAATTTAGGCCTATAATTATCTAGGAGGCCTACTTTTTAATTTATTGTTTCGAATCCTAGGCTTCCGCAGCTGTAGCGGTTCTTTCCCTGGGCCTGGGCCTCGCAGCAAATGTGTGCCTTCAACGCCCCGAACTTGCCACTATAATTATGATCTATCCCTGCAAACATAATCCGGGCCCAAGAGGTTATGCTAAACAACAGAGTTACTGTTGTTTTACTGTATCAAGGAAGTCGCGTCTAATTAGGCCTAATTGACGAACAGTAATTGTCTACACGTGACTGACTAGGCCCTATTGAGGAAGAAAATGCGCAGTCGGACTTTTCTTCTCTCAGATGCATAATTATTATAGGCGTAAACTTTTATCCGGGCGAGGCATATAGGGGTTGGGAACCTCAGAGTGGGTTAACAACTTAACGTACCCCGTGGAAAACCTCTCCGGTTGTCTGCGCGCGCTCAGATGATCTGATCCCATGTGAGGCAGCAGTGGCGTAGCCAAGGGGGGAATTGGGGATTAAACCCTTTTGGCTGCCGACGAAATTTTTTTACATGCTTTTCCATACATTTTTTATTTTCAGACGCGATTTTGAGGGTCAAAATCCCCCCTTGGCTGGCTGCCGATTGAAACATTTCTAAGTGCTATAGAAAAAAGAAAAAAATACAACGAATACGAAGGTGACGACATTTTTTGCTTGTCAATTTCTAGAAAAGGAAAAATAAGAAAATTTTGCAAGTTTGGTAACGATCGAAACCAACGCCCCCTTTCCGCAAATCCTGGCTACGCCACTGTGAAGCAGACAAATGCATGGCATGGGACCATCAATTAACAGTCCCAGACACGTCTGCCGGCTAATCTGAAAGATGAAAGTGTGTTACCTGTTGTTAGGCCTATAGACCTATAAGCCTACGCGGTGATATTTTTGAAATTTATCCAGCGGCGTCGCCAGGAATTTTTGGTTGGGGCGGGGGCAAAAGGGGCTAGCGTGTCAGATTCCTTACCCACCCCTCACCCTCCACAGAAAACTTTCTCACTGGATTTGCGCGAATCTGGTAGGTGGTCTAGGGCAGGTTCGGGGGCAGTTGCCCTCATTTGCCCCCCGTGGCGACGCTAATAATTAAAATCACATTATTATTATTATTATTATTATTATTATTATTATTATTATTATTATTATTATTATTATTATTATTATTATTATTATTATTATTATTATTATTATTATTATTATTATTATTATTATTATTACTGCTATTATTATTACTATTATTAATTGGACGCGGTGAGCATTTGAACGTGGAGGGCATTTAGACGCGGAGGGCATTCACAGTGGTTTTCATACTGGCTTACTTAGATTCCTAAACCACTTAATATCACACTATATGCTAAATTTCTGGATAGTTTGTATGATCAGCCTGTGCTTGCTAGAGATATTGAACATCCATGTATTTTTGCAAACATGAACTCAGTATGCCCAGTGTTTAGACTCCTGGACTCCGGGGGGACGGACATAGGCGGATTTAGAGTTTAATATTTGGGTAGGCTAGTATGGGGGCCTGGGGTGCCATCCAGCACGAGTGCCATCCGCACGCGACAGACCGCATTTGAACGTGGAGGGCATTTAGACGCGGAGGGCATTCACAGTGGTTTTCAAACTGGCTTACTTAGATTCCTAAACCACTTAATATCACACTATATGTAAATTTCTGGATAGTTTGTATGATCAGCCTGTGCTTGATAGAGATATTGAACATCCATGTATTTTTGCAAACATGAACTCAGTATGCCCAGTGTTTAGACTCCTGGACTCCGGGGGGACGGACATAGGCGGATTTAGAGTTTAATATTTGGGTAGGCTAGTATGGGGGCCTGGGGTGCCATCCAGCACGAGTGCCATCCGCACGCGACAGACCTGGTGTTGATGGAAAAAACAAGCCTACCCTAGCCTTTTATTAAATCCGCCTATGGCGACGGACTGACAAGGCCGAGGGAAGTCAGCTATAGAGGATCTGGTTAGCGCTGTAAGTTGATATAGCATGCCAAAATTTCTGGGGAGAACTTGAAATTTTCGGAGGGAAAAGGCAATTTTCCCCCGGAAGCGGCCTAGATTAAACCCTGCGTATGCCTAAGTGAAGAGTTGTCCTTTCCTTAGGTATAGGTTCTAATACAAATAAGGAGAAGAATTTCCATGGAGAAAGAAGCCCTTACGAACAGAAGAGAACTACTGAGAAGAAATTTTAGCCGAAATCTGAAAAAACCATTGGTCAAAAACTGATCTGGCCAGTGACACTCTAGGGATCAGAAACTTGGACGCTCAGAAAGGAAGACATAAAGATACTAGAAGCATTCGAAATATGGATCTGGCGAAGAATGGAAAAAATTCTGGGGGTCGTCCATAACTTACGTAACGCGATTTTGGCACTTTTTGACCCCTCTAGAACTTGAAGACATAACGTTGGAGACATAACGATGGAGTCTACGTAACGCGACGTAACAAAAAGTCAGACCCCCTAAAATATGACGTAACAACGGGCCGACCCCCCCACCCAATTTTCGTCTTCCGAAAAGTCTTGACAAGCAAAAAATGTCATCCTTGTATTTTTTCCTCTCCAAAATCCCTGACAAGCAAAAATAGGTCAATGGTCATCACTTTAGTATTTTGTGTTACGTCACATTTACGGACCCCTCGTAGTCACACTATGTAACAAATGGCCGGACCCCCTTAACCGCGTTACGTAATTTATGGACGACCCCCTGGATGGATAAAATAAGAAACGAAGAAGTCTGAAAGGGGATAGAAGAGAAGAAAAGCCTAATTAACACTATATATGTAGGCTACTAGACAAAATAAGTGGATAGGCCATGTTCTGAGAGAAGAATCATGCCTGCCGACTAAAAGAAGTAGGCCTACTATATAAAAGGAAAGTCCAGAGCCGTACCTAGGGTTTTCGGCGCCCGGGGCAAGATTTCTATTTTGGGAATGGCCCCTAAATTTCGAAATAGCGCCACCCCCTGGGTCGGCGCTCGGGGCGGCTTGCCCCCCCCCCGCCCCCTAGTTACGGATCTGGGAAAGTCCTGGAAAGATGATATAGGTAATGAATGCCAGAGCCTATGACCAGGGATCGATTTGTAGGGAGGGAATGGGGGAATCTCTCCCCACTGCTCAACTACATCTCCCTACTGCTACATCCCCATCGCTACATCCTCCCATTGCTACATTTCCCCAACAACTATACATCCCTCCAAACTGGACATGCCCCCCCACTGCTCTAGGTCAGAAATCGTACCCTAGCTACCTAGGACACGACTGCGAATTTTGAGAGATGCTTCAGAAGTTTAAGAGAACCAAAGGTAACTAACTAGTTGGTGCATGCCATGCAATTGAATCAATTGCATATCAAATTGTATTAGACAAGTCTAGACTATCGATTAAATAGGCCTAATAGAAATAGTTGCACTGTGGCAGCGCTGACTTGTACAATTATTATCGGCTTTCCTGATTGGCCAGAACATTCAAAATTAGAAAACACGATTGGCGAAAACCGGGCTAGGTAGGCGCTATAGAAAGAGGTCACGCTCGTGTCCGCCATCTTGTCTAATGGATGGTCGTTGACAGATGACTACGAGGACGATAACAGATTAATGGCTTTGGGGTGATTTATTCGGGGGCTTGATTGGCCCCTGCCCCGTTTAGGCCTCACCCTCTGCATCTGATCGACGAAAGTTGCGATTCTCCATTTTCTTAGAGATAAAAATCGACGATTGTTTGGGCCGTTTTCCCCCGATCGATTGCATTTATTAGAACAGAGGAAAGGAAAGATCCTTTCTTTCTGAAATAGTCAACATTTTAGTCGGCTCTTCGTCGATTTCTGAGCCGATCTGGACAAAGTATTCGACCGCAGAGTAATGGACGGTCAGAGGGTCGGTTACGACCAGAATCCTGGTCAGCAGCAGCAGGGCATCGGGGGGCTGGTGGGCCATGGCCTCTCGCACGTACCCTACGCCATGATCCACGACAGAGGCGGTCTGGACGCTGGAGGAGGGGGAGGAGGAGTGGAATCGAGGAAGGACATCAGCGATCTTTTGCAGCAAATCATGACAATCACAGATCAGAGTCTCGACGAAGCCCAGGCCAGGTAGGTGGACACCAATTTCACAGTAATTATGTAGCGCATTTAAAGAAAATGCACGGGACTATTCAGATGTCTTGCATTCTGTTTGTAAATGAGTTTTGCTTGTTTGTGATCATTGTGTATTTTTCAGTGATTTGTGGGAGATTTGTTATGTGAATTGCTGTTCATATACCGAGTATTGTTGCTGTGCAGGGGAAGGTTTGCACGAGTTTGGTATGAATTGCGTTGCTACTTCAAAATAAAACTGCTACTATTCTGTAGTCCATAATATGTAGATATTTAGTGCGGGTTTGATAATTAGCAGTCTCCATACAGTGATCTGTGGTGGTTTGCTTACTTCTTGCTTATCTCAGAAATGGACAGTGAAAGTGTATTAATAAGTGTATTTCAAGTGATACAATCCCAAATAAACTTTTCCTAGCTTATTGTTCTTATCTTTGTCGTTGTCACCTTATTGATTCAATTGCCAGCATCTTCCTGTTGAATGGGGAGGTAGCAATTTGGATACCAAGTCATTTAATCAAGTATTTTATGAATTCTGATCTGACTGATGTTTCCCATGTTGAATCACAATCGTGACAAAAGATTTTTTTAAAGATTTGACTTGCTTGGCTTACTCGCACTGAAGTTTTCAAAAACGCATGTGTTTAAATTTCTAATTACCTTACCATTATGATGGCAGTGGTGGTTGTGATGATGATGATGATGATGATGATGATGATGATGATGATGATGATGATGATAATGATGATGATGACTGCCATCTTGTTTTGCATTTTGTGAAATTAGTTAACAAGCATTATTATTCAAATGTTTAATGCACCACATATATTACTTGCTTAAGTTTTCTTCACACCTATTCTTAGTTTTGACTGGAATTCACTACCAACATCACTTCGCATAACTAATAACTTTCCATCTTTCAGATCTGGCCTTAAAACACATCTGTTTGACTTGGCTTATCCCCCAGAGATTGCTCTCCCCGCAGTTTCGGACTGATCTTCTGGCTTGACCTGGCTCTAATGCTATTTGGATTTGGTGCGCCATTGGCTGATGCCCTGGGCATTATAATAGTGGTGCTATAGAAGTTGATTGAGTGACCAATGACACTGATTGGTCACATTTAATGGTCAGTTAGGACTGACTTTTGTGTTTCTAACCAATGTAAATTTGACCTCGTCTATGCTCAGGAATCAGGTAAGGGAGGCCAGGGAGTCCTAAATATAAGCAACTGGAGAATATGCATACAATAGAAATAGCAGTCATAAGCCAGGTTATAACAATTTGGAACTATTTTGCCTCTTGCAGTCCCATGATCTCATTCCATGTAATCTATGTATGTTACCAAAATGCTTTTCATTGTTGTATTGCAATATCACTCCAAGAATTGATTCATTGAAGTTATACCAAGTTGATAGTGAGAAGGAGGAAGACAGGGCAAACATTTTGGGGGGCATAATGACCACGAGCCCCTGCTCAGTATCACCAGTGGGGTGCAGTTCCAAAAAGTTTGGGAAACCCTGCTTTTTGCAATAGTTTTTCAATACTTATGCCTTTCGTTTTTTATATTTGGCGAAGTATTTGTGCCTGTGGTAGATATTCTCATTTGATATTCATTATGTTGAATTTGATATTCATTGCACACGACTTTATATTCATGAGTTGTTGTTGGTCAGTGAGCTCTGGATAAAACATTTTGAAGCAAAGTTTCCAGCAGTCATGATTTTGATATTCTATGTTAGCAATTTATATTTGCTAGATATGTATGCAAATGCTTGAATATATCATGATATTTCTGTTATTGTTATTTAAAATATTGTATTTTAGATTTATTTTCATTAACCCTTTTCCCGTTTGCCCCAAGAATACTTATCCATTTTACATTACATTACAAATAAATGAATGGTAAAAGGGTTAAGGCATTCGGGCAATAATAATTTTTAAAAATTTCAGGCTCAGTTCTGTTCTTGCTCTGTTTGAGTTACAGGAGTCAAAGTTGAAGCCCCAGAAATAGAGGAATTCCAGTAAAATGGTTTTTCCCAGGCTTGTCCATGGGACATATTTCTCTGTCCCATTCACATCCCATCCCATGGCCATTTATGCCTGTCTCATCCCATCGTCCCATGGCATTTCCATTATAATATTAATATGAAATATTAATCAGGTGTAATGCAGTTCAAATGAAAGTATGAATTATGAAATTTCTGAAAGTTTAGGTTTAATGTCTACTAAATAGGACTACATGTACAAAGAGACATGTAAAACGACAGAATTTATTAACTCTGTTAACTTTTTTGTCTCACCACAAAATATAGATGCAGATATTATGAATATATGAAGAAAAAGAAGGGTAAAAAAAGAGAAAAGAGTAGCTCTGTTCCATACCATCATCCCGTGGGACGAATCCCATGGGATTCTCATGGGACATCCCGTCCCATGGACAAGCCTGGTTTTTCCTCTCTTCACAGCCGTGGCTCAGCATGGCTCAGTTGAGAAATATTAACGGGCTAAAAGCTTTTAAGTCTGATATAAATTTCACTCAAAGAGCTTTTGTTATTGCTTTTAGGAAACACACGCTGAACTGTCATCGCATGAAGTCAGCACTATTTCAAGTTCTGTGCGAGATTAAAGAGAAAACAGGTACTGTAGTCCCTTTTCTTCCACTATATTATGATCTTTGTTGCATGATGGATGCATTGTGAATACCAGGCTGTGTGCAGTGCAGGTGGACTATGAATGTCCAACTGAGTCAGTTATGAGAAGAATTTGTTGGGCACATTGTACACGTTTCATTCTCTGTTAAATATTTGAGTTTTTTGCACAGGTGCATGTTATGTGACTGTTGTATTGAATGTGGTGTACCCTAGATGCTTTTGCATATAAATGCAAAAATGTAATTTTTACAGACATGTGATGATGTTAAAGGCTAGCATTGTCACATTTTCAATGGCACGGAGAGCAATAATATTTTGAGAAATACAGATTTACAGTACTTGAGTAGCTGTAAAATTTCATTATCGTGCTTACAAGTTCTAAGCAGAAGTGAATATAGCAGACAATTATAGTGAAAAGTAGTTGCAGGACCTTTTAATCGTTAGCACCATGATGGAATTATGGATAACATTTGGGGGAATCTTGCATTTCCTAATGATTTTAAATGCTTTCAACTTTAAAAGTTGTCAGTGGTTTCATGTGATTTTTGCCCATTTTGTGAAGACCCGTTTCCCAACAAGCCATCATGGATTATATGATTTCTGTTCAAATCTTTTACATGTTTCTTTCATGATTTTTATTAGAATGCATTAATATTGACTTGGTATTTGTCACTTGGGTTTTTATATTGTCTCATATAAAGCATTTTCCACATTCCCTCCACTTTGCCATGCATGTATTTTCTGGTTGTTTGGTTGTTTAGTTTCAGCTTCAATTGATCAGTGCTGCATTTTTGTACCGATCCTGCTAAGCATCTTTCTTCCTAATTTCTATAAGTTTAATCTCTTTGAAGACCCAGGCGGTTGCTATGGATTGGTTGATGATGTAGGATATTTTATGTATGTTATTTTGTGGTATCATTTCCTTGGTTAAGTTTTTTTCATCTAATCTGTGTGGAGCACTCCAGTAAAGATCCCTGTCTGCTTCTTGCATGGGTGTACAGTATCACTGGAATTGCCCGAGCTGGTTAACTGCTCACACTTTCAGCTGTTTGTGTGTGTGTGTGTGTGTGCGCGCGTGAGTACCCTAGATATTCTGGATAGCCTCAGAGACACAACAAGCAGCTTACTCTCCTGCTAATGGGATGGGTATGTTAGCTACTGTTTTCATCACAGCAAAAGCCAGTAGCACAGATACAATCCAGAAATCTAATTGGCCCCGGGGGGGAGGTGACGGGGTTGTTTCGGTTGGGTGAGGTTAGTGGGGCAGGTACAGAGTGGCTTATTGGCCCACATCCCTTCATAGATTGCTTGTTAGATTAATAGAATTGGAACCTGTGTTTGAGCGACAGTTCATTATGAAGTATTATTGTTGATATTTCTGCCATCTGCCTTCTTTCTAACTGCAGTTAGTTTGTGTCTGCCCCCCCAAAGTGTTATAGTGTGGTATATCAGTTTGGGTAAACAGTTGGAAAAGAGGGGGAAGAAATGGATTGAGATTTTTGCTTTCGGTGATTAATTATGCAGGGGTTTTGCCTGGGAACCGGAGATTATCTGTGTGACTTGCATGCAAAGGTCATTCAGATCTGTGCATTTCTTTAGCTTCTCTCCTGGTCTGAATTATTGTGGCAAGCCATACGGACATGCATCTCTGACATCTAGGCCATGTCGGGGGGAGGTATTTATTCACAGAATGACAAACAGCAATTCTGGACGGCTGAGACCCAGACAAAATTTGCCTTTAACTAAGGACGTGAGCAAACCTGGGAGATCTGACTGCATTGTAGCTGAGATGGAGGGGCAGAGGCAGTAGAGCAGAAGCAGGCAGAGTGGGAAACTGGTTTGAGCAGAGCCGTATTATATTATTAGTGGCCTTGTGACAGTAGGTAAATGAGTTTTTAGGAAAGGTTGCTGGAATGCAACAACAGACAGCCAGGGTAACAACAGACCCGGTGTATATTAAGATAGAAAGCACTTCGGCAGGCATTGCATGTACGCCCACTGGATCTGTGAAGAGAAAATTAATATTTATGAGTTTCAGCAGCAAAGTATCTGAAGAGTGCTGGACGAAATTGATAAATGCAAAATTTGATGAGTTGTTAAAACACTGAAACAACAGCCCAAGTCTACAAGATCTGGCAGTTGCTAGTTGTTGGTGGATGGGGGTGGGGGGGAGGAGAGGTATATGTTTGGCTTTTTAGCCACTTCTGCATCTTGTGTCAGAAAGACATATTGAAAACTGCATCACCTGTATAAATGCTTAGATATGTTGTAGACAGCATGTGCCACTAGCATTAGGCATAGCAGTAATTGGAAATGTGGCATATTTGCAGTTTTCTGTACCAAATTGTCCTCAGTTACACGCATTTGCTTGTGCGTTATAGAATTATTTCATAGTTATGTTCTTTGTGCTGCTGTAGAGTAACATAATTATCAGTGCTCTTATTTTGTTTTCAATCTTCAGTCCAGGGTGATAATGTTGGGGCATGCCATTTGTTAAATGACTACTGGTTCCCTGTTCGTTTTATCTAATGAAAATGAACTGTGGCTTGGCTCCATTTGTCTGTGGTTGTCCAACAGTGCTAGCTAGAGGACCAGTATAAAGGCTGAACAGTGTTGCTACTAACATTTATTACATTGAATATAATAAATCACTGAATAAAACAATCGAGGGTCCATATTTTTGTCTTCAGAAGCTCAGCTGTCATTTTTTGCAACAGAAAGAAAAAATGGTCATGTTGGAAAATTTATTCACATTGCTCGAAGTTAATTACTGGTGACACGTGAAACATATTGTGCCATGCATTTTATTTATATAGATTTTTAACGTGTTTACATGGTTGTCACTGTATATAATGTTTTTTACAGTAGGATGCATCTGTTGTCTTCTGTTTCACATGTTGTAGCTCACTCATATATTGTTTGCTAAAGTGTTCTATATAAATACACTTCATGAAGTAATTGAAAACATAGACTACTATCCAAGTCGAAAAGTTCACCCATGCCAGGTAATGGGTTGTAACCTAATTGGCAATGCTTTCTCTCTGCAATAAATAATAAGACTGCTGTAAAAAGGGAGTCTATATAGTCTATACCTCTATTGCCTTCATGGCCAGAGCCATGTGCCTATGATTTTGTTAGAGGAAGATGGCTGATACAGGTTTTTTTTACCAAGTGTTAAGGTCACAGGTTAAGGCATCTTGTGTTTGTCTGCTGAGTCATGCTGTTTGGTGTTATTGAATACAGCACTTTCTGCATCATGTTGAACTGCAATGTTTGCACGTTACTTATCACATTAAATTTGAATTAAAATTGGATAATTTATGTGCAGAATTAAGCAGAATGGTATACATTCAATTCATACTGACTCTGTTATGTTCTTCAACCTATTGAATTGATGTTGTTTTTCCAACAGAATGTATATATAAGATTTATTAGTAAACTATTTTCTTGTGTTTGAATTTTCCTTGCTATTGTAAGCATTTTATTTATAGTAGCTTTGATGTTCATTGTGTTTTGTTAACCCGCTTTGATCTTGACATTGGTTTAAACATAAATTAATAGCCACCTTCCAGAGATGCAGTTGATCGTGTTAAGTGATTTAACATAGTAAGTAAGTACCAAATCTAAACCCGAATTCTATACTGAAACTGGGAAGCAATTATTTGAGAAATGAAAGAAAATGAAACCAGGATTGCTAGAGTTAAGTAGAGCCAAGCATTTTTTCTGAAATTGAATGCCATAGCATTCTGTCATGCTGTCTGGGAATTGTCTACTGTCACTTATGTTTATGTGGGTTTAATATCACTGCCAAAAAACTATAAACAAAGTGGAGGACTTGGTTTATGTTGCTTCTTAGCATAAGATTATTTTATTTCCCTGGCTTCTGGATACATTTACTACATATGCCTACAATATATTTTAGTCCCTCAAGTACTCAAGGTTATTAGGTAGTTAGTGACTACTGTTCTGATGTTTATTTTACTATTTATTATGTTTATTTTACTATTTATTATTTTTATTTATTTATTATTAAGGTTATTTTTATTTCTGCTTGTTTAGTCCTAAGTCTTCGTGGGGCACAGGAGGAGGACCCACCAGACCCCCAGCTTCTACGACTGGACAACATGCTGATCGCAGAGGGGGTGGCCGGGCCGGAGAAGGGTGGCGGGTCGTCGGCTGCCAGTACGGCGTCGCAGGCCATTTCTGGCGGCCCGGAAAATGCCATCGAACATTCAGATTACAGGGCGAAGCTGGCCCAGATCCGACAGATCTACCACACGGAGCTGGAGAAGTACGAACAGGTATGGCATAACCACTGCATACAGGTAGTCATCACGTGTATCACTTAACCCCTTTCACTCCGTAAGGCTGATATTTCAGCTTCATAACATATTGGTTAATATGATTATACTGATCAATGTGGTCAAAGAGTTAAGATGACAATGATTTACATGTATGACGACAACTTGTCACTGTATTCTGTTTATCTGAACTTTATTTCTTATTATTAACTTAAATATTTTAATTATCTTGCTGCCGATTCTAATACAGCTTCTAAGCATTAGTATGTACAACTGTCCATCTTATATCAACAGCTTGCAAACATTGGGCACACGTATTTTGGCACCTTTGATGATATGGCCAGGTGGCACTGAAATGACATGTTAATTGCTATATGTCGATTAGAAATTATTTTATGCAAGATATCAGTTTTATATTTCAGATATAACAGAGGATACCGTACACTGGTAATAAAGTTTCAGTATCATTTCTGTAAGCAGCTATGGTGCTGTGTGCAGATACTTTTCCATGTAATGTCCTTCAATGCTAGTTTTGTGGTATGATGGTATGAGATGGATGTGATCACCCATCCATGCGCTAACCAAGGCCAACGTGTTTCACTTCAGGATTTTGAATTTAGAAATTGCTGCAGGGTTTGAACAGAAACGTCAAATTTGAACCATGTTGTTGAACTAACAGAACTCTTAGAGCTGGAAATTTTAATATAGTGATTGGCTGACCAGTTTGAGCATTGGGTGTCTATACTAGATGAACCCCCCCCCTTAATTTGTTCACCTGATTGACTCATGGCAAGCAAACCCTTGTCACTGATCCGCAAAACTTGCTTAAAAGACATTCCATCCGACGCATTCGCGGGTCTTATGTTTGCATCGAAAACAGCCAAGATGCCGGCGACGAAACGGGACAATTGCATTAGGTTGAAAGTTGATCTTCTGTTTGTAAAGGCATGCACCGAGTTCACGGCACACGTGGTGAACCTCCTGCGGGAGCAGAGCTGCACTCGGCCGATCGCTCCGAAAGAGATCGACCGGATGGTCAGCATCGTCCGCAAGAAGTTCACAGCGATCGAGTTGCAGTTAAAACAGAGCACGTGTGAGGCGGTCATGATCCTGCGGTCGCGATTTCTAGACGCCAGGTGACAAGTCATTCATCACCGCCGAGTATTTATTTGTAATTTGAGGCTGACGTTTGACTTTCAGATCTGTAATTTGCCTCTGTGTGATCTACAAAAAAGCTTTAGTCAAAATGCTTTGATAATTGTATTATGATGTCAACGTGTAAACATTGGAACTAGTTTGTTGTGTGTTACGCTTGCGTTGTTTAATAGGAAAAACGAAAATACACTGCAGTGACATAATTTGCCATTGTGTGAACTTGTCTTGGTTTGCCGCTGTTATTGATTTTAGTGCTGAGTGTAAGTAGATCAAACCAATGGCTAGTTTCTAAAACACCGATCTTGGATGTTAATCATAACCTTCTTGTTAATGATGCGTAAGGCTTTTTTGATTTGTAATTTCGTACTTCAGGCGTAAAAGACGTAACTTTAGCAAGACGGCCACAGAAGTTCTGAACGAATATTTCTACTCTCACCTCAGCAATCCTTATCCAAGTGAGGAGGCAAAAGAGGAACTGGCCAGGAAGTGTGGCATATCAGTCTCACAGGTGAGAGCAGTTTGCTGTACTTTGCACGGATTGGTTGCAGCAGTGAGCATAAAATGCTAGAAAAATCCGAGTCATACATTACATTTAGTACATTCGGCGTAAACTTTGGACAGCATATTTATGTATTATTATTTATTTATTACTTCAAAAATTACGTGTATCTGTCTTGTTTTTCTTGAAATCGTTGCAGGTTTCAAATTGGTTTGGTAACAAGCGCATTCGATACAAGAAGAACATCACTAAGGCGCAAGAGGAGGCAAACATGTACGCCGCAAAGACGGCAGCTGCTGCAGCAGCTAACTTCCACCACAGTCCAACCAGTACGGATGGTTCTAGCCAAGGTATGTCATGTCAGTGCTTTGCCCTCCAGTGTATGCTCGAAGCCTGCTTGTGTACTTGGTACTACGATTTCTGAATTTAAGTATGAATGAATACCAAATAAATACTCTTGCTAAGTAAGCATAGGTGCTATCTCAGAAGAAGAGGATTTTGTTGGTTTGGCGCAGTAGCAGTAACGCGGGCGTTTTTGTGATAATTTTTTCTAGGAACACCTACGTACAGTGGATTGGTGCAAAGGTCACGCAGCGGGTCAGGGGGTCACAGTGGCGGAGGAATGTACATGAACATCAATGGTGATAGCTATCAGAGAGCTCCCTCAGTCGACGATGGACGACAGGTGAAACTTCCTGTCGCGATCAGAATAGTTTTGAAATGCGGAAAGGTTTTGTTGGAAAATCTAGCACTGCATTGGTTCGTTGCTTATATATCTGTAGCTGCCACTGGGTTTTTGTTTGGGGGGCTGAATGGTTTTAGCCCCTCACTAATGAATAACAACACTCAGTGGGGTGAAAAATTTTGTGGTGGATACCCAATTTTTATGTAAGAAAGTCCATTGGCCACCTAGGCCCTTCAACCTCGTTGGGTTTGATAAGTAAGTCAGTTCTTTTATTGAGGAGCATTTGTATTTTATTATTGTAGTTTTTCTGTATTTTTCTTTCACAAAGGATATTGACGTCCTGCCATGTGTTAACCTCAGTGCTAAATCATGGACGGTTTTGTTGTATTGGGTGACCAATGGATACCTTAAAGAGAGTGGTTCAGTTTTGAGATTATCTGAGGGACTGTTTGTATTTTCAGACTGGTGCTTATGGAAGTGGCGAAGGTGTTTCCAGTTCGACACCTGGACTCTACGAACCTCACCTGCAGTAGAGCCGGGACGTTCTTGCGCACCTGTGGTTCTAGATATTTAGTCCTGGACAATGTCGACTCTGAACAGGGTCTAAATCTTCCTCCCCTTGCTCTCTCTCCCTCTGTCTCTGCCTCTCTCTTTGTCTCACTCTCTCTTTTCTTCTGCTTTCCTTTTTTGACAATCAGCAACTGAGTGATTGTACTTATGAGCTTATATATATATATATACAGTATATATATAAAACCATTTGTGCAACTGACTGACGTACAGTACTACAGATATTACTATTACTGAAGTGTAATCAATATTTTCAGTGATTGAATGAATGTGTGTTGATTGAAAGTAACACTGTCTGAACTATGAGTTCGATTTTGTGATCTGTGTTCTAGATGTGTGTGCGTGCACGTTAACCACAGATGAATCTAAATTGTTTTGGGCGTGAGTTATTTGTCGCAGCAGAATTGCGTTTTGTGAGCTTCGGGATTTTTAGGCAGACTGTAACCAATTTTCCATGGGATGGTTGTAGGCAGTTAATAGGACATAGGCTGTTAACAAAAAGCTGGTGATAGGTTTCAGAAAATTTAATCAGACTGCTAGTCGTGTGTGTGTGTGTGTGTGTTCATGGAAACATCAGTAGCTGAAAGTTGCATTGAGTGTTACAGAAATGCATTCTTGTCTTAAATTAATGTCTCAGATTTGTTTAAGTTTGTGAGAATATTCGATTTATTGATTTTTCTTAGCATAGAGATCATATTGATCACAGGCATGTTATGTTGGAAAATAGCCATTTGTGCTGACATGCTGTGCAGTATTACACATCCAACCATGCTAATGCTAACTGACACGGTTAATTTGGCTTGCATTCAACTGGTTCGACTGTATTGGTACATTTGATCTTGAAAAGAACATGCGCAGACTGAACAAATATATAATGATATTGCAATCTGTTACGGTGGTCTTCATAAGATAATGTTCAGGATTTGAGAAATAGTTTTGTTTTCGTTTTGTTTCAGTTTCTTTTTCTTGCCATGTAGATTGACTTTCTTATAGACTTTCTGTGGCCATGTATTTACTGTATCTCATGATTGATTTATCTGTTAGATAACTTTCAGTTTAAGTAATGATTTTCAGTTCTGTGCAAAAGGTTTTCTATATTGTTTGTTGTCATCTGTGTACGTTGAGTAGGGACATGTTGAATATGACAATTTGTCGTGTTTTTCGTAGTTATTTATTTCTATATTTGTCAGGAACTTTTTAGGGCCAACGCAATCTAGATTTGTGAATAAATTTATGCTGTTAACCTGGACATTTGCAATCGTACTATGGCTGTTTTGTGAAATTTTTAACAGTTTTTCTTTACTAAGAAAGTGGCTTTATTACTCTTGATGTGGCAGTAGTGTGTGGTGTGGTGTGTGTGTGTGTGTGTGTTTAAATTCACATTTAGTCAGGTTTCTAAGTAAAAGCTTGTTTGGTGGCTAATAACTGATTATTTAATCAGTGGTTTAGTCATTCATGATGAAGTGATTGTGAGCATTCTGAAACATGTCGTGCAAACTGACACTTCTGCATATACAGGGTAGAGCACATATGTTGGTGTTTTCTTATGTGTTTTCATTTTGTTTGTTCGTTTGTTTTGCATCGTTCTCCTTCGTTGGAAAAGTGCACTGTTAACGGCTGTTCTTCAGGCAACGCGGCAAGAACGATGAGACGTTGACGTTATTTTGCCGCGTTTTTTTTTGTACAGCTGCCATAACTTATCGTGTTGTAATCATTAGTATCGAGTTGTTTTGTTTGTGTTGTGACCATAAGTCTGATATGTGCTACACGATAATAGCGTCAGAATTCATTAAATACAGTGGCATGTTATGACCATGACATTATGTCCCATTACTAATGGAAATGGATGTCATGACTTTGATTCATTCTGTGATTAGGTTTGTGTGTTTTTCTGAATGCAATATTCATTGCTTTTCTTGGTTGACTGATGCCATTGTAGGATCCAGCGCCAACAAAAAATTGTTCATTATTTACTGGGTGTTGTATTTAAAATTACGTATATTACCAGTACATGCCCAGCAGTTTACAGTGTAATTTTTTTAATGGGTCTATAGACATGTCTCAATTTAAAAGTGTGCCATTGTTTACAGTCCTATTATATGGCACGACAGAATAAAAGTCAGATTTAAATAACTTAACGGGTTAATATATTATGTATAACATGTTGTAAACACTATGTGAAATGCACCGTGTTGTTATTTAAATAGTCTTGTAGAATAATATAAGATATTTTTTAAAGTTTTGTAATATGGAATAATTTCTAGTTATTAGAATTTTAAGTAGAATGAGAGCTTACTCTAGCGCTTTCCACACGATATTCTTTATGCCAGCTTCTGTGGACATGAAAGTTATTGCAATTTCTGGAAAGTAATTTCTTCATTAGGCTTGTACTCAGAATTCTGATAGCAAATTCCAGATTTTCAAACAAAAAACAGTTTAATGCTATTTTTCTCAATTTATATTGTTGAAACATTTGGTATTATTATTATTATTATTATTATTATTATTATTATTATTATTGAGTATTAAAATTTCTGTACTGAACTTTTATGTGACGAGAGATGATTGATATTTTAAGAGAACATTACAATGTCATATTCTGTTTCTAATATCCGACATTTTGTAAAATTTCAATGTCTGTTGGTGAATAGGTTTTGAATGTTTTTGCATATTAATATCGAATATCGCAGTCTGTCATGATATTTTTTGTTTTTCGTTTGAGTCTTTGTTTAGAATTAAAAAATTCTGAAGAAATCTTTGATTTCAGTATTGGGCCCGATTTGCAGATTGTAGGTGGCTTGCTCTAGATTGTGGTGAACAGTGGTGTGGCTAGGATTCCCCAATTGGGGTGGGGGGTGGCACTTTGACATTTTTCTGCCAAAAGGTCTTGGCAAGCAAAAAAAGAAAAGGGCCATCATCTCAAAGACGTTAAACCCTACTATCTAGTGGGTTTCCTCAAATTCCTCCATTTAATCCTATCTCCTCCCCCACCTACTCACCGGTTGGACGAATCTCACGAGTCGTCACGACCAATCCTGATCCTAATAGGGCCCTCCCTCTGTTTCCCCTCGTGGCTGTGCCAATGGTGGTGAGTACAAGTGTATAAAGGTTGTTACAGCTTTTGACACACACACACACATGCACTTTTGCATTCATTAGATAAATGTCATCCAACAAATTATGCAACTTTTAGCTCCATGGTTTCTGCCTCAAATTTAGTTTGCTCGAGTTCGAACCTATTTTTTGGTCTTTTACGTAAATTATGTTTCCTAAAGAAAACTAATGATTTTCTTGTATTTATCAGGGTTTCCCTCTACTGTCAATTTACTTAGCTAGTTCTGCCTTTAAAAAATTTTTGACTGGTGTATCGCAAAACAAAACAATCTCGCAGTCGACAGGATTCGAACCTGTGCGGGCAGAGCCCAATGGATTTCTAGTCCATCGCCTTAACCACTCGGCCACGACTGCTGCACGGGGTTTGCTACTATAGAAAGCCATGCAATGTCTCCAGCAGTCTCCATTGCCTTGCCATTAACATATGTGGCTATCCGTCTGCGTGTGTACAGTCTCACGGACAAGATCTTCTGGGAATCGATTGTGTTGTGGAGTGTTGATCTGCTACCAGGCGAATTAATTCCTGGAATTTTCATTTACCTTTCGCCAGACGGCGTTTTATAGTGACAATGCCAGAGACTGTTCTCAATAAAGCCGCTCAATATTGCCAAGGTGACTGCAGTGGCGGCTCCACCGGGGGGGCCAGGGGGGGCCCGTGCCCCCCCCCCTATTGAGAGCCTGGCCCCCCCCAGTGGCCCCCCCAGTTGGGACCCTATACTTAATGCTACATACATTAAACAACAAATGGTTGGCCCCCCATGATTAGAAGTTGCCCCCCCAACGGCCCCCCCACTTGCCAAATCCTAGAGCCGCCACTGGGTGACTGGCCAATGTGGCTGGAATGTTAAGCTTGATTATTGCGTAAAATATTACCAGTAGTAGACCTATAAGTGTATTTGCCGTGGGTTAGTGACAAACTCCCACTCAGCGTTTATTCTAGGCCTTCTCTGGGGGGGGGAATTTCTCCCATAGTTTTAATTTTACCACCACCACCCCCAATTTTGACATTTTGGCAAGTAGTTTGACCTCCCCAATGTATGTCCCCCAAATTAAAAAACTTCCCAATGTCTAAGTGGCTAGAATAACCACTGCCCACCAGTGGCGGCTCTAGGATTTGGCAAGGGGGCTAGATCATAACCATTTGTTGTTTAATGTATGTAGCTAGGGTCCCAACTGGGGGGTAAACAGGCCAGTCGGGCCTCTGGCCCCTGGTGGAGCCGCCACAATCCAATGGAGATAAAATATTTTCGGTATTTTGGGTCGTGTTGAATATGATCAGTGTTTTATAATGCAGGCCTGATGGGGGAAATTCTCCCTCTTACCCACAGAAATCCCCAAGTCTAAGCACTGATACAACATTTTGTATTGAACTGTTTCACTTCCCCTCCAGCCAAGTCAATCCCTCTCCCACAAAGGCTGGGTAAAACAACGCAACCATCATTCGACGTTTCATTGGAACTGGGTGAGCAGTTTTTCATTTGAAAACCATCTTAGCTTAGCTGAACAAACATTTCCCAAAGTCAGTCTTTGTCCCATCTTGAAACGCCAAAGGGGCAAAGGCGAAGTAGTTGCGAGAAAACACCACAATTCTCACGACAAACCAATCTCTCACAACCTTGTTTTAATTGTTCCTCTGCTTTTGCATCCAACTAATTAACCATTGTAATAATATGCTGGAAATTAGTATCAAAAAGCTGTCTACCTATCGCCAACACCATCACCATCACCATTTGAGTAAGCTTCCATCACCAAACAAGTGAGAAAAGTTGCCGCAAACTTGTAAAATGCCTTCAATTTTTCTTAAATTCCACAACATACAACAGTAGGTCTAGTTATCCCTTTGGTTTAGGCACAACTCTTACTAGAAAATGCATTCAAAAATTGGGGCAACGCTCCCATCGAATTGCCCGCTTGGGAATTCGTCCACACAAAAATAGGTGTGGTGTATACTCAGTGGCGGCTTAGGTATAATCCCTAATCATGGGGGTCACTATTTGTTGACAGCTAATAGGGTTGACGCTTTCTCACTGTGTTTGCCCCCTGGCCCCCGGTGGAGCCGCCACTGGGTATAATCCCAAGGGTCTTGACAGCTAATATTGACGTGCTTATTTGTATATGGGCGTCGAATTGACAGAGCGTGTTGTGTTTTGTTGCCACTGTCTACTATTTTAAAGGTAGATTAACGCAGTCGCGATATCCAGACCGAGAAACACTCCGAAGTATATCGGATCGCATTCGCCAAATGCAATAAATTCTAATCCGCTTTCAAATATTCGAGGATTATTATTTGTCGGTGAATTTTCCGAATTTAGATCCGCGAAATTAATTTCGATTTGTAAATCTGACGTTGAATCTAGGAAGACTTTATGAACAACAGTGTCTGACAGTTACCGGTAATCGAAAGCCCTCGGACACATGACAATATTTAATGCTGTTTTTATAAACCACAAACTATCCACACAGAGCCTGATTGAAGGCACAGCCGTATACACAGCTAGTCTCAATGGGATATTCAACTTATGACTTGATTTCATGCAAACAGCGCTGCTGGTCACAAGATCAAAGGACATTACTCATCTAAACGCAGAGGTAAGCAATAAATTAACATCTTTTTTATTATAATAATATAAAATATCTAATGTGATTTAAAGTGGCTTATGTGTGAAAACCACTGTAGTAACTCTCCACAATCAATAACTTAGTTTTCTGAGATAACCTTTGAATCCGTTTACGGTTTCAACTGTCACTCACATCTCGTCCAAACTGTTCCACTTGTCCACAACCTTTGCACTAAATTTTTTTCTTTCCTGGTCTCACTCTCTGTTTGAGCAATTTGCATTTATGGCCTCTTGTGCTACTGTATAGTGTGCCAGTGTGAAGAATCGATGGTATTACATTTCTACTTACCCAGTCATTATTTTGTAGATTTCTATCAAATCCCCTCTCTTCTCCTTTCTAGTGTTGTCAATCCACAATATCAAAGGTTTTTTGTAGCTTAAATTATGGCATTCATTGATCACCCTTGTTGCTTGTCTTTGCATTTTTCTAAAAGCTCTATATCTTTTCTCAAGAATGGATTCCATGCCTGAACAAAGTATTCTAGATGAGGCTTTACTAATGACTTATATAGTTTTACGATTATCTCTTTGTCTCAACTCACTATTGCTGTTTTATCATTCCCAACATTTGGTTGCCCTTTTTGCTGCCTCCATACATTGTCGAAATGGATTCATACTTCTATGGAACAAATTTTGAACCCATCTGAGAATATTCTTTGGTAGTCCACAGGACATCAATTTGGCAGTCAATCTTATGCCATACAGGAAGATAGCTAATTTTAAAGATAGGTTTGACGATTATCTTAACTATGTGAGAACGAGCAATCGGATTGATATCAGATGTCATATCATAGACTTAATCTTTCATCCACCCTCTAATGTGGTTAGCTTTATCTTGTACCCTTGTCAGTGCATTTTGTTCCTCAATTGACCTGACGGAGGTTATCACTTATCAAGTCTTATCATGAGATAACACTGTGTTCCTGATTCGGGCATAAGATCTGAAACATCATCAGGGCTTTTTTGTGCTGAGCAAGGCAGAGCACCGCTCCGGAAAATCCGGACCGTGCTCCGGAAAATCCGAAAACTTTTTTTGCAAAATTAAATTATTAAATAGAAAATTTAGAACTATATCTATCTATCTATACATTGTTGTATTGTATTGATTATAATCATTATATATATATATATATATATATATATATATATATATATATATATATATATATATATATATATATATATATATATGACTACGTCATGTTGACAAGTGACTTCCGACTGTTGCGCTCCGGAAAATATTTTTTTGCAAAAAAGCCCTGCAAACAGGGTATCAATTATATAATATTTTTGTGGTCTATAGAACTTGTCATACAAGAAACCAGCTATCTCTAGACCCCTTCTTATCTCTCGTTCGATTTTTTAGACATTTGACAGACTTTTCTGAAAGACTTTGTATAGTGTCGTTTCAAATGGCTCACCATTTTTTGGGGCATTTCGAATGCTCTAGAATAAAATTGAGGCAGAATATATTGACAATTCTAGTACGCTTTGACTCAGCTAAGCTGGGGACACATGAAAATGTGGTTTTAATTTGTTTCATCACTCTTCTGAATTTTGCATATCTATAGCTTACTGTAGCACTAGTCCTTGCATTGTCCAATGTCAATGAGGCAGGGCTTTTTTGTGCCGGAGCGAGGCGGAGCGCTGCTCCGGAAAATCCGAAAACTTTTTTTGCAAAATTAAATTATTAAATAGGAAATTTAGAACTATATCTATCTATCTATACATTGTTGTATTGTATTGATTATAATATGTATATATATATATATATATATATTTATATGACTACGTTATGTTGACAAGTGACTTCCGACTGTTGCGCTCCAGAATATATTTTTTTACAAAAAAGCCCTGAACATCATAATGACGACTTTTTCACATTTCCTAACATAGGGAGGACATATTTTGTTATGAGATAATTTATGATGATTTTGCCTTATCAAAATTGGGGCAGCCTACTTTTTTCATAGAGTAGCATCTATCTAAATACTACCCTGTACAAAGAATTGGTGAATGTTGTTCCAGATTTTTGATTTTGTCAATTGAGCTTCAGTTTTCACAACATTGGCTACCAATAAATGCTTCACACCGTTTTGGTTTTGTCTCATTAGTTTTTGGGGCTAAAATTTCATTCTCTCTGCCGAATTTGGAGGGACTTTTAAAAAGTAATATCATCTTTCTCTTTTTCTAACCCAGGTGCTGTAAACAACTTAGTAGAACTGCTTCTAGTACGTCTACAATCTGAAACCACATAATCAAATTATTTTTAAAATTCTGAACACATATATTTCCAACCCATGAAAAGGTATTAGTCTATGCATGGGAAAGAGTATAAACTTTCTTCCGCTGGTAAATGACGGAGGAGTTTGTGGGAAAGTCACAGCCTCATGCATCCCTCGCAGCAGGATATATACCCGGTAGATGGTTATCCCAGGGTCTCCTGGTACTGTATAACGTCCCGTTCGCAGGAACGCCCATCCAAATGACCCATAATACGGAATTTATTAAGTGGCAGTAGAGGTGCCTCCATTAAAAAACTCCTATGTAGTCAGCGACATTTGCCGTATTATAATATGATTTCCGTAATAATAATAATATTATTCACTGCCTTGATGTGTTCCATGGGATAGGAAGCGTGGATGTTATGACAGTACAGTGATACTGTATTTGCACGGAATGCATAGCTCAAGCAGTTGCAAACCCATTAATAATTATAGATATCCTGTTTGGTAAGGACTGCTACTGTAGTGTTCTCACAATCGACTTCGGCAAATAATTATTTGTCAAGGGTTTGCTGGCGTTCATAAGGGCAGTTTAGACATCACCATTGACTTGCGTTACCCGTTCACGGCATGCTTACGTTTGCACTTTTTCGTATGACGTCAGCGGCTCTTGATGTTAAGTCAAATATAAACCAGCCGATGTCATCGGATACTGTCTACCCGGAAATACCGTACCGAAATGAAAAGATCAGTAATTGGCAGAGACAGGCCATTTATGAGGTCGAGCAGTGAGATGAAACGGCCCGTGTGTGTATGCATGTATAATTGTATATGTGTTTGTGTTCGTGTGTGTATTTGTGGACCAAAATCTGCATCCGCGTTAGTCATGGCTTCGCAAAACTTGAGACTCTATTTCGACATAACTGTAATGTTAGGCCTACGGAGTCAGACGGCGCCAAAGGATATGGTGCAATGTATCTCTTATCTATCTTGCAATGAAAATCTGACGATATCGCTATCAAAGTTGACAGTACACTGGGACATGCGACTTGCAGTATGCAGAGCTCAATTTGACGGGAATTTGGAGATTTAATTTGGAATCGAACCCCCACCCTACTGGTCGAGGAAGACCACCCCATTGTTGATTAGAAAATGTTTATATTTTACCGCCCGACTGCCTTTATCGACTATAGTAAAACAAGTGTTATTACTTAGGCTTAAGGCGTAGTAGTTGTAGTCGGTGCTGATCCCCTATTTCTTGGCCATTGGACCATCATAGGTGTCTAAGCAAATTTCTCGGCGGACGGTGGCCAGTCATTCCGCCGAACCTATGGTTACCTTCGCAACGTTGCCACTGCTACTCATTTCAATCCTGCAACTGGGTGAAGGCTGAGTCAACCCCAGGGCTCCTGCGAGTCACAAACTCGCTTCCGTCGGCTCTCCAGTCCAATGCTGTTACCACTCTTCTATCTTCCCGTCTGTGAAATTTCATTGTTGTTTGCATGCTTCAGCGGTTCCAGCGCAGAAAAGACATTACGCCGAATCAATAATAAGACAGCACTTCTGGTACTTAATTGTACCGTGGCAGGTAACCAACTATTGCGTAATTTCGATTCTCTCCGTTATATGAACCAATGAGTCAATGAAATCTATAGCGCCATTTTATAGTGATGCCCACAGCATCAGCCGTTGTTGTATATAGCTCTATTATTATTATTATTATTATTATTATTATTATTATTATTATTTATTATTATTATTATTATTATTATTATTATTATTATTATATCATCATCATCATCATCACCATCGTCGTCGTCGTCGTCATCGCTACTAGTAGGCCTATTTTCAATAGCGTGTGATTGGCAGGTCACCGATGGCAGGCGATTGATAAGTGACGGATGATTGGCAAGTGTATGTTTGAGAGAAGACAGACTAGCGAAAGATGGAAGTTGAGTGACAGGTGCCAAACTGACAGGCGAGGGGAGAGGTGAAAAGTGACGAGTTCAAGTGACAGATGATTGGCAGGTGACCAACTATTGCGTAATTTCGATTCTCTCCGTTATATGACCAATGAGCTAATGAAATCTATAGCGCCATTATGTAGTGAGCCCATAGCATCAGCCGTTGTTGTATATAGCTCTATTATTATTATTATTATTATTATTATTATTATTATTATTATTATTATTATTTTTATTTTTATTATTTTTACTATTATTATCATCATCATCATCGTCGTCGCCGTCGTCATCGCTACTAGTATTTTCAATAGCGTGTGATTGGCAGGTCACCGATGGCAGACGATTGATAAGTGACGGATGATTGGCAAGTGTATGTTTGAGAGAAGACAGACTAGCGAAAGATGGAAGTTGAGTGACAGGTGCCAAACTGACAGGCGTGGGGAGAGGTGAAAAGTGACGAGTGCAAGTGACAGGTGATTGGCAGGTAACCAACTATTGCGTAATTTCGATTCTCTCCGTTATATGAACCAATGAGTCAATGAAATCTATAGCGCCATTATATAGTGATGCCCATAGCATCAGCCGTTGTTGTATATAGCTCTATTATTATTATTATTATTATTATTATTATTATTATTATTATTATTATTATTATTATTATTATTATTCTTTCTTCTTCTTTAGGTGCTGTGTATTTCTACGTTAGCGACCATGGATTTCCACTTTTTTCTATCTTGACATCCTCTTATTAATTCGATGTTATTCATTATTCCCTCAATTCCTTCTCATAGGCAGTCTACATATGTGTTTCTCTGCCTTCCTCTGGCTCTTTTTCCCTCCACTTTTCCGGTTATTGCCAAATGCTCCAGTCCTTCCTTCCTCATTACATGTCCGAAGAAGGAAAGCTGCCTCTTTTTGATGGTTGTCATCAGACTTCTTTCTATTCCAATTTCATTCAAAATCTCTTCATTGGTTTTCTTTTCCGTCCATGAAATCTTCAGCATCCTTCTCAGAAACCACATTTCTGTGGCTTCCAATTTCTTCTCCATGGCCTTGGATATAGTCCATGTCTCTGCTCCATACAAGAGTACTGACCAAATATAGCATTTGAGCACTCTTAATCGTGTCTCGTAAGAGATGTGCCTATTTGTAAGTATCGTTTTAAGTTCCCAGTGTGTCACTTGTTTGATTTCATTGCCGTTTAGTCTTACTTTGCATGTGGGTATTACTTTGTTCTTGGTAATCACCATGCAGA
>CM030836.1:20424502-20519502 GCA_018105865.1 Metaphire vulgaris | reverse complement strand
GAGAGACGGTTGCAGCGGCGGTGTGTCGGTTTGTTGTCTGTGATTTCTGCAGATTCACAACGAATGGATGGATATTCTAGACGATAGAAGATATCCGAGCGAAACACAGATCTATGATTTGGATAAAAATGGCGTAATTGGACGCGATAATACTGTTTAACTAAAAGAAACTGGTCGGCGATAGTCGGTTATTCGGTAGGCTACTCGATAATTAGTACTAGTACTCGGTATTTTGTGTTTGACCAGTTGATCGCTTTCTTGAGCTTTTGCTGTGTAGGATATTCGGAGTTCGAACAATTAGGTTTAATTTTAGGTTTGGCGAAAAATCAATTTTATTTGCGTGGCAACTGATCGAGGTATTTCGGAACTAGCATATTGTTGATTTTCTGGAATCTCGACTAAGCTTGCAATCCAATATTTATGTTCGAAAATCATGGCCCACGAGAAAGTCTCACAAAACCGTACCGTTCTCAATCCTGTTTGGCTAGAAAGTCATGTGCCTTATTCTTGCGTTTAGAACATGAGACCGTCACCTTGTGACATTGTGAAAAATATGAAACCAGTGTTTTATACAGACCTGCATGTTAATGGGGGATCCCCAAGCCTCAACACCCCCCCCCCAATTCCCAGCACTTACACAAATTTTGCATTGAACTGTGTGTCTTCCCCTCCAGCCAAGTCAATTCCGCTCAAAGGCTTCAATTCCCCCCAAGGCCTAGGGTCTGGATAAAACACTGCTTTTCATACATGCGAAGCCAGAAGATTGCATACCACTATGTGACAAGTTCCCCCCCCCCCCAATGTTGCTAGTCCACAATATTTATACAAGGATAGTTTTGTGTTTCTCACATTTATAGTGACGCATTAAAAGGTTAGGGTTAGAGGCTGTCTGTCGATGGAGTTGAAACTGATTTTCTATGGATTTCTGTTTATGCATTTTTCCATTGTTTGATGACGTCATTCCGAAAATCGATTTTGTAAGCCGTTGACACTTTATTGGCATACCTGCGTGCGTTCTACCTGTTTCAAGGTAAGCCTATACTGGGCGAGTACTAGAAGTAAATTTCTCACGGCAGTTGGTTTCCTCTATGCAGAATTTCCAATATTATTATCTTGTGGAACGTTTTTCAAATTTTTGTTTTGTTTTGATATCATGTCTTGATGACCACAGTATGTCTATTGATCTTCATAAATCCGTAATGACTAGCGCGGAGAAAGAGAGAGAGAGAGAAAGAGAGAGAGAGAGAGAGAGAGAGAGAGAGAGAGAGAGAGAGAGAGAGAGAGAGAGACAAGACAGACAGACAGACAGACAGAGAGACATGATGGATTGACAGCTCTTGAGTGAAAACGAGAGCGAATTTCTTGTTTGTATTTGCAATTCGATTAGCAGAGAAAGGGGTTTGGTATTCTGTGTTTGTGTAGGGCTGGAGAAGACTATGCAATGCTAATTTGCTGATTCAACGTATATGTGTGTGTGTGTGCGTGTGTGTAACTGTGTATGACATAGTCAGTTACGTCAGGTAAATTAATTTGAATCCGTGTTTGCGCTCCGAATTCACGGTCTGTGGATCAGAGGAACTCTGAAATGTGATATTCGCTTGGACGGTTTTAATTCTTATGCAAGGAACGCTTTCCAGTCTGATCACTCTTCTGAATAAACGGCGATTGAGTAGGCCTAAACACCTTTTTTCCCGAGTTAGCGCAATCTCAAAATAAATTCTCGGCGGTTTTACGCAAATTCCACGACCAATTCCAACCCAAATATCGGGGCCGACCTGCAGTGGCTATTCTAGCCACCTAGACATTGGGGGAGGTTTAATTTTTTTTTTGGGGGGGACAGACATTGAGGAGGTCATACTACTGGTACTTGCCAAAATCAAAAAAAAATGTTTGGAGGGGGGAAATTTCAAACTTTGGGGGAATCTCCTCCAGAGAAGGCCTAGAATAAACACTGGGGACCGACTCTCACGAATGCTCCTCGTGGCCACGCCAATGAAATGTATAATTATGTCCTGTTAAAGTCCTGCTGTGTTGGCTTTCCAGGGATGATTAGAGACTCGGAGTTGCTGTTGTATCCATATCGCTGACTGCACACTATAGTTCTGTTGTTTTGCGATAGATTCCTAATATCAAACAATTTTCCAGGACAAACCGCGGCTGATTATAATAAACTTGCTGGCTGTCATTCCGTTTGACGTTCTGTCGATTTTATGGTAATGGAAATCAATTTTCTAGTCTCCGTTGCCATTGTTGTTATAATAGGCAGGCGTGACTGCACCGGGAAATTACAGGCGTATATCTTATCGAGAGATTGCATTAGCGTTTTAATATTTCACGTTCTTTCTAATATATCGATTGGATTTTTATTGCATGCGCCGGAAAATGGAAACATCAAAAGTTTTAATTAAGTCAGTCGAAGGATCAACGCGAAAATTCGATAACGATGACTTGACTTATCCGGCTGTTCAGCGAAGCTGCCTAGCTTCGTCGCCTCTTCCAAGAATTAGACTAATCCTCGGTGGCTTCTATTTCACAAAATGGGAGGGTTTTCCCTATAATTAATGGGACGAGAGAGACAGAGACAGAGGCAAAGACAGAGAGACATAGAAAGAGAGACCTAGACAGACAGAATACTCTGGCGAAAGTGAACTAGCATCCGTTAAACAAGAGGACAAATTAAAACTTTTGCAAACTTTTGACGCATTGGCCTATAATATAATAATGCATCGTCTTGAATTTGGTTTCACTATTGACCCCATACATAAGCAGTGATGACCTTTGTATTGTGATAGCCATCTTAAACCAACCGTCCATTGATTTATCTTGTGCGAAGTTTAGCGCAACTTTCTCTTTCAACGAATTGATCGTGAGTTGGCCTTGGACGCCACGAAAATGCACGCTATGTGCGTTTTTCGACAGAGCTTTACTAAGAAAAATAATGTGCTTTACAACGTAATGCTGACATTCGTTACTTCGGCAGGACAGTGGGTCATTTCCGTTCTAGGGAACAGCGCTGAAAATTAGTTCCCTTGTTCCCAATTGGTACCGAAATGCAGGGACCTCGAAAGCTGATTGGCTGACCATGGCATTCGTCATGCTCCAGTTATTTAACGAAGGTCTGTTATGCTTCTGGACAAAGATTACCGGTAACTGGCCGGTCAATCGTTTTTTTGCTGCACGTTGAAAAGCAGCACTGTAATACCAGATGTGTGTGCGTGCGTTGTTAGCATATTGGAAATTGCATTTCTGCGGCAACACGGTTCGATGGTAGGCTGTCCGACTGTTCTGGTTTTGCTTCTACGGACGATGAAGTTTTGCTATTCCGTCGCCTGGTTTCATTACTAACAGCTATTTGCAGAGGTTGGTGTGGAACATTTCTTCTGTGGGTTCAGGTATTGGGTCGACAGTTCGGCCTGTTTTGTGTCGTTGACTTGCTTCAGCTTCTCAGTAGGCCTACTAAACATGACGCGCATATTTTAGAAAATAAGCAAGTTGATGTAGCGCCTGTATACGTTTAGGGCCTGCATAATGCAGGGCTGGAAAAACCGAGGTTTTTTAGAAATGAAATGTAGGTTTTTAGGTTTCTAGTTTTTCAGGCTTTAATGTTTGGCATGTCAACATCCATAGACCCCACTCTATATTGTTGTCACACATGTATTCTGCTGTCTGCAGAGAGTAGCAAACTTTTAAAGCATTAAAGATAGATTTTCTCTAAAAAATTTGATTTAGAACACAAGAAAAACCTAAAATTCGACTTTTTGAAAAATCTATGATTAAAAACCAAAAACCATAGGTTTTTAGAAATCACATTTTCCAGCCCTGGCATAACGGTTTCAATAGTCGTAGGTTTTAGTGGGGTTTTAGGTGTTTAGGGTTTATGGGGTGCTTAGATTTTTAATGTTCTTAGGTTTTTAGGATTTTTAGGGTTTTAAGGTTTTTAGGTTTTTAGGGTTTTTAGGTGTTATTGGGGTGCTTAAGTTTTTAGAGTTTTTAGGTTTAGGGTTTTTAGGTTTTTGGGTTTTATGTATTTAGGGTTTTAAGGTTTTTAGGTGTTTTAGGTGTTTAAGGTCTTTTGGGGTTTAGGATTTTTAGGTGTTTAGGGTTTTTAGGTGTTTAGGGTTTTTAGGGTGATTAGCTTTTTAATGTTTTTAGGGTTTGAGGGGATTTATGTGGGATTTATCTAATGATAATAATTCAGATTGATATCTTGGAAGGAGCGACTAAATCTTTGAGTTATATGGTGGACCAGAGGGCTAGCACCCTCTACTGAAATTGCAGAAATTGATTGCTATTAAAATATATTTCTTAATTTCTTATGACAATGGCATTTTAACTGTGTAGTTTTGCCTATGGACCTCTAGATGTTTAGGCCTACAACTTTTGATTTCTTGGAAGGAGTGACTAAATCTTTGAGTTATGTGGTCCAGTGGGATGGGACCCTATAATGAAATTGGCAGAAATTGATTGCTATTAAAATATATTTCTTAATTTCTTATGACAATGGCATTTTTTCTATGTCGTTTTGCCTATGGACCTCTAGCTGTTTAGGCCTATAACTTTTGATATTTTGGAAGGAGCGACTAAATCTTTGGGTTACATGGTCCAGAGGGTTATGACAACACGATGTGATATAATATTTCCTATAAGCTTAGTGTCAGTTCTAATACAAGGGCACGCCAATTCAGTGTTTGTCCAAGTCAACCAGCAAGAGATCAGATCAAGTCAGAGTTTGCCAAAGCCAAGTGCTAGTATGATTGCCTCTCAGTGTTTGGTTAGTTGTGTGTGTGTGTGTGTGTGTGTGTGTGTCTTTGCGTCTTTGCTATCATTGGCGTAGCCACGTGGAGGTGGGGGGCGGTGGAGAGCCCGGCCCCGTTCGGACCGGTCGTGAGATTCTTCCAAAACCGGTGATTAGCTGGGGAGAAAGGGGGTTAGGGGTAATATTAAAACTCACAAGACGGCGAATTTTTTTAGACGTTTGCCTTTTTTGATCGTCAAGACTTTTTGGCCGCGGAAACCGTCGATGTATCCCCCCCTATTCTGAATTCCTGGCTACGCCACTGTTTGCCACCCTGCTTGCGTAATTCGCATAATTAGCCGTTGGGCGGTGTTTGCGAAACAAAATAATCAATCGATTGAATGAACAGCGCATCATAATCGATTTTTGATCCTGATCTGCATGATTTATTTCTCCGTAGGAAAACTGCTTTTTAAAAATGAGCTCATTGTCATAATTATAGCAAAGACAACGACTTCAACACAGCATGTAGACTGCATGCATACGGATTCTAGACAAACTCTGTAATTAACAAGTGTAATGATAAGTTACAGACTGACAGACTCTCAGAGACTCAGACAGACAGACAGACAGACAGGCAGACAGACAAACAGACAGACAGACAAAGAAGTGATATTGTTTGGCTGTTATTGGAAAATGTACGGCAGTATTTATTTAATGTAATGACAAATTTAGTATGGACGGATTACCATTTGCTTAGCCACGGGGTCCGGGGCCCCTATTCTGGTTGTGATCGGTCATGGGATTTGCATCATTTGCGCAACCACTGAATAGTTTGGGAGAGGAGGGTAAGTAGCATGGTGGAAGAGAATATGCGAATAATGTGCGAGGCATATTTTTGCTCGTTGGAGACTTTTTTACCAGAAAATTCCGGCGTGCCCCTATTCCGAAACCATGGATACGCCAGTACATCGGTTTTCATGTTCATATTCTGCCATTTTATATATCTGTAGCCTCCATTGAACATAGTTTTACAATCCAGTGACGTGAGACATCATCTGATGAGTGAACTTACTGACTTTTTACTTCGGTACTGAGACAATTTAACGCGTGAAAAGTAAATTTCCATTGGGATGCAATTCGGCAGACATCGAAGGAAAACAAGGAATCGAGACAGCAGCGAGTGAGATATAGGCCTACATGTACCGGTATTATAACAACGGTAACCGATCCCAGAGCGAAAAGACATTGGATCCTGCGTATTAGACATAGTTGCGGTCATGCATGCGGAATTCGTGGAAACATCGACACCAGTCTCTGTCCTGTGCCAATATAGATCACTGGTTTTATTCTCCATTTCCTCAGAAACCCTGGAGATCTGATATTAAATACACATCCAAAGGAACGCCGATATTAGTTCGGGAGGGGAAGGGGGAGGGGTATGACTTCCTCTCACTGGTGGTCGAACATTATAGCTTTGGGGTCGTCCGAGTTACTTTAGTCGAATCTAAGGACAGCTAAGGACAGTTTCTGTATTTTGATTTTGACCGAACTATTTACCTTGTTTGACTTTGTATGCGCTATGATGCAGTAAAATCTCTGCTTTAGATGGAGGTTGTGTGTGTGTGTGTGTGTGTGTGTGTGTGTGTGTGTGTGTGTGTGTGTGTGTGTTTGTGTAGGCTAAAGTTTCGCACGCACCATAGTAGGCCTACCCTGACCCAATCGGTGGTTTGGAACTGATGACAGCTCCTTTCGATTCCTAACTGGGTCATCTGAAGACGAACTTTTAAAAAATAGTTCTTCTGCAATGTCCTTGAAATTCAGTCAAAAATTATTATTAATAGGACAAGACAAGTAAATCATTGCAGCTCAAGTGCGATGCTGTCATTGGACAGGCCCCGTTCGAGTCCACGCCCAGGCCCAGGCCCCGCTCAGCCCCAGGCCCCGCTCAGCCCCACAGGCGGGCGTCATATCTGGTTATGACCGAAGTGTTGTCAGCAGTGGCCCAGTGGGGGTTTTATGACCGAACAACAGAGACTCGCAACTCTTACCTTCCGGCTCAGATTTTTGCGTCGAATGAAATTTCGCACTAAGCTCCACAAATCGGGCTTAAAAGGCTACGCAAAGGTGACTCATGATTATGGGTTGATGTTAAGCAGAACACTACTACTCTAACTGATTTTGCTACCAGTAATGGAGTAAGGCAGTTATGATGTCTATATTAAAAATTACGTGTCGTTGGTCTATGTAATTTTCCTGTAAGTTTGATTGTTTTTGATTGATTTTAGGAAGATAGTTACAATATCGGCGAACTTCTTTCTGGGTTTATGCTGCTAATAGGCCTACATTTGCGTTATAAAATTTACCGTGAGAAAAATGTTTTAACTTCGTATTATTACTAAGCTAATTGCCGGTATGCTGCATGTGTGTGTTGTGTTTGCTTATAGACGCGTCCGTTTCAACGACCATGGTCGTCTAGGCAAGACGAGAACATTATGAGTAATTGCAGCAGCATAATTGAAGTGTTTTAAGTCGTCGCTAGCGGAATCGGTTTTACGAATCAAACAAAGATTGATATTGAACAAAATGTGGACTCTCTGTCATGTTCCGAATATTACATTTACCGTTTGAAAAGTGGCGTTCAATCGAAACTGTTCAAAGTCAGGCCGAGGACTATGGATGAGGCGGCGTCCCCAGGCGCCACCTTACGAGAAATCGGAATTAACGGATTCTGGAAGAAACCGCCGACAGGTGGCGTTCGACGATCACATGATCCTGAGAAGAACAACATTAAGGTACGACCAACAATGTTCACGCAGTATTCCAGTGAGAAAATCAAAACGTCGCATCATTTCTATCCCCATTAACTTTCGATTCTACTGTTTGTAGAGTATAGGATTGTATGTTTACCCTAACAATTAGTGCCATAAGTGTTACGTCTCATGTGTATGGGGTCGTCCATAAATTACGTAACGCGATTTTGGACTTTTTTGACCCCCATCGTAACGCGACGTAGCAAAAGTCGGACCACCTAAAATATGACGTAACAACGGGCCGATCCCCCTTTTTTTCGGTCTCCCGAACCCAGAAAATTCTTGACAAGCAAAAAAGTCATCTTCTTCCCTCTCCAGTAACCCGACAGCCTTATATTTTTCCTCTCCAGATAGCCTGACAAGCAAAAATATCATCTTAAACATTTTGCATTGCGTTACGTAACACTCACGGACCCCTTGTCACACTTCGTAACAAATGTCCGGACCCCCACCCCTAGGCGCGTTACGTCATTTGTGGACGGCCCCTATATCTTAACATGAGAACACGAATATTAATAAGCAAATCAGGATTGCTCAAAATAGCGCAGTTTCTACGGCAGACATGATATCCATAGATACATTGCCCAGATAACAAAGGAGTCCATTCACCAGCTTTGAGTTTGTGTTCTTGTTAGTCAACGGTCAGTTTTTTTATTCATCAACTACTTTATCAGAAAGCTTTCGTTTATTGCTGGTTGACCTCTGTGACCCCAGTTACATCAGTGGCGTAGCGAGGGTATCCGGCGCCCGGGGGCAAAGTCTACCGTTGGCGCCCTCAACACTGCTGACGAGCAAAAAAAGGTCCTCAGTCGTCACATTGTTCTCGGCGCCCCTCAAGTCTTACGGGCTCCCTCTTCATATAGTGCTGACGAGCAAAAAAGGTCGTTGCACATGTTTCTTCTTCTTTCTTATACCCAATTTTGGCGCCCCCCCCACCTCGGCGCTCGGGGGCCATCTGCCCCTGACCCCCCTCGCTACGCCACTGCAGTACATTAATATTCATTAGTGCAACACCGAGAGTATCGGCCTGTTGCAACAAAGACAGGCAGGTCATACCGTAGGTATAGTGAAGAATCGAAACAATGGGCGCTACATGAATCACAGTATAGCGATGACTCATATTGACTTTCTATGGATGCACCAGATGTGTCCGAAGTATTTCCCACACAACTACCGTATTTTTCCTGTTATTACTGGATTTTCCAGTCCATCATTCATTTAGTAGCATGCAGTGGTGTAGTCAGGATTTCCGGAAGGGGGTGGATTTTGGTTTTTGATCGTGACCAACACCAACTTTTGAAAAATCTTGATGAGCAAAAGAAAAACGTTATCTCTAGATTTTCCTGACAAGCAAAAAGGTCATAGCCTCTTAAAAATTTATGGCATGAAAACTCATTAGGCCTATAAATATTTTGTTTCTGCAGCCAAGGGGGTTAGCCCCCCCTTTGGCTACGCCACTGGTAGCATGTGTCCAAAAATTGGAGCTGTTGCTTATGGTTTCATTCAGCGGTAGTAGATGATACATGTCTCAACATACTAAGGAACTGTTTAAACTTTAACGCAAAATTTAATTTTTTACACGGAAAACCACTATATCAGCCATTTAATTTTGCAAATCAAAGCGCACAGACGGGTTTTAATCCCACGGGGAACATTCCACGTGTGAAAATGATCAAGTAAGAGCTACAAATGCCATACAGTTTATGAGAACCAGACCTCAACTTGAGATGTCTGAAAAGGTCACCCAGGGAATCAGCACCAAGCCCTGACATTTTCTAGTAAAACAGGGATGCCTACATATACTCTTTGATCAGCCTCCCAAGTATCACCTTACCTACATCCTCATCACCATCTCACCTAATCGGATTCAGAGACAGAACGCTGACATAGTTGAGAGTAACTTCAGATGTTGGGACACGCCCTTCGGTTGCTGTCTTGACTTAATCTCCCGCGTCGGCGGCAAATCAACTCCACCGGCGCTAGAGAGAATTCCATTCTATGCGCCCTCTAATGACGATCGCCCACATTGCTACACAACCATTATCAAGTACTACAGTGTTGTCATGGAGACAGAATACTATATAGCTCTCCTTTAACCCGAACTGACCATCGGACATCGGACGTCAATTTTACCCCTTGCCAACAACTGATCAGAATTTGTACCCATATCCCATTCGGCCTTGGGTGGTGCTTCATAGATCCCCTGTTGGACTCCCTCTCATATTCTCCTCTTCTCTGGAGGCCAGAAGCAATCCCGTATTTCCCTGTGCCAGATGAAAGTCGTTCAAGCACAGGGCCTTTTGGGCAGTCTGACAGACTTGGAATTTTTTAAGACTACCATAGAAGAGTGTGAATTCGCAGCACCCTGTTACAGTTAAACTTAGAATTCATTAACTTGTGGAAGATGTGTGCCATTGAAACTATATGCGAGTGGAGAAAAATTCAAAAGTCACATCTGATTATGCAGTAACTATGAGAGTTAGTCGTTTTTTTGCGTGAATTTGTATCGTCTAATGATAATATACCATAGTTCAATATCCAAAGCTGATGTACATGTATCTTCTTCATGTAGTTGATTCCAAGCCTGCTTTCGAATGTACCCATTGTGCCATAAGAAACTTTGAATTATGGGATGGAGTTTTAAATTTAGAGCAACGGGATTTAAATTTAAATTAAATGTTAATCTGGGCATAAATGTTCTCTGTCTCTCTTGCTCTGTCTGTCTGTCTGTCTGTCTGTCTCTGTCTGTCTGTCTGTCTGTCTGTCTGTCTGTCTGTCTGTCTGTCTGTCTCTCTCTCTCTCTCTCTCTCTCTCTCTCTCTCGACTTTGACTCGTCCATACTGTAAAGTTCCGTAACAATGATACAGTTTGGTAAAAAACTCAAAAAATATTTAAGTTTTTTTCTCTCGTTGCTTTATGACATTATAGTGAAAGGGAAATTGGTTATGACAGCCTTGTCAACAACACAGTCATTAGAAGTTGAATTTATTAATTTATTGCAGTTATTGCATTTGACTATATCTCGTGCCTGTGTGAATGGTTAAGGGTTTTATGCAGATGAATTAATTATAGTTAATTACCAGCTTGGTAGAGTTTTCAATACTGATAATAATAATGATAGATGTTAGGGAGAGGGTTAAGTATTGTTGACACTTCTTGTCACAGAGCACACCATCTCGGATTTTGTCAAATTGCTGTTTTTTTTTATTTCATGAGAGTTTGAGTGCTCAGTTTTCCATTGTTAAATGTCACTGAATGCCGTATTTTGATTATTTAACACTTCAGAGTGTATTTATTAAAGGAAGAACTCCTTTACTCTTTTAGTCTCATTATTTTGCCTGACTTTAGAACAGTTTTACTTGTAGTTTGGCTTGTGAATTTTCGTAATTAAATTTGATTTTATCTGTTAACATTTCTATTGAAATTTATCTTTTAATTAAAGATGACAGGCTGAAAGAAATTTATATGTTTGAATAATTTTGTAAATGTTTCATATTTCTTATCTCCTGGATACATGTATCTCAAACCTAAATTCTACAACAGGGCGACTGTAATGAATTTCTTTCATGTCGAAGATTGTCGGAATTTTAATAATTTGCCAAATTGAATTGAGAAATCATTTTTCTAGCGCCCGTAGGTTAACTATTTTCTTGAGTGGAGCCACCAACTGAATGTGTGAGGCATTGAAGCGTAGATGATGTGAATTGGTGTTCTTGCTCTAGTTCTTTCCGAAATGCCTGGAAGAGATTTTTGCCAAAGCGGAAATTGGTTTCTGTACAGGAAATTCCTTCTGGAGATGTTTGCTGCTGACATTTTCTGTCAGTTTTCCCTTTAGCATCTAAAGAAATTCACTTCCTGGTGATTTTCTCCAGTTTCCGTACATGCTGGATGTTTTTAGCAAGGTTTTCAGAAAGCTGGCAATTATTAACCCCTTAACTGGCTATTTAACTGTAACTCAATGTAAAATGGACGGATATATCTGTGATCCCCAGTTAAGGGGTTAATGTGCTATAAACATACAGTAGATAGCAGTAGTTAATTTTTAGCATCTTTCGTTGTAATTGTGTTATAGGACGATACGGTTCAGTTCTTCAAAGAGGAGAGAACCGATGATGCAGTGTATAACATCTATCTCAAGAAAGTCCAATATCACGTTGACTCAGACATGGTACGAAAGTTTGCCTACGGAATTCTACCAGTTTTCTACCACTGAATCCTCTCCGTTATGCTACTTGAAAAATCTTTTAAACACGGAAGACTTGTTGCATTTTTAAATGGGTCTTTCCTTCCTAAACTAAATGCTTCCCTATTATTGACTTCTGAGATGTTTAACTATTAACCCTTTCACTCGACGATCAGTACCAGCAATACGCTATGAAACCACCTATGGGTCTTTCACGGGGGAAAGGGTTAATATCACGTAATATAGCTATTAATATCACTGAGTTAAGTTAAAATTCAGGACTTCGCATGAGATGGTAACGAGAATCTGACTAAGGATCTGGATCGTGTTTCTGTTGTCATGGTGTTTGCCATTTTGGTTTTGCTCGCAGTGTCTGGACGCATCCGACCAGCGGTCGGCTCGACTCCAGTGGAGGCTGGAAGAGGTCCGCGTCATCCGCTGCGGGACGCTCCAGCGCCTCGTTTCCGCCCTTTCCTCCGGAGCGGGAGAGATAGAATCGGCCAACGTCAGCGTATTTCTGTCGACGTTCAGAACTTTTGCGACGACCAAGGACGTTGTGGACGAACTTCTGAAAAGGTTCCATGTAAACCCTTCTCCTCGATCTTCATTCTAATATTCAATCGTGAAATTTGACTTTTTCCGTCGGTCTGATGAGCACTGGAGAGCTGGTTTACGGTCAAATCGTAGAGATTTGTTTTAGTATTCGCATCCGTCAGTGGTTTTAGCAAGGGCTCTTGTATTGGGGCACAGATACCAAGCTCTGACATTTTCGAGTAAAACAGTCAGCAATCAAAAGAAAAGGTCATGAAGGAGTAATTGGTGGCACATCAACTTCCGTTTATCGCCTTTGTTGCACTATCATACTCGCTCCCCCCTCCCGAAAAATTTATCAACAGTTTTGCACAATGTAGAGATTTCTGATTGATAATCATGTGTATATATATATATATATGTATATACACATGTTATATACTGTATATTTGTATTGATAATTATATATAATATATATATGTGAATATTTATTTATTCTCAGATACAAGCAAATAGGAGAAGAAGTTAGTATGAAGCAGCATGTTCGTGAGGCCCACAGAAGGTTAGATACTTTGCTCTTTGGAGTTCCTAGTATTGTTGTTCTGTGTTTTCATAAGACTCTGATCTACGTTTTCTTTCTATATTTTAAATATATTATCTCTGTTTTCGGGAATGAATGTTATGGAAACATTTCCTAAAATAAGCCCTGCATAAACGGTATAATTATAATGTAATTGCGTGTTTACAAGGAGTTAATATGTGAAAACAACAATAATTACTTATAGCATTTAATAAGCAAGTTTTCCTTTGATAACTTTTGTATGTTTTCCTGCAGTTGAATTTTTATTGCAAGATCATTTTGCTGACATTTGCTCCCGGACTGTTTAGCTCTCTGATAGCAATTACACTGTAGTGTTTTTGTTTACACTGTAGTGTTCTTGTTTCAAGTTCTTGCTTCATATCTTTAACTATTTTTTGTCATTTGGAGGTCCTGTGGTAAATTATTTAGAACTGTTAAAATCTAGTTTCTGTCCTAATCCGAATTTGACTCACACTGCTACATGCAAAATAATCGGGCGTAACTGTAGCCTTGAGGCCAAATTGACTGCAGCAGCATGGAGTATTGTTTGTAGGAAGAGGCTCCAAAAACTGTGATAAGAAAGTAATGAAATACAAAGGCAGATGTACAGAGGAAAAGACACACAGAAAGTAAAAAAGGCAATATTGCTTGAGACGTCTGGAAAGGTGCTGGTTATCTTGGATATTTTTTGAGTTGAGATTTATGTATTTCCACTTCATTTAAGTGTACATGTTGTTGCTGGAGTTGAGATGAGAGACATTATAGACGGAAAAGCTTTCCACTGCCAGTTTCTGTTCTTGTTTCAAGTTCTTTCTCTATCTATGAACTTTTCTCTCGCTGCAATGAGGCAATTGGACAGAGAACTTGCGGTCTTGCCTTTGATCAGAATACAGTATGTGGGTGTAGATTTTAAAATGATATAGTTAATTTCACAATCTACTGTATTCTAAAAAAACTGATAATGACAGTTTTTTAAACTATCTATTCATGCTGTTGTATTCTTTGCTTATCCACAAAATCCCTCCTCCAGAAAATCCCAGCACTGACAAAATTTTGCATTGAATTGTGTCCCTTCCCCTCCAGCCAAGTCAATCCCCCCCCCGAAGGTCTGGAGTCTGGATAAAACACTGCTTTTGCTCTAGGCCATATATTTGCCCCTATTAGTAACACATCTTTAGTCATTGATTTATTTATATATATATTATATATATATATATATATATATATATATATATATATGTATTTGTTTTTCATTATATATACAGGGTGGCACAAAAACTGGACTATATTACACTGTAAGTGCAAACCTAAATATGACTAGTCCGGTTTTTTATGCCACCCTGTATATGTGTGTGTATATATGTGTGTGTGTGTGTGTGTGTGTGTGTGTGTGTGTGTGTGTGTGTGTGTGTGTGTGTGTGTGTGTGTGTGTGTGTGTGTGTGTGTGTGTGTGTGTGTGTGTGTGTGTGTGTGTGTGTGTGTGTGTGTGTGTGTGTGTGTGTGTGTGTGTGTGTGTGTGTGTGTTCTGGTGACTATTGTTTAGCAGAATTTTAATAGATATAGGTGATAGTTTTGAAAGACTGGAACAAGATTGTAGTAATTGCTTTTATTTCTGTTGAATAGGCCTTATTACCAGTTGCCTTACCAGTTGCTCCAGTGTGTGGCTAGCCAGTTGGACTGTCTAGGGCTCTAGGCTGTCCAATTATGAATGTTTTGGGAGCTTTTAGGCATTCGTTTTGATGTCACGAGACTCTTTGCTGGGCATTTGAGGACATGTAATATTGCCTTTGGCCTGTGGAATGATGATTCTGTTGGCCTGCCGTCATTTCGTCAATTTAGGTCATTAATTATTGGGCATAATTAATTTAAATGGCATCAAACTGGTTACTGTGGGAAGATTTGACGATATATAATTGATTCTCCTCTATTCTGGCCTTAGTACACGTGTCCTATATCCTGCCTCCATATTATCGGGGTCTTCAGGGCTTACCCAGTTTTACTTTTAGTGTTTTCATTAACTTATTTAAAGAATGCCAGAGTAAGTAGTTCAGAGCTTTAGGCCTTGAAATTGGCTGCAAAATTATACAATCTGCAGTGACTTTAAAACTTGCATTTCCTGATCAGAATTTGATGATAACTGTCTGCTTGGCCAACCAAATCTGAATATTCATTATATTGCTGATTTTGATTTTATATATAATATTTGCATTATGAATATCAAATTTCACACTTTGACCTGAATAAATTGAGTTCTAGCCTACATGGGCGCAAACCTGGTCAGAAAAACGGTCGTGTCCTAATTTTTCTCAGATGATGACCTTTTTTGATTTTATGACTTCTGACAATAAAATAAACCATGGTTTTTGTTATTTCATAGCCAAAAAACACCCAGTGTCCACGCCCATAGGGTCGCGACCTTCCAAAAAAAAGCATCTGTGTCAGGACACGATGAACAAAGCCATGCTTAGTGAATGTCAGATTCCAGTGCAAAGTGGAGCGCTTGCCTTGTTAACATTGTACGCTATCAGTTGGGTTAATTGACAATTAGAACAGTGTGCGAGTGTGATGTTGCATGGTGTGATATCGGCCATCTGGCGAATGACAGTGTCATAAATTCAGTCTCGTTGCCTATTAACTCCTGCCCTGTCAGTCGGATTATAACAAGTCACTTTCCCACGTCAACCGGGGCTTGTTATAGAAATTTTCACGCCGTAGTTCTGTGCTGGGAATAAATTAATCAAAATGCTGTTGTTTTCAGGACACTGTGCATGCAAAAAATGGCTCCTACATATCCAATTTGTCTCATAACAAGTCTACTGTAGAATACAAGATGTAATTGGTTGATGTTATGTACTGTAACAGAATATTTTTATACCGCCTCTTCTCGAGCCGCATTTTTTATAAAGAGATGAGTTCTAAGTAGTTTCGAAAAGCGGGCCATAGAATCAGCAGTTGCTAAGTTACACAGGGTCAAGAACATTCTAAAGGATCGGGCCAACTGACCCAAAACCTCGTTTTAGAAATAATGAGGTTCGTGTTTGGGGCACACTTAGCAGACCATGGGCTGTGGACCATAGACATGGCCGACCAGGGATAGAGCTAAGAGAATGGAGTAGCCCTCACAGATGTCATGGTGCAGTGCCAATAAGAGAGCAAGTGCGACAGCTCGGAAAGCACAAAACTTAACTCGGACATGATAAGGCATATCAATGATAAAACAACATTTTAATGCTTGGCAAAATTCTAGACCTAATGCAAAATCGTTGAATTGTATTTTTCCGTATTTTTAGTGATATTGTCGGCTTTTTTGCGTGGAGATGATTTGAAGTTGTTTTTATCTGTTGTTTTGACGCAGAGCTGTGAAAACCGTCCTCTGTGTTTGGTTGGAAAGCTATCCGGATGATTTTTATGATCCACCGAGTCACTCCGTTCTTCGATCTCTTCAGAAATTCGGCGAACAGCAGATGCAGGACGGCGAATTTTGCCAAAAGACGTCGAAAATCTTGAAAGCGTTTTCCCAGCGCGACGACTTGTCTGGTAGTTCCTCACCAAGAAATCAAAGTAAGTAAGATGATACCACTCCCGTCATTGTTGAAGAATATGATTAATATTGTGTAATTCAATGGTGTTTGTTGTTATTTTGTTGACTCGAGGGAAAAAAGGCAAAGAACGAGAAAACATTAAAACACCATAATTTGAATAATAATTTGAAAGACCAAATGGAACATAGTGGTTCTCGCACAGCCTTGAGGTTAGGGTTAATATGTAAGCAGTGACAGCGAATTGCTAAAAGTTGAAATCCTCTGAAACGAGTGAATGGATTCTAATGAAATGATGGCACTTTATGTGTGTAAAATTTTGTTTGAATCAGTGCTGGATAAGAAATGGACTGGGGTTGAGGTCAGGGGCGTCATTGGGGGGGGGGGGCTGAAAAAATAATTTATAATGTATTAATGATCAAAATATCGAAAAATTTGCCAAAAATTTGCCAACAAATATATAAAGTTGCAAATTTGCCACCATTGGCCCCAAAATTGCCTAAAATTTGCAAAGAATTTGTCAAAAAAATTATCTTGCCCCCCCAAGAAAAGTGTGAAATGATGTTACTGCACACAGGACAGAGTAATCACTCTAAACCATATTATTATTACTTTATTATTATGCTATTCTTATGTATATTTATTCTTATTCTTATTTATTCTTATGTATATTTCACTAATTTTGCTGTGTTTTGGATAACACTATTTTTGCAATTTGGTAATTATTATTTAAAATGTTGCTTTCTCTTTTCTATTTTAGACTTGAGTTTCATTTTTAGTAATCGTACGTCACAAGATTTAAACGCAAATTACTTCGTACAACGTCCAGAGTTCACGTCCATTCCAAGTCAGACATTTGCAGAACAATTGACATATGTGGACGCAGTAAGGGCTACAAATTGTACCAACTTTAATTATATTAATTTTGTGCAAGAAATTATCATTCTTTATAAGACTGGCATCATGAGTAGATGAAAGCAGCACTAATGAGAGGTTTGTTTGTCACTGGGAACTGACTTGTTGAATTTGACAATGGAGGATTACGATTCTAATCAAGGAGTGACCATCGACCAATGTCAGGAAAATGATTAAATGGCGCTATAGAAGTCCAGTTATGATGATGAGGATGATGATGAGGATGATGATGATGAGGGAACTGGGGAAACTTGTGCTAGCTTTTCTGCTTTGTAATAAACCCAACTTGTATCATTTTCCATTGATCGCGAGCAGTTTATTTGCCTATTGTACCTATCGTGTTTCTCTATATTCGACTGTAGTATTTTGCTATTTCGGAACTTTTATATTATTATTAAATCATCATAAATTAATTCTAGCTTCTGACCGGATTAGATTTGGGATCGTAGTTTGACGTTGTCGTCCGTGGCTTTTCCAGGAGTTGTTCAAGAAAGTGGTCCCGCATCATTGTCTCGGGTCCGTCTGGTCTCAGCGCAGTCACAAGTATTCCGGGTCGACCCAGTCTCCGTCCGTTTACGCGACGGTCGAGCAGTTCAACGCGGTCACGTATCGCGTCATCGCCACCGTCGTTAAACAGCCGACGCTACCAGCGAACGAGCGCGCATTGATCGTTCAGAAATGGATCGACATTGCTCAGGTAGCACCAAGGTGTCCCATCAGTCTAACCTGTGCTTCCGTGAATGTTTCGCATCTTTGCTGATGTTTTTGTAGCAGCGATGTTTTGCAGTGATTATTTGATATAATATCTGAGAGATTATTTGATATAATATCTGAGAGATTATTTGATATAATATCTGAGAGATTATTTGATATAATATCTGAGACATTATTTGATATAATATCTGAGAGATTATTTGATATAATATCAAGTGTTGATGATGAGAATTTAGCAGTTTTTGGATGTTGCAGCTGCCGGGTTCTAATTTTTTTATTTTGCGTCGTAGTGATTAATTAATTGGCGAATTGATTTGTTGTTTTTCTTGAATCTGCATAGCAATTATTTTACACTAATACACTACTCCTTCGATTGCTTTCCCGCTGATCTTGCTGTGACCTTTCCAGCTTGACCTGGTTCTAATGATGATTGATTTGTGATGATGATGATGATGATGCCCTGGGCATTGATGATAGTGATGGTGGTGGAAGTTTATTGATTGATTAAATTCTATAGCACAGATTCTAATAGCAAAAGGTTTCAACTTTCATTCTTGGTCACTTTAGATGTGCTTGACCATTGATATTTATTTTTATTATTGTGTTTTTTTTAGGAGTGTCGACATTTGAAGAACTTCTCTTCTCTAAAGGCGATTGTGTCTGGTCTTCAGAGCGCTCCAGTTTATCGACTCCAAAGTGTTTGGTCGTTGGTTCCCCGGTAAAAGAATAATAGCGATTTTTTCTCGTTATTAGCCTTTGTTTTAATTTTCTTTATCAATTTCCCCTGGGTCGCCTGGTGCTGATAAGGTTATTATGTATCTGCATCGGTGGAATTTCAGTTACCGTGTCTCAGTTGCATTTATTTTGGATTAGGAAATTGTGAAAAATTCGCTTTGAAATTCAAAGATCAATGAGACAGTTTTCCAACTGCTTGGAATTTTTACTCCTTGCATTTAATCAGGTTTAATGAGTCCTCATAATAAAATAAGAAGTCAATGATTTCAAGTTGAATGAAACTATGTAAATCCACCCGATCTGTCTTAGATGCCTAATCTTTCTTCTGTTATTTTACTGATTGATTGATTGAGTGAGTAGTCAATCCAGTGATCTGAGTTAGTGAGTGATCGATTGTTATTTGAGTGATTGAGTGATTGATTGATTGATTGATTGAGTGATCGATTGAGTGATCGATTGAGTGATCGATTGAGTGATCGATTGAGTGATCGATTGGTTGATTGATGGAACAGATGAGTGAAAACTTTGCTTGAGATGCAATTTTTAAATGGAGGAGTTAATTGTTGAACATTTTAGACAGAAACTTACTCTGTTTGCCGAGCTATCGGCGATTTTCTCTGAGGAAAACAACCAAAGAGTGTGTCGTGAACTTCTAAACAAAGTGAGCCTCAGGTTTATTCTTAATTATAAGATCTCTATGCAAGCACACAGCCATTGAATGACCGCAACTTAAAACTGTGAAATTGTTTATGAATTTGCCCAAATGTTTGTAACATGCTAACTATTTTGGATCCTTTTTCTAGGCGTACTGGTTTCAGGTTTATTTCTGGGATTATCAATTTGGGGAGGGGTGACGGTAAATTCTGGGGGTCCCCTGCCCAAAAAGTCTGACAAGCAAAAAAAGGTCATTCCATACCTGAGATTTGGGGGGAGGTGTTGGGGGCTGTCAGTCTCAAATTGGGGTTGTTGGGGGGGGCTGTAGAAATATTCCTGAGTGGTTTGCTTTTTATTTTCTCACTACTGCTTGCTTTTTTGCAGGAAGGAACGGCCAAATGCGCAGATCCGTATCTGACGAAAACTCCAAAACGTTTACTCGCGTGGCCGGGTACGGTGCGGCACAGAAGAAGCCCTCTGCCAGACGCTGTTAGTAATACCTGTATTTCATCGAATTCACGGAGATGCACCGAGCTCACGTTAACATGATGTGCCTAGTGTAACGTAACGTACCATTGTAAGGGGAGTCGCGACTCACAAGTGTGCAGTAAGGAATAATGTTGCCTTGATTCATCTTTTCCGTTTGTAAGCTTCTGGGTGTAAGTGGCCAGAGGAGGCCGGGAGGGGGCTTTTACATATTTTAGGTCCCCAACTCCCCTAACTCGTAGTACGAATCTATCGGACAGTTTAACAGGTATTCGGGTAAACAAAATTAGATATGTAATTAGAGTTATTAAAATCTAAATTACTGGTATGCATCACTTGTTAGATTAGAAGTATTAACTTACTTATAAAATATGACAGACATTAATTCAACTTATATTGGCCTATTATTTTGAGGCCCATTTTTAGCACAAGCCTGGGCCAAGTGGCCCATCTGGCACCCTGATAGGGCCTGCCTCTGTATGTGTGTGTGTGTGTAAATATGTGTGTATATGTGTGTATATGTGTGTATAGATACGTAAGTACTATTTTCTTCATTGCAGGCGGGGGTTACCAAGGCCCAGGGTACTGTTCCATACCTTGGAACATTTCTGACGGACCTGATGATGCTCGATGCTGCCCTCAAGGACACGTTGGAAGGCAAACTGATAAATTTTGAAAAGCGCAGAAAAGAATTTGAAATTCTGATGCAGATTAAGCTTCTGCAGTCGGCCGCCTGCTTGTATCAGATTGAGGTCGACGAATTGTTCATGAAGTGGTTTTTCAACATCAGAGTCTACGATGATAGTGAAAGGTAATAGTAATAGAAGTAATAGATGATGATAGTAAAGGCATTAACTATTTCTAGCAATGTAACACTAATATTATCTTTGAATACTGACTGCAAACGGATACTATGCACTTCGAAACGCTCTGTTTAAACTGCTGGTAAATTGTTATTAGAATTTTAGATGTTATTTAATGCTGTGCAATTTTGAATCTAGCTTTGAACTTTCTCTTGAAATTGAACCGGAACCTTCTGTATCAACTCCATCTACGCCACTAGTCAAAGGTCATCAGAAGAATTCTAGGTGCGTCGTATAAAAGTTTCTTCACATTTCTTTACGGTCGGTCAGAATTTTTTCTATAATGCATTAAAAAATTTTTCATTTCAGTTATGAGGAATTATCTTGCATGGCTTTAAATGTAAGTAAAACTTGTTTTAAGTTTCAAGATTTCAACTGAAGAAATTCACCGGCTAACGAACAACGGTTTTTCGTTGGTTTAGTCTCGGTTACTTTACACCTCGTAATCTGTCGGTTGCCTCTTCGATGGACGACATCCTCGACACTCCTGACAGTGGCGGATCCATATCCTCTGCGCCGTCATCGACGGAAAGGTTCCGACACTTCCAGCGGTATTAGCATTGATGGCAACTGCAGACAATCTAACCGACTTTCCGTGAGTAGCGGCCTAAATGTTCTCATGCAAGAATGAAGTAGTTTATGATGCTAACTGAATTTATTTTTAAAGATCGCAAATAACAGTAGAAGTGGTTAGAACAGTGATGGTGTTATATACAATAAGCACAGTGGCGGTTCCACGTGGGGGATGAGTGGGGATGCATTCCCCTCCCACCGGACTTATTTGTTTTGCTTGAAAAACCTACTTTTTACGCTATGCTACGCTATTTTTGAGTAAAAGCGTAGTAAAACTAACTGCTAATGGCCTTTTTTTGCTTTGACTTTTTCTTACTATTTTCATCCGCCACCCAACTTTCTATGAATTCATCCCCCCCCTAACCAAGAAATCCTGGTACCGCCACTGACAATAAGCAGACTATGATTAAACTGATGGTACTCTGTGTAATGTAGTTGCATTATAAAATGTAAGATATTACTGTTGATATCATTAAGATCATCTGGTCTGTTAACCATCTTCTTTTTAATCAACCTTATATAATCTGTTAGTTTGTTTTGTTTTTCAAATTATATTATATGTAGTTTTAGTGTTGTCCGCACTTGTCCATTAGAGGTCATAGTGTTCTAATGTCAAGTTCATTGACCTTTCCAGCATTCCGCTTCCGTGGGTTCCCTGCATTCCCTTAGTCCAGAGCTTATTCCGTCGCCGTTCCGGTCGGAAGACAGCATCGTTGTAAAAGTCTACATGGAGTCGGAAGAAACTCACGCCACGAATCATTACAAAAGCATCGTTGTAAGTCGACTTTAAAGAATCTCTTTTGTCGTGGTTTTCTTCTTTTCCAGTTATCCGAGTGATAATCGGGGATCTGTTTAATGCAAAACATCTGTCCTGTCCTTTTGATCAATCGCTAGATTTCCTGGTCTGGAATATATTTGGGCGTGTTGTTTCAGTTTCATTATGACAGCAATAAGTGATAAGTGATTGAAATCAATTCTAATCCATTGATTCTTATGTAGTTTGTTGATTGTGGTTAACCTTTTTTGTCATATTTGATGTTTTTTAATACAGCTTCGCAACAGTGATCACACAAAGACATTGCTACTGAACGCCTTCCTGAAATACAACATCACGGCCAAACCAGAAGAATACACTGTCTCACAAATACTCTCGAATAAAACTGGTAATTATACTTAATGAGAATACAGAGTAGCTCTTACTGTTTTGCTATGCTATTCTGTATTTTATATTAACTGTTCAGACCAGGGATATTTTTACACCCCTAACATCCCCCAACGCCCTCCCCGTATTTGAGACCGACACCCCTCCAACATCCCCCAGTCTCAGCTATGGGTTGACTTTCTTTTTTTGCTTATCAGACTTTTTGGCTGGGGACCCCCAGAATTTACCAGTTCCCCCAATTGATAATCCTAGAAATAACCCTGGTTCAGACATTTCTTTGAGAAACACACTGAAGAAAAAGTAGATTAGTGAAAAGCAAGCATTGTTTTTACTGCAATTCTTAGTTTTGATGACTTGACGTTAACTAATGTGATCGTGGATTTTTAAAGTTAATTTCAATTGATAAAAATGCATAATTTTAAAATTTAGGAATTTTCCAGCATCACCTCCAACCTTTCCAAATCGATGTCCATATACGTTCACTCTCTTAGCTTTGACTCTGGTCTAGCCCTTTATTTAGGCCTAATCTTCAGACTTTGCAGTTTCTTTTCTCATCTGTGCGATGCGATTCTTGTTTGTTTCAAAGAATTGCGATTACCGGAAAAGGGGAACATCTTCTACGCCATCAACACCTCAGAACCGGAGATACAGTGCATGATTCGAAGAAACTCCGCGCCGTACGAAGCTCGAACTAGACCGGCGACAAAGCTGCACTGGCGAAAGTTGCATCTTTAGCAAAAAAAACAATCCCCAGTTTAGTTGAACACCAACAGTTGTCTGATTGAATCTCAACGCAGATGTTGATTGTGGCATTCTTGTTCTTGATCGCAGTGTAAAAACGCGACCCCACAAAATCTGCCAAGGCCTCCAGTGACTAACCTACCAATGCAAAGTATTTTGACGCAGGAGTCATCCCTTTCAAATGGTTCCCTTCTTGGAGCGAAGTGCTATTTTGCATACACTATGTTTTGAGTGGAATGCATTGATAATTATAGTCTAGTGCAGCGATTGGCTGTCTCGTAACCACGCCATCTGCTGGTGGCTTTATTGGAATCTAGTCTTATACGTGATTATGCTATATTTTATCAGGCTGTTTTCAATCAGTATAGACCAGCGTTTCCCAAACTGTGGGTCGCGACCCAACCGGTTGGATCAAGGAAATTGCAGTATCGGTGTTTAGATTTGCAGACAATAGCTTATATTTTGTTTCTTATGCTAGACAGAGGAAATTAAGAGAAAGTATTATACTGTTCACGTTGTTACGCCAATCTAATCACTACAAAAAACAATGTTTAGGTTTTGTTGACGTTTAGGTTTTGAATTCATTACCAATAGCAGTGCTCTTGTTATACAGTAAGTAAATATACAGTATTTTAATATTATTTCATACGTGTCTGAATCTCATAGACTTTGTCTAATTGTCTCAAACCATATCTGGTTCACCTGGATATTGCAAAGGATCTGCACTCTGTGGCAGTGGCGGTTCCATCATGTTGATGACTGGGGGGTGCATCCCCCCGTCGGGGGTTCCGTATGGCCTTTTTTTGCTTGTCAACCTATTTCCGGTGAGTTTTTGAAAATACTTAGTGAAAAACACTGCGAATGACCTTTTTTAGATTGTCAACCTTTTTTGCAAGGTTTATTAACATTTAGTGGGAAACAATGACCTTTTTCTCTCCTTTCTTTTGTTTTTTCTTCACTTTGCATCCCCACCACCAACATCCTAAACAAAATTTAATCCCCCTCCCCCCAACCAAGAATTCCTGGAACCGCCACTGCACTGTGGCTAATATTCTCTGATGCAGTATTCGCTGTGCTCGTCATAAATCGAATTCTGTTTTTATTTATAATTATGAATTGTGACATAACAACCCTTTCACATTTCACAGACGTCTAGATGTACAGGCCAACGACTGTCTGAGGCTCACCAACAGCTTCATGTGCACTGCTATCGGTCTTATATTTATATGTAAAAATCATTGTTCCTATTTAAAATCTAAATGACGGATTTGAATTTAAGTCAAATTCAGCTTTACAGAGGCGTAGCCCAGTGGCGGCTCTAGGATTTGGCAAGTGGGGGCCGTTGGGGTGGCAACTTCTAATCATGGGGGCCAACCATTTGTTGTTTAATGTATGTAGCATTAAGTATAGGGTCCCAACTGGGGGGCCAGGCACCCAATAGGGGGGCCACGGCCCCCCCGGTGGAGCCGCCACTGGCGTAGCCAGGATTCGTGGATTGCACCTTTTCCTGCGCTATATTAGCCTTGACGAGCAAAACCGTAGTGGTCTCAAACGTTTTAAAAGTCATACATCTTTCTTCTTTTAGGTGCCATGCATTGCAGCGTCGGAGGCCATGGACTTCCACTTTTCCTGATCTTTAGTACTCCTCAGGAGTTCGATGTTATTTTCCATCCCCATTTCCTCTTTCATTCTGTCTATAGAATGAAGTTATACTAGATAAATAGAATGAACATAAGTGGGATCACGAATAATACGGTGGAAAGTGACGGAATTTTCTAGTCCACTGACATCACTGCAAAGCGTTTGAAGGTTCTAAATAGAAATTTTGATGAAATGTCGACATGAATTTTTGGGTCGCCCGAAAATTTTTCATGGACTCTTTAAAAGGGTCCAATGTATTTTTTCGAAATTTGAGCGAAAATTTGTGGTGTCGTAGGGCTTTCATATTTGCACCGATTGAAACCCAGTCGATGCCTAAAAAGAATCTGGACCCGCATTTGGGAGATCTATCACTTTAAAGGGTTTTTAAATCTATACAAAGTATAGCCACCATTATTATAATTGCTAATATAGACACATTAATACGGTGGAAAGTGACGGCTTTTTACTCCTCTGACATCAGTGGGGGGGCGCTTGAGGGTTCTAGAGCGAAATGTGAGCAATATATCGACATGAATTTTGGGTCGCCCGAAAATTTTTCATGGACTATATAGTCCATGGTATTTTCGAAATTTGAGCGAAAATTTGTGGTGTCGTAGGGCTTTCATATTTTGCACCGATTGAAGCCCAGTCGATGCCTAAAATGAATCTGGACCCGCATTTGGAGATCTATCACTTTAAAGGGTTTTAAATCTATACAAAGTATAGCCACCATTATTATAATTGCCAATATAGACACATTAATACGGTGGAAAGTGACGGCTTTTTCTACTCCTCTGACATCTGTGGGGGCGCTTGAGGGTTCTAGAGCGAAATGTGAGCAATATATCGACATGAATTTTTGGGTTATAGTCCATGGTATTTTTCGAAATTTGAGCGAAAATTTTGGTGTCGTAGGGCTTTCATATTTGTCCATGAAGCCCAGTCGATGTAAAAGAATCTTTTTGGGAGATCTATCACTTTAAAGGGTTTTTAATCTATACGTATAACCATTATTATAATTTAATATAGACACATTAATACGGTGGAAAGTGACGGCTTTTTCTACTCCTCTGACATCAGTGGGGGGGCTTTCTAGAGCGAAATTGAGCAATATATCGACATGAATTTTTGGGAAGCCGAAAATTTTTCATGGTATTTTTTCGAAATTTGAGCGAAAATTTGTGGTGTCGAGGGCTTTCATAAAATTGAATCCAGTCGATGCCTATAAAGCAATCTGGACCCGCATTTGGGAGATCTATCACTTTAAAGGGTTTTTAAATCTATACAAAAGTATAGCCACCATTATTATAATTGCCAATATAGACACATTAATACGGTGGAAAGTGACGGCTTTTTCTACTCCTCTGACATCAGTGGGGGGCGCTTGAGGGTTCTAGAGCGAAATGTGAGCAATATATCGACATGAATTTTTGGGTCGCCGAAAATTTTTCATGGACTATAGTCCATGGTATTTTTTCGAAATTTGAGCGAAAATTTGTGGTGTCGTAGGGCTTTCATATTTGCACCGATTGAAGCCCAGTCGATGCCTAAAAAGAATCTGGACCCGCATTTGGGAGATCTATCACTTTAAAGGGTTTTAAATCTATACAAAGTATAGCCACCATTATTATTATTATAAATATATAGACACATTAATACGGTGGAAAGTGACGGCTTTTTCTACTCCTCTGACATCAGTGGGGGCGCTTGAGGGTTCTAGAGCGAAATGTGAGCAATATATCGACATGAATTTTTGGGTCGCCCGAAAATTTTTCATGGACTATAGTCCATGGTATTTTTCGAAATTTGAGCGAAAATTTGTGGTGTCGTAGGGCTTTCATATTTGCACCGATTGAAGCCCAGTCGATGCCAAAAAGAATCTGGACCCGCATTTTGGAGATCTATCACTTTAAAGGGTTTTTTTAAATCTATATAAAAGTATAGCCACCATTATTATAATTGCCAATATAGACACATTAATACGGTGGAAAGGTGACGGCTTTTTCTACTCCTCTGACATCAGTGGGGGGCGCTTGAGGGTTCTAGAGCGAAATGTGAGCAATATATCGACATGAATTTTTGGGTCGCACGAAAATTTTTCATGGACTATAGTCCATGGTATTTTTTTTTCGAAATTTTTTTTCGAAATTTGAGCGAAAATTTGTGGTGTCGTAGGGCTTTCATATTTGCACCGATTGAAGCCCAGTCGATGCCTAAAAAGAATCTGGACCCGCATTTGGGAGATCTATCACTTTAAAGGGTTTTTAAATCTATACAAAGTATAGCCACCATTATTATAATTGCCAATATAGACACATTAATACGGTGGAAAGTGACGGCTTTTTCTACTCCTCTGACATCAGTGGGGGCGCTTGAGGGGTCTAGAGCGAAATGTGAGCAATATATCGACATGAATTTTTGGGTCGCCCGAAAATTTTTTTCGAAATTTGAGCGAAAATTTGTGGTGTCGTAGGGCTTTCATATTTGCACCGATTGAAGCCCAGTCGATGCCTAAAAAGAATCTGGACCCGCATTTGGGAGATCTATCACTTTAAAGGGTTTTTAAATCTATACAAAGTATAGCCACCATTATTATAATTGCCAATATAGACACATTAATACGGTGGAAAGTGACGGCTTTTTCTACTCCTCTGACATCAGTGGGGGGCGCTTGAGGGTTCTAGAGCGAAATGTGAGCAATATATCGACATGAATTTTTGGGTCGCCCGAAAATTTTTCATGGACTATAGTCCATGGTATTTTTTCGAAATTTGAGCGAAAATTTGTGGTGTCGTAGGGCTTTCATATTTGCACCGATTGAAGCCCAGTCGATGCCTAAAAAGGATCTGGACCCGCATTTGGGAGATCTATCACTTTAAAGGGTTTTTAAATCTATACAAAGTATAGCCACCATAGCCACCATTATTATAATTGCCAATATAGACACATTAATACGGTGGAAAGTGACGGCTTTTTCTACTCCTCTGACATCAGTGGGGGGCGCTTGAGGGTTCTAGAGCGAAATGTGAGCAATATATCGACATGAATTTTTGGGTCGCCCGAAAATTTTTCATGGACTATAGTCCATGGTATTTTTTCGAAATTTGAGCGAAAATTTGTGGTGTCGTAGGGCTTTCATATTTGCACCGATTGAAGCCCAGTCGATGCCAAAAAAGAATCTGGACCCGCATTTTGGAGATCTATCACTTTAAAGGGTTTTTAAATCTATATAAAGTATAGCCACCATTATTATAATTGCTAATATAGACACATTAATACGGTGGAAAGTGACGGCTTTTTCTACTCCTCTGACATCAGTGGGGGGCGCTTGAGGGTTCTAGAGCGAAATGTGAGCAATATATCGACATGAATTTTTGGGTCGCCGAAAATTTTTCATGGACTATAGTCCATGGTATTTTTCGAAATTTGAGCGAAAATTTGTGGTGTCGTAGGGCTTTCATATTTGCACCGATTGAAGCCCAGTCGATGCCAAAAAAGAATCTGGACCCGCATTTTGGAGATCTATCACTTTAAAGGGTTTTTAAATCTATATAAAGTATAGCCACCATTATTATAATTGCCAATATAGACACATTAATACGGTGGAAAGTGACGGCTTTTTCTACTCCTCTGACATCAGTGGGGGGCGCTTGAGGGTTCTAGAGCGAAATGTGAGCAATATATCGACATGAATTTTTGGGTCGCCCGAAAATTTTTCATGGACTATAGTCCATGGTATTTTTTCGAAATTTGAGCGAAAATTTGTGGTGTCGTAGGGCTTTCATATTTGCACCGATTGAAGCCCAGTCGATGCCTAAAAGAATCTGGACCCGCATTTTGGGAGATCTATCACTTTAAAGGGTTTTTAAATCTATACAAAGTATAGCCACCATTATTATAATTGCCAATATAGACACATTAATACGGTGGAAAGTGACGGCTTTTTCTACTCCTCTGACATCAGTGGGGGCGCTTGAGGGTTCTAGAGCGAAATGTGAGCAATATATCGACATGAATTTTGGGTCGCCCGAAAATTTTTCATGGACTATAGTCCATGGTATTTTTTCGAAATTTGAGCGAAAATTTGTGGTGTCGTAGGGCTTTCATATTTGCACCGATTGAAGCCCAGTCGATGCCTAAAAAGAATCTGGACCCGCATTTGGGAGATCTATCACTTTAAAGGGTTTTTAAATCTATACAAAGTATAGCCACCATTATTATAATTGCTAATATAGACACATTAATACGGTGGAAAGTGACGGCTTTTTCTACTCCTCTGACATCAGTGGGGGGCGCTTGAGGGTTCTAGAGCGAAATGTGAGCAATATATCGACATGAATTTTTGGGTCGCCCGAAAATTTTTCATGGACTATAGTCCATGGTATTTTTTCGAAATTTGAGCGAAAATTTGTGGTGTCGTAGGGCTTTCATATTTGCACCGATTGAAGCCCAGTCGATGCCAAAAAAGAATCTGGACCCGCATTTTGGAGATCTATCACTTTAAAGGGTTTTTAAATCTATATAAAGTATAGCCACCATTATTATAATTGCCAATATAGACACATTAATACGGTGGAAGGTGACGGCTTTTTTCTTCTGGGGGCGCTTGAGGGTTCTCTGACATCAGTGGGGGGCGTATTTTTCGAAATTTGAAAAGATGGTTCTAGAGCGCCAAAAAATGTGAGCAATATATCGACATGAATTTTTGGGTCATTATTAAAACGGGTGGAAAACGGCTTTTTTGACATCAGTGGACTATAGTCCATTTTTGGTATTTTTTCCGAATTTTTGATTTGCGAAAATTTGTGGTGTCGTAGGGCTTTCATATTTGCACCGATTGAAGCCCAGTCGATGCCAAAAAGAATCTGGACCCGCATTTGGGAGATCTATCACTTTAAAGGGTTTTTAAATCTATATAAAGTATAGCCACCATTATTATAATTGCCAATATAGACACATTAATACGGTGGAAAGTGACGGCTTTTTTTCTCTGACATCAGTGGGGGCGCTTGAGGTTCTCTGACATCAGAATTTTTGGGGGGGACTATAGTCCATGGTATTTTTTCTTGAGCGAAAATTTGTGGTGTCGTAGGGCATTTGCACCGATTAGTCGACAAAAAGAATCTGACCCGCATTTTGGAGATCTATCACTTTAAAGGGTTTTTAAATCTATACAAAGTATAGCCACCATTATTATAATTGCTAATATAGACACATTAATACGGTAGTGACGGCTTTTTTCCTCTGACATCAGTTTGAGGGTTCTAGAGAGCGAAAAAATATTCGACATGGTGTCCGAAAATTTTTATGGGCTATAGTCATGGTATTTTTCGAAATTTGCGAAAACCGTGTTAGGGAATTTGCACCGATTGATGCCAGTCGATGCCAAAAAGAATCTGGACCCGCATTTGGAGATCTATCACTTTAAAGGGTTTTTAAATCTATATAAAGTATAGCCACCATTATTATAATTGCCAATATAGACACATTAATACGGTGGAAGGTGACGGCTTTTTCTACTCCTCTGACATCAGTGGGGGCGCTTGAGGGTTCTAGAGCGAAATGTGAGCAATATATCGACATGAATTTTTGGGTCGCCCGAAAATTTTTTGGACTATAGTCCATGGTATTTTTTCGAAATTTGAGCGAAAATTTGTGGTGTCGTCACTTTAAAGGGGCTTTCATTATTTGCACCGATTGAAGCCCAGTCGATGCCAAAAAGAATCTGGACCACATTTTTGGAGATCTATCACTTTAAAGGGTTTTTAAATCTATATAAAGTATAGCCACCATTATTATAATTGCCAATATAGACACATTAATACGGTGGAAGGTGACGGCTTTTTCTACTCCTCTGACATCAGTGGGGGGCGCTTGAGGGTTCTAGAGCGAAATGTGAGCAATATATCGACATGAATTTTTGGGTCGCCCGAAAATTTTTCATGGATATAGTCCATGGTATTTTTTCGAAATTTGAGCGAAAATTTGTGGTGTCGTAGGGCTTTCATATTTGCACCGATTGAAGCCCAGTCGATGCCAAAAAAGAATCTGGACCCGCATTTTGGAGATCTATCACTTTAAAGGGTTTTTAAATCTATATAAAGTATAGCCACCATTATTATAATTGCCAATATAGACACATTAATACGGTGGAAGGTGACGGCTTTTTCTACTCCTCTGACATCAGTGGGGGGCGCTTGAGGGTTCTAGAGCGAAATGTGAGCAATATATCGACATGAATTTTTGGGTCGCCCGAAAATTTTTCATGGACTATAGTCCATGGTATTTTTTCGAAATTTGAGCGAAAATTTGTGGTGTCGTAGGGCTTTCATATTTGCACCGATTGAAGCCCAGTCGATGCCAAAAAAGAATCTGGACCCGCATTTTCATGGGAGATCTATCACTTTAAAGGGTTTTTAAATCTATATAAAGTATAGCCACCATTATTATAATTGCCAATATAGACACATTAATACGGTGGAAGGTGACGGCTTTTTCTACTCCTCTGACATCAGTGGGGGGCGCTTGAGGGTTCTAGAGCAAAATGTGAGCAATATATCGACATGAATTTTTGGGTCGCCCGAAAATTTTCATGAGGGTTCCAATGAGCAATATATCGTATGGTCCATGGTATTTTTTCGAAATTTGAGCGAGCGAAAATTTGTGGTGTCGTAGGGCTTTCATATTTGCACCGATTGAAGCCCAGTCGATGCCTAAAAAGAATCTGGACCCGCATTTGGGAGATCTATCACTTTAAAGGGTTTTTTAAATCTATACAAAGTATAGCCACCATTATTATAATTGCCAATATTGACACATTAATACGGTGGAAAGTGACGGCTTTTTCTACTCCTCTGACATCAGTGGGGGGCGCTTGAGGGTTCTAGAGCGAAATGTGAGCAATATATCGACATGAATTTTTGGGTCGCCCGAAAATTTTTCATGGACTATAAGGACTATAATTTTTCATGGACCGCCCATGGTATTTCTTCGAAATTTGAGCGAAAATTTGTGGTGTCGTAGGGCTTTCATGATTTGATGAGCCATGATTTCAGACAGGGCCGGCCCTAGCCAAAATGGCGCCCAAGGCAAAGCATGCTTTGGAGCCCTCTGCTCCTCCCCACTCGGACCCCCTGTGGCATCACGGTTACTCCTCCAATGATGAATCAGTCAAAAAAGTGCGCTAAAGCAGAAGAGTCATAGTGTTATACCGTTATTAATATTCAACTTCTGATTATCAAGGTTCGAAATATGAATTGAATCGGAATAACTTGAATGGAAACAAACAATAATTATTATTTAATCTGTTCCATAAGCGAACGTTTTGATCTTAAATAAAAATAGACGTTGTAATTAAATCTCTTGGCTAAAATGGCAAGGATTGGCGCCTCTTGGATCTTGGCGCCCTAGGCAACTGCCTGCTTTGCCTGTGCCTAAGGCCGGTCCTGATTTCAGAATAGGGTAGGGGGCTTCCACATTTTGCGACCCAGCTGTCTTGACGAGCAACAGAGGTCGTCGCCTCATTCAAGCGCTGTAAAGTCTGATGTCTGGCGCGATTTCCTCGATCTAATAATACCTCCCACCAACTACCGGTTCTCCCCAATTTTGGACGAATCCCCGATCCGAATTCCGAATATGGGGGCCGACCCCTCCCCGTGGCTACGCCAATTCAGCTTCGAATGAAGTAGAATGTAATTAATCACGGTGTGTGTACTATGGAAATTTGAATCGTATATTCGTGCAAAAACCGTTAGAGCATAATTTTAGCATTGATTTAATAAAGTGACAAGAAACTGAGATGAAAAGTGAAAATACAAAAACATTTTTTCAATTTATTGGCAGAAAATTCTAGGATTAAGTCCTATTTATCATCACTCGGGAGTGGCTCCAAGTTATAAAAAAATTAATGAATATCAAAACAAATTTGTAAAAATGTCAGTTATTGCTGTAATAGTACAATAATTAATTTGAGCTGAAAAACACTAAACCACACTGTGTAAATTGATTCACAGAAAATTGAACAGACGTGCCTAGAACCTTCTACAGAGACTTAGATAACATTTAGAATAAATTAGACGTTTTACAGTCAAATGGGAATTTTCTAAGCCTGATGTGAAGATGGGTGAAGAATCAATCTCTTTTGCAGATTTTTAAAGAGTAATTTTAGGAATTGCTGTACAAAAGTGAATTCTGGTGGACGGTTTATTGCTTGTCCAGAAAGCTTTGGACTTTTTTGAAAATTTCATCGACACTTCCTTCAGCAGGCACCTGCAATGGAAATTACACAAAATGTTGAATGGAAACAGATGACGTCTTCAAAGCCAGGTCAAGAGCAGTTTAAGGGAAATAGAGAAATTAAAAATCGCAATGTCTTAACACAGTGACACTCAACTATTGCATGAGCTACTTCTCTCTTTCACTTTTTCTTTCAAAGTGCTTCATACAACAAGCTACCAACAGTATTCTGTATTAATATTAGTTGGGGGTTGCAGTGGAGTAGAGGTAGGCAGCTGGTTCAAATCCAACCCTAGGTGAGTTGTTTGTCCTTCAAGTGTAGAATTGTAAGTTTTAGATTTAAGTGATGTAACTTGTACCATGCAATACTAATAGTAATAAATTAATGAAGGGAGAATTTTTAGTGCAAGGGTTGTGAACAAATGGAACAGTTTGGATGAAAGACAGCAAAGCTTGAAACAATAAATGCATGCAAAAGTTATGTAGGAAAACTGGGTTATTAAATATCGAGAGTAATTAGGCCGATACATAAGTGCAAACTTCTGTTAGGGCCTACTCCTATGGGCTCGAGCCCCAATTTTTGAGAGGCTACTCTAGGATAGGGGAAAGTACAGGGTTGACCCCCCAACCCCACATTTTCTTTCAAATTTAATCCAGTGGGTCTAGTGGTTTCCACACAGGCTAATGCTTCCTAAACCACTTGCAATCATTTACTAGTATTATTATTATTATTATCATTATTATCATTTTTATTATTATTATTTATTATTTTATTATTAATGAAGAATAGCAATAATAGGTAGCTGTTAACCCTAATATAATATAGTAATAATAGGTAGCTGTTAACCCTGAAGACTTTGTGAGCTTTGTCGTAATGGTCGATCACCGGCTGAGTAAGATTATGAAACGTCTTGAGGCGTTTGACGATTGTCTCCTCGTTGTCGTCGACTCTGCCGCTCGTTTCCGCTCTCTTGAGCAGACGCTTCTTCATCGTTTCGTCCGAGACTTCGAAGTAGATGACCGAACGCACGGAAGCGATGTCGCTCTCGAAGCGTTTGCTCTGGTCGAGTTCTCTCGGGTAACCGTCGATGAGGAATCCTTTGCTGGTTGACGCCTTTTTTATCATGGCGTCCCGCAGGAGACCGAGAACAGTTTCCTAAACACAAATTCGCGAGTATTTCTAAAACGAAATAGCATTAAACACGCCGCTATAGAAGCCGAATTTTGTACGAAAACTGTAAACTTGCATGAGCTAAATGAATATTTTTGAACCCAGGGTGTGCAAATTTCACGATCTGAAAAGATCAATTTCCTTCAGCTGAGAAGATTGATTGATGGTATTCTGATCGTAAAAATGAAAAATAATTTAGATGAACAATGAAAACAAAGCCTCAAAATGGTCAGAAATATCTCCGAAGAGTATAAATCATGCCATATACACTAAACTGACCACAAGTGCCTACACAGAATTCAGCTTCCTAAACCACGCTATCTATACATAACATTGTATGGCATACATGTCATTATCGCATATTGTATGACATTCATAACATAACATAACCTTTGATCTAAAATGGATAAACTGAAATTGAGTGATCTGTCTGGGGGTCTAAGAACCAACCAAAGGAACAAGCTCTCCCTTCTCCATGATCTTCGAAAGGTCCTTTCCTCGCGCGGATCCAGAAGCCACTTCATCTCTTAGGAGGTCTCCGGTTGACAGATGCGTGAACCCGTACTTGGCAACGATCTTTTCACACTGCGTTCCCTTCCCACTCCCCGGACCGCCTACAATTTTCAAAACCATTTCTGCCATTATTGCGTCAAGCAAAAGTAAAAACTCAGTAAATAAATATAATTCTTGGACGTATTCTCTGAAAACCATCAAAAGGTAGACGGTAACCTTTAAAAAAATCAAATTTAACACACTTACCAAGAACGAAGAATATCTTGGCATTCTTCAGCTCTGCAAGAACAAATAACCATTGATACAAATATTGGATGAAATAACAGCAATGACTACTAGTTTAAAGGCTTTTAAAGGAAACCCAAGTACTATCGGATACTAGTTTGGTCTTGTATAGCTATTAGGCTGTAGAATCAAGTATTGTGGAAGTAGTAAGTACAGTAACTGAATGAGGCATTTATGAAGTTGTAGACTGCAAAGTTTTGCTATTTGTAGACTATAAATGACAGGAATGCAAAGAATGAGAATACAGGAACAAACCTACTAGAAGACAAGAGGGCAAAGAATGGAGTTACACAGCAAGACCATAAAGTGAATGAATGCATGGATGAAACATAGTGGCTTTCCCACAGGGCAGATCCTAGATTAGAACCACTCTAAACCCCGCTATTATTATAATATTAATGACCAATTATACCAAAGTTAATGCAGAGCAATTTCATGCACAAAAAGCATATATTAATGTCAGAAGGCTACAAGCAAATAAATGCAATCAGACAAACTAAAGATGAACAGAATATTAAAAGCAAACAAATTCTAAATATGAGTAAAGAAAAATATCTGTGACATCAAAATGCCTTCTGGCTACTTATGGAAAATCCAGAAACTTTAAGCAAAATCTAAGCCCGAATTCTTCAACGTAAACTACAAAGTCTGAAATTCTATAACAAGTAAAAACTTGAAATCTGACATCAGTTACTTTGCAAATACAAACCAAAAAGTAGCACTAACAATATGAACACGTCTTCAGAGAAATCCCAGAATTCATAAACTCTTTACAATTTAAGAATAATTCATATGAAACCTTGACTTTTTCTTGAATGGTTACCTGCCATTTAGACTATGCTTATATAACAGAGCAAAGCATGTCCAAACTTGGGCCCAAACACATACAACTGAGAAAAATATTCCAACTTCACTTTTTATAAAGTCAACATTTCAATAGCATTTCAATGTGTAAGCCTCAAGCCACGTTAATGTTGATAAGCAAGCCTGATTAATATGCATTACTGTGGTTGTGTGAGCCTGTGAGGCTGTTGCCAATAGCAACTGACTATGCAAATGTGCTTGACAATGCTCTTTCTTATTTGCAATAAAAAAAACCACAAGTTCAAATCACGAAACCCTGTGAATTAAAAACAACCGTTAAAACCAATGGACTCATAAGGCAAAGCTTAAACCTTGAAACTAATAGAAACAGGTCTAAGGCGGTTTCTGTCATATGATAAGAACTTAAAAACAAGACATTGTATTGAGTTTTGCCAAGCAGAAAACGATATTGTATCAATGAGCTATTGAGGTAAAGTTCATTGTACAGAGTAAGATGACAATATTACTGTTGATTTCTAAACAATGCTCTGAATGTGAATAAAGTCAAGAGTACGAGTGAAATTGGAGGTGGTATTGTATTGTAAGAAAGTATCGGGTAGTATGGTTTTGGTCTCAAAATGTCTCAATAAATCTTGTAAATTGCACCAAACACATTGCTATTGCAAGACCATTGATGTATAGGATACAAGACTGAAAAATATGTGTGACTTGTTTAGATACAATACCTGAGGTCAGTGTTACCACATTCAAAATCAGATGTACCTGTATATTATTATGTGATAATTGTATAACTGACAAAATGTCATCTGCCTAACATCACTTGAAACTTGTAACAGGCAAACCTTTGCTTAGTGATCAATTCAGGTACGATAGTTATTATAACTACTGGTAATCATATATTTTTATATTTATTATGGTAATTATTATTATTAGACATTCACTACATGAAATCATAAGCAAAGTCTTTTTAGCAACAAAATGAACCAGGTTCAGACAAAGCCTCCGATGATTTAAAAGGAATTAACTGTAGAAAGACTCAAAAATCTTAATGAAAATCAAGCCAAAGAAGCAAAGGCAAAACAGAATGTACTACAAAGCAGAAATTCTCACTCAATGTCTGTCTGTCTGTCTGTCTGTCTGTCTGTCTGTCTGTCTGTCTGTCTGCTACCAAAGCCTGTGAAGTGACAGCATATAGAACTACATAAGGCAAAACTACGTCAAGACCGATGACAGATTCTAACAAAGGCAAAGCATAGAGCTTCTGCAGAGAAAGGCATCGGGACTACCTTTGGTTCCTATCACATCTGCTTTGGAACTCGGAACGATAAGGTCCTCGATTTGCTCCTCGACGGTTCTTCCGACACTCTCTCTGCCACAACTGGTTCTCCCTACTCCACCGGACCCTCCATCGCCATCACCATCATCATCATCATCATCACGACCGACCTTCGCGCCATCTGAACGAACACCTTTATCACTGTCGTCGTTGTCGTCATCATCGTTTTTATCCACTCTCGACCTATCTGCTTTTCCATGTCTGCCGTTTTCATCTTTGTCAAATTCATCGTCCAGTTCTCTTGCGTAATGAACATTTCCGCGGTCACCAAGGTTATGCGCTGGTACAGCAGCGATGACCTCGTCCTGAACTAAATTACCAGAATATATATATATATATCATACAGTTCTACATGCATCATATATGATACAACATGTATCATATATATTACAACTGATTAATCAACCTAATTTACGATTAAAATTCAGACATTTACATCAAATAATTATAAAAAGCAAATATTATTCCCAAAGAGAAAACTGACTTATCAAAAACATTCTCATTCATAAATAGCTTTATAAACAAATCACATAAACTAACAAGAAAATTAAGATATAAAATGAATTAGATGAATTGAAACATTCACTAAATATATCTAATTACTGTATATATTAAAATAAGCATTATACCGGATAATTTACATCAATATACTCATAAGCAAGTTACAGTAACTTCTTGTCTATAAACAAAGTACGATAGCATATACTCTATAGGCCTAACAGAGTTTCCCAAACACTTTGGAACTGCGGCCCATTTCAACGGTTTTGTAACGTGCCGCGATCCTCAAACGTCATGTAATATTTAAAAAAATGCATTAGGCCATCTGGCGAACGTTGGTTGGTTGGTTGGTTGGATCTTCTGAGTTTTGAATAAATGGCCAAACAAAAGCTCTGATTCAATTCGAATGAAAAATGTGGCAAATATATTAGGCAGAACTATTTATATTTTTGCCAAATAAGACAAAATGAGTATGGCAAAATCGCTTAACCTCTAGATAGTGCTGAACTGCTGATAGAGATTCCCTATTGTAAGTGGAGTTTCAGAGCAAAATGGCCGGAATGCGCTCCCTTGCATTATTTCAAAATAAGATTAATTTTAAAAGTACTATGGGCCAGGGTTTTCCAAACTTTATGGAACTGTGCGACTCAGGTCGGCGGTTTTCTAACATGCCGGGATTTTATTGTAGCAAAGTATCAAAGAACTCAGAGCTTCTGCAGTAAAAAAAAAAAAAATCCCAGAAGTTACCACAATACATTAAAGAGAACTCAAGAAACTTACTCCAAGTCAGAAGCACGGGAATGTATGAAAATATACGGTAAAACCCCATTAGCACAGACTCAGAGAAAACAATTAACACAGATATTTTACACTGTCCATTCAAGACTTGATAAGTCTAGCATTGGATTCGGCTAGAACTGTTTCTTGCTTAATTTGTACATTATTTTCAATAACCAAAAGTCTGTACTAATGGGGCGTTAGCATAGTTAAACATAAATATGAAGCAAAGTCAGTGTCAAAATGCCAACTTACCCACAAAATCACAGACAAAATATGACTTTACAACAAATATTATGTATATTGGCTTGGAATATTGACTTGTCTTATAATCTGGTACAACGTATATTGTAAGATGGCACAAGGTTTGACCAAAATTAACTAAATGGAGAAGCATCACCCTAAAAATATACAACACCAAGTCCCTCTTTGTTGAAAGCCTTCAAGTGCCAGTGACAGGGGCAATGGTGAGACTTTCTCTTTACCAAATGCATTTGAAGCCAGACTGCATGTCCACAAGCACAACATTTCAAACATAACGATTACACGGATAAGTCAAAAGACTGAAAGCTAGAAGCGCATGAGGAGAATTGTATTCTCTATGAATAGATAAGCATGAAAATGGAAGTCTCAAGAATTCTAGGACGTCTGAAACTGTTACAATAACATGAGTCTGGTCTTTATCAAACATAAGAAGATTAAATCATTTCAAAAGAATAACAAGATACTAAAAGAATAACGGGATATTCATCTTTAAAATTGAACTTGAAGCCAAGAATAACAGGATACACTATGCTTCTATACCGCAGTACGTCACTAGTATTGCATAACATATGTTAGAGTAAGGTCAGAGGTGTAGCGAGGGTATCCGGCGCCAGGGGGCAAAGTGTACCGTTGGCGCCCCCAACACTGCTGACGAGCAAAAAAGGTCATCACATCGTTCTTTCGGCGCCCCTCCCCTCAACTTTCTAAGGCGCCCCTCTCCTTTTACTCCTAACGAGCAAAAAAAGGTCGCCACACTTCTTTCTTCTTATTTATTATGTATTTGCCTGTTTAACTTACCCCCCAAAACCCGATTTTGGCGCCCCTCACTTCGGCGCCCGGGGGCATATGTCCCCACCTGCCCCCCCCTTCGCTACGCCTCTGGGTAAGGTTAAAAAATAAGCAGGCATCAAAATTCTGCAGAAAGAAGCATTTTATTGAAAAACAGAGCGGGAAAAACACGCAGAAATCAGAAGTCACGAGTTTCCTGGCAAAGGCAAAAAGTCTCAGCACTAGAAAAGAAATGATAGGTTCAGCAAAGAAGAGAAATTACAAAGATAGGCAAATTAATTTTATCCGAGCTTACGAATCAAAGCATCCCAAGCGGATAAGAAAGCTCGAAAAAGATCTCTAATCTGAGCAGCAGCAGCAGCAGCAGCCAGTGAGATCCTTCAATAAACCATGGGCTATAAGATGCTTTTCAATACCTTGCTGAAACTCTGGCGCATCATCGAACTCATCAGAATCCGATAGAGCTCTCACAAACAATTCATCTTTGAAATTGAACATGAAGCCACGAAGCCCGGACGGTATCGGGCGCCGTTTTATGATCGGCGGTTGTTTAACTTGCCTCGTTCGGTTATTTACGTATGTAACGCTTTTGCCGCCGCTGTCTTGCTCTTCGGCGGTGCCTTTTGGCCGATTTTCTGTATCGATTTCAGTGACATTTACAATATTTCCACCTCCTTCTGAAACGCTTTCGGCCAACTCTTCATCACCGTCTCTCTCTGCAATGGTTTCCAATATATTCCCTCTGTATATATCTCCAAACTCACGTCCTGCTTGGACACTTTCTATAAGTCTCGAATCCTTAATTCCATTGTTTCCATCCTCTGTTAGACTCTTTACTAAATCGTCTTCATGTTCTTGAGACTGATAGGTCACTTCCACGCTGACTTCGATTTTATTTTCTCTTCCTCTAAGCGATTCGTTTTCTTCAAATAATGAATCTTCAGAATCTTCAGCTGAGGCTGCTAATAGATCACAGTCACTGCTGAAATCTGACTCTGTAACATTTCTCGTAAAAATTGGGTGCTTAAAATTGAAGTCGAAAGAATATAAGCCACATTCTACTTCTTCAGAAACGTTTGCCGAGCTTCCACGTACAGGCGACGCTGAAGACAAGTAGCGATAAAGAAATTTATTACAGTGAAATGAAGAAGAAACAGCAACAGCTGTATTGCCAGAAAGTGATGCCTTAAAAACAGTGCTGAATATCAAAGACGCACAACACAAAAGCACGTGATCCGATGTTAAAATATTAGACAAATGGTGCATTGTTATTTATTCTCAATGCAGCGAGTTACTGATATTCTGCTGAGTTCAAATTTCAAATGTATACAGAAATAAATTACTTTCATGTATTTGATTTGAGATTGATTTGCTATGTACACATATATAATCAGCTTTTCTGATAATTTCAATTCCCATCTACAGATTGTATCAGAGCATGTCGACAATGTTACAGTAGGTCTATTATCCACAGGGCTTTTTTGTAAAAAAATATTTTCCGGATCGCAACAGTTGGAGAGTCACTTGTCAACATGACGTAGTCATATATATATATATATATATATATATATATATATAATTATTATAATCAATAAAATACAACAATGTATAGATAGATAGATATAGTTCTAAATTTTCTATTTAATAATTTAATTTTGCAAAAAAACAGTTTTCGGATTTTCCAGAACGCGGTCCGGATTTTCCGGAACGGTGCTCCGCCTTGTTCCGGCACAAAAAAAGCGCTGCCTGTTTGACATTGATGAAAGGATTAGTGATACAGTAGGCTGATATACAAAATTCACAAGAGTGAACTCTTGATGAAACAAATTAAAACCAGATTTTCGTGTGTCCCCAGCTTAGCTGAGTCAAAGCGTACTAGAATTGTCAATATATTCTGCCTCAATTTTATTCTAGAGCATTCGAAATGCCCCGAAAAATGGTGAGCCATTTGAAACGACACTATACAAAGTCTTTCAGAAATCTGTTTTCTGTCAAATGTCTAAAAAATCGAACGAGAGATAAGAAGGGGTCTAGAGATAGCTGGTTTCTTGTATGACAAGTTCTATAGACCACAAAAATATTATATAATTGATACCCTGTTTGCGGGGCTTTTTTGTAAAAATTATTTTCAGGAGCGCAACAGTCGGAAGTCACTTGTCAACATGACAGTCATATATATATATATATATATATATATATATATATATATATATATATATATATATAATGATTATAATCAATACAATACAACAATGTATAGATAGATAGATATAGTTGTAAATTTTCTATTTAATAATTTAATTTTGCAAAAAAAGTTTTCGGATTTTCTGGAGCAGCGCTCCGCCTCGCTCCGGCACAAAAAAGCCCTGATTATCCAGTGCAAAAAGCAATGCATGAATGCCACATAATTATTGACAATTTTTAGTGTTAACATAGTACTCTAGACAAACATGTTAAAACCTTAGGGGAAATAAGGCATAATTTATCATTATCAGAAATGATCAGTAACTATATAAAGAGTTAAATTGGGCATTAGTATGAAATAAACATAGAAATATGATGGTTATAGATAAGAAAAGCTGCAGGCCACAGTCATTATCACAATATCACGTACACAGTATTAACTTACAACTCATAGAACTTGCACATGTGTAGACCTTAATAACTGTACCATGACAAAATTCAGTCGTTAGTACGATACCAAAAACTAAGTCATGCAAAATGTTAGTTCACATTCTAATGAGACAGCAATAAGTATGCAAATTAGCATAGCATATTATTGAATTTATTACAGAAATATCTACAAGCGGTCTACAAGAAATTCATTCAAAGGCATAATATGTTCATTCAAACACTGCCACGAACCAACAAAAAACAAGTCATTGTCATCACAAATTCACCTTTATCAGTTTTAATCATTTAATTAGATTCTTTATAATATAGTAAAAAGTATGGCTTACCAGGTACTGGCTGAAAGAAAAGACACCAAAATCACATATACTGTTCGTCACCCAAAAACCACAAAATACTGCAGATTTTGAAACATAATAATTGATTTCAACAATAGCTAGGCCCCTACACCTAGTCACAAAAAGTCTCAAATTTACCGGTAATATTTTACGCAAATATAAGCAACTGTTATTGTTATTTGCTATTATTATTGCTATTATTATTGCTATTATTATTATTATTATTATTATTATTATTATTATTATATTATTATCATCATCATATTATTCTTCTTCATTATTATTATTATTATTATTATTATTATTATTATTATTATTATTATTATTATTATTATTATTATTAACTTACAGGCATTATGCCGACGATAATCAACGCGCGTTCTTCTGGCAGTTAACCTGACAACCTCGTTGCCAGCAAACGATCGTCACTGCCACTGCCACTGCCACTCCTTCCCTTTCTATCCAGCCTCCGTAATACCCTAGACACGGCTGCTGGCTGCTATAGGCGTCGTCTCTTCTGCCAACTGGAAAAGAGACCACGTGGCCTCTGACGGCTATTATTAGCACATTGCGTCCCGTCTTTGTGACGTTATTTCGTGCTCTGCTGTATTAGGCGCCGGATTTTAATATTCACCGGAAGTAGTACCATTGTACAAATAATTATAGTAATAATAAGGTTTAGAGTGGTTCAGTCAGTGTTTTATACAGGTCTGTTAGGAGGGGAGGTCCCCCCAAAAAACTCAAATTCCCCCCCAAATCCTAGCACTTACACAAATTTTGCTTTTCCCCTCCAGCCAAGTCGATTTCCCCCCGAAAGCCTCAATCCCCCAAAAAGTCCTGGAGTCTGGATAAAACACTGGGTTCAGTAGGGTCCTGTAGGGCCTGTCCTATGTGGGAACCACTTTCCATGGTAACGACGGTACAAAGTTGAAGGTAATTTGACACCGTTTCATCTAATGCAAGTCCCCGGCTTAAATAAATAAATAATAATAACAAGGTTTAAAGTGGTTCAGTAGGGACTGCCCTGTGTGAGAACCACTGCTCCTATAAAAAGAAACTGCCTTTATGTCACGACTGTTTGGAACTTGACTTGTATTACAGCTTTTACGGTAATTTGATCACCATGGAAAACTTTTCAACAAAATGGCGAAAAACTGGCTTCACTTTCTGATCCTAAGACTCGTTCTGGCGAATATCAAATTCTGAAGCATACATCAACGGTTTATGATGTCAACGGCTTACCATACATCATATCTCGTCCATGCATCGACGGCTATTAATAGACGTCAATGCGTCCATGGCAACGACGCGGGCGTTTGGCGCAAGTAAGGTCTCGTGGATTTATAATAGGACTTTGTTTCTTAAAATAGCTAGGCCTCACAGGCGGATTTTATCAAAGGCTAGGGTAGGCTTAAGCCTACCCAACTAATCCCACCAAAACAAATCCATCAACACCAGGTCTGTCGCGTGCTGGACGGCACCCCCAGACCCCCCATACCATCCTACCCAAATATTATTAAACTCTAAATCCGCCTATGAGCTAGGCCTATGGGAAAGGCGACTGATCACCCAGGCAATGGTCAATATATCCGAAGTGCAGTGAGGTTAGGTGCTATGCTCACTGGCGAATGCCCTAGTTATTCAGAAGATCTGCCAATTTCTTTAGCGCTTGTAGCATGACTTTCCAACAGCGCTTTTCCTTCATTCTAATTTCTAACGACCTTTACGCCTATATGCCTGTGGGAATTATAGTATACATCTTATCAGCGGCGCTTATGACAATCTTATGCAATTACATTACATTACATCAACCAAATTCTAACATTATCGTCTTCGTGTAAAAGCCTTACCAACGATGACGTTTTTCTTTCCAGGCAAGACTCAAAGGCAGCTTTCAAATCATTATAAACGGTTTCACTTTCTCCTGGAATCTTTGACAAAGGCAGAAACAAAACAGATCAGTTGAAGCTGGTATTATGAAAAAATAACGTTATTAAACCGTAGTTAAAAGGTAAAACATTTGGGTTCCTAGTCCTGCTTTTCTCAATGAACCATAAGGGGTCGTCCATAAATGACGTAACGCGATTTTGGCACTTCTTTGGCTCCCTCCCCTACGTAAAAAAAAGTCAGACCCCTAAAATATGACACGTAACGGGCAAAAAGTCAGACTCGATGATAAAATAAAATGAATAATAACACTAAAGAATGGTTAAAATGTCAGTTCAGCAGAGGGGCCCGGCCCCCACCCCAGTTTTTCGTCTTCAACACTCAAAAGTCTTGAGCAAAAAACAGGAAATTAAGCAAAAAAAGTAATTCATCTCGGAGGGCCTGACAACGGGCTATCTTTTTTCCCTCTCCAAACATACTGAACAAAAAAGGTCATCAATGTATTTTGCCCTCTCCAAATATCCTGACAATCAAAAAAAGGTCGTCACTTAAAAATTTTTGTTGCGTTACGCACATTTATGGAACCCCCTCGTCACACTTCGTAACAAATGTCCGGACCCCCTTCCTAGGCGCGTTATGTCATTTGTGGACGAGCCCTAATATTACAAAGAGACAATGACGCTGCTACCAAATAACTTACTATTTTTAGAAGGTCACGGTTCTCGTAGTGGCAAAGAACTGGCAATGTGTTTGTTTTGTATTCGTCCAGTTCTTTCTCGGGCGCTCCTTCCTTCCGGCAGAACTCTTCAGTAGTGTCAAAGACGATTACGCCATCCATACCACCGATCTAACAAAATCGAACAATTGCTGCTTTTGTTTTAAGATCAAATGCCACAAAACTATAAGAGAGAAATGCATCTGAAATGCATGGCATGCAAATCCACTGTCTGTATTCTGAAGAGAAACTTACCGTTTCGTTGAACTGCTCAAGATCCAATTTGTTTTTGGGAAAATTTTCCAGAAGGACTGGACTGGAATCATCGTTGATGTCTTGCAGTAAAGAAACAATCTCTTTTGCTGACAAATCCTAAAACCAAGCAGCTACAATATAAAATGTTCATACTAAGCCCTACATTTGGAATTATTGAAACAACTTGGACATTCAAGGTGTCTTGATCTGATTTTTCTATTAAGCTAAGTTGATAAATATCCACAATATATACATGATTGTAGTTCTGCTGTAGGCTACATAGAAATAACTTCAATGTTAGATATTTAAAGTCAATGTTTTTTATCACATTTCTAAAACATATTTAAAACTCGACCTTTGGGTCATTCATAATTTCATGCAAAACCCAATCAGTGTAAACAGAGAACTCAGAGCAAAATTATTCTGAATGCAAATCAAGTAATTTGAGACTAAACAACGCAACACAAGCCATCCGATATTACTGTATTCAAAGTTTACAAAAATTCTTTAAAAATGGCAAAGCAAGATACTGGACAATTATCTAATTTAAAATTGTCTAGCAACTACAGTCCTATAGCCTAGACTGATGTGTCCAGTGCATTACCTGTATTATAACAAACAATTTTGAAGACTTGTAATTAAAATAAAAGAACTAATCAATGTCTTATATTACCGATATAAGATATAACCAATATAATATAACCAATCAATGTCTTATATATTGAATTACCTTTGCCTTAATGTGTACCGCCGATGTTTCTGATGCCAATTCGCTTGCCAGCATCTCAATTCCACTCATCGGACCGCCTGATCCAAAGTAAAATAAAGCAATGCACACTGCAGTTACCACCAAAGTGTCTATATAAACGAAAAAAATAGCCACTTTGCACACGACGATGAGCATAGATTTCTTGAACAAGGAGAGTGACAAAGACGCTGACACAACTACAGATCTTCCACTGTGTCTGTCAGATCTTCCAATGAGAACTGAACACTTTCAGACAATTACTCAAAACTCATCTCTACTTTACCTAGTAGCATTTCCTCCATAGCCTGCCGTGCTGTCTTCCACTGACTGATATATCTGGAATGACCTGGTCTTTTATGGTTAGAATTTTGAGTATCATTTAACGATGCCTGAGGGTAATAGAAGTGGCGTTATAAAAAGCACATAATAATAATAATAATAATTATTATAATGACAAGGATCTACCGGTAGTTGGGTATTTATTTGTTTGTACAGAAAAATACAATCCTGCAACTGTTCATAAATCTCATAAATGTGACAGTCAAATAACCCGGAAAAAGTGGCAAAGAACTGATCGTCAAAGCAAATTGCAAGCACGTTCAATCACTCGATGACTGGCATACTTACCAATCATCGCAACGACAGGATTCTGCGGCAGTTTGTCTAGTCGGCCATTGTCGTGATTTTGAATCTCCAGCGGTGGCGTTGTCTGGACGTCTTCGAACATCGAAAGCGACCTTCTACCCGGATATAGCAGCAGGATATCTTCAATTGCGTCAGAAATATCTTTGAGGACTTCATCTTCTTCTCTTGATCCATTGATCTGATCATCGAAGCACGAACAAATTACCATTTCTATTATTCTGCAAGCTGATGACTGGATCAGCAGAAAACATAAAAAGCGTAAAATTTCAGCAAATAAGTTATTTAATTTAATAAATAGTAAAACAATATTGAATCTGCAACATTGTTTTGTCCTGCAGAAGTGAATTTAATGCCATTCTGTCCTATATGTCTTTATGTAAAAATTTTAATTTTGTGCTGACGGCAGAATTCAACATAATGTAAGCTAGAGAAGCATTGAAATCCTTGCTGAAGAGTCAGGGTTTATTGATTATTCCATAAAAATGAAATATTCAACCTTCACAGAAATTATGCTAGAAAATGCGACGACATTTGCAATTCACCTGACCTCTTTCAGTTTCTGGAAACTGTTATAATGCGTAAGAACTGGTAACAGGTCTTCGTTTTCCTCGGAATTCTCATCATCACCGGTAACATGCAGGAAAAGGTTCAGACCTCCAACCTAACAATTGACAAGACTTACAAGTCAAATACAATGCATGACTGTAGCTGTAAACTGACAACAACAACAAGGGCACAGCAACGGGGATATATCGGTATATACCGATATACCCCCCAAAAATCAGTATGTATATATGATACAGTATATATTATAACACACACACACACACATATACCGGTATATATATACATATATATATATACATATATAATATATTATATATAATACTTCCAAATTTATACACCTCCCCCCAATCAAATTTCTGGCTATGCCCCTGAACAACAACAGCAACAACAATTATATTTATGATGGCAGGCAAAAGTGGAAAAAAGTACAAGAGAGCGTCTGAAAAACCCATTAAATCGAGTTCAGTGTTGGGAAGTGAATATGGTAGTCATTGTAAAACGCATACGTTCGTATTGAATCGGATCAGTTGCTGTTGTGAGGATGGATATCCTTGCAGAACAACGGCAGAAACCTCGGACGGCAGATCCCGAATTAAATCCGCGAGACTTTCCTGAATAAAAGGAAGATCATAATACAAGAATGGCTTCATCAATGAATTAAATGGCCACCACTGTCTATTGCACAGTCGAGTTTTAAAACTGCTGATCAAAACCAAAGTCTGCTAAACAACTCGTCTTAAAATAACTCAAACTATGACCATCATTTCACAATCAATCAATCAATCAGTAAGTTTTAGCAAAACTTCTTACATCTCGATCGACCGTGGTGAAGTAACAGCTTGGGAACATTTCCGATAAACTTGAAACGTATTGGCGAGCCTCGGTTTCTTTCAGACCTAAAGTGCAACAGCAACTCTGAACTGAAAAATGCATAAATTTAACAGTAATCAGAACTCTAAGGTAAATCATTGCTATGCATCGTCAAACTGAGCTCGCACAAAAAGCACCAATCGTGTGTTCCGTCAAGTGGATTAGTGAACCCGTGCTCAGATGAAGAATCAATAGCCTTAAGGTCAGGTGGGTTTTATGACCAATGACACCGAAAGCAATTTCAATTAAATGAGTAAAAAAAGCATGAAACTGCTGACAATAAACAGGGTGGCAGAAAAACTGATAGCAACTGGTCACCGAGGAAACAAATATTGACAATTTTATCAATTATTTCCTTCATTTGTTCGTTCGTTCTCTCATCAATTCACAAATTCCTCAAATCATCCATCCATTCATCTCCATTCATCCATCGACGTAATTAATTAACTTATTCGGTAAATGAGTATTCCTATTTTAAATTTATTCATTTAAACTATTAATATACTTTTTATGCATCTAGCCAATCATCTGCAAATTAATACTGACCAACAATTGACACAATAGGATATGATGCGAGACCATTAACTCTTTCACAATCTTCGATTCTGATTGGAGGAAAGTTGCCCAGTATTTCGGAAACTCTATCCTGTAGAGAGAAAGAGACAGATGGATAGGCAGGCAGGTACTCAGAAGAACAGACAGCGTTAATAAGCTCACAAGTAGGCAGTAGCAAACTGTTGCTAAATTATAAGAGAAAATATTTGAGTCAGTTAAGTATGAATACCAATTTAACGATAAATGTAATAAGTAGAAACTAAATTAAGTTTTGACCCCTGACCTTATGAGTCGTGATATTTTCTTCATCTTCTAAGTTCAATTTCTCTGTCAACAGTTTCTTCATTTCTGTAAAAGTCTCTTCGCATCCTTTTTCGCAATCAATCTACAATATTAAAAGGCACCGACCATAAAATCTTTCACTGAGCAATAACCCTCAGCTTTAAAACAAGCTCATCGATTGTACATACATTAAAAAAAGAGATTTCTCACCAGCATGCTCAAGCATTGCCTTCCAAACCATAGAATCTAAACTTGCCAGTAAATTAATCAGAATAATCATCTGATGCCTGTATATTATTCTAATTAGTGTGGCAGTTAAAGGGTTAATAGGGGAAATATCCTGGTCACTGCTTCTTGACGCTCCACCCCCGCCCACCAGGGGCGTCATTTGGGGGGATGGGCAGTGGCTCCCAAAGGAAATGAAGAAATAAAATAGAATGCATTGAATAAATAAATAAATGTGAAATGTGCAAAATATCACCCAAAATTGTACAAAGTTTGCCCAAAATTGGCCAAAAATTATCTCGCCCCTCCCAAGAAAAGTGTGAAATGACACTACTGCCGCCCACTGGTCTACTCTATACATAGCAAGGGGGAACTTGGGAAGTTTCACACAGTTGTTAACCTACTTAACCAACCAATTCGGGAAATTAAACAAATACAAATTCTCTCGTGCTTCAATTCTGATATGACTCCCATAATATAACTCACCTTCTATGACGCAAATATCACTGGCATGCAGAGTTGCGCTTTGAGCAGTGGTGGCTCTATGATCTGGAAAGTGGGGGCCTTTACGGTGGCAACTGTTAGCATTGTGGCCAACTATTTTTTCATAACCCCGGAATAGTCTAGTTGCTTAGAATTAGTGCACTAAAGTATGGGGTATGGGGGGGGGGGCACTGGAGGAGGAGGCAGGCATTCATTAGGGGGCATGGGTCTCCGCTGTGGAGTCGCCCCTGGCTATGAGGCAGAATAGGCTGATCAGAAGATTACACCATCAAGACACCAACCACAGTCAGTTTCTTGTTGTCATCCAGGTGGCCAAGGACAGGAAGCGTCTGGTATTTATGGGCAGCAATTCGGCTTGTGATGACCGATTCACGCAGCGACGACTGTCTACAGCGGTTCCTCATGTAGTCCTCGTCGCAGTCCAGAAGAAACGCGTGGGACAGACCACCCACCTGAAAAAATATAAATATATTCCGGTTTACATCCAAGCGTTAACACATTCACTGAAATGGCACAGATGCTTGCAAATTTAATTAAGATTGCCACGAAAAAAGCAAAGATTAAAACTGAAATTGATCATAAGAACAGCGTGTAAAATTAAAACACAAAAATTGTATTGCGATCTTTTCTAAAATCAAAGAACATATTCGTTCTCGATGCTTTTCTTCCTACAAGCATTGGTGTTGGTGAACAGCCATTAATAACTCAGAAAGGGCAAGAGAAAATAATAATATAATGTAAATTGTCATACTATGAAATATTGCAAAGTGTTACCAAATCAAAAGCTTAAGATGTGCTTGCAAATGCCGCGATTTTTGAATCTTCAGTCAGCTGATAATATGAAAATGATATTCTTAAAATTAAAGGGTGTTATAACAACACAATATGCCTGGAAAAATAAGTATGCTGCTATACAGGGCGCGATTTGTATGGGGCAAAGAGGGATCTTCCCCCCTCACTGCCCAACTGCATCCCCCCTACTGCTACATCCCCCACCACTATTATCCCCACCACTATTATCCCCCCTGCTACATTTCCCAACAACTACATCCCACATGCTCGACATATCCCCACTGATCCAGGTCACAAATCGCACCCTGCTGCTACGACCGAGTAACAACATAATTTCTGACAGTGTAGACTGTGTATTATTACAAGACCTGGAATTCTGGAATTCTTACCTTCATGTTAAACATTTCGAGTTGACGCTGCGACCGAGGAAAAGCACTAATGATGAGCGCTTGGGTATCGCTGCCGAGTTTTTCGATGGAGTCGCAAAGAAGCTCGATAATCAAGTTCTGTGTAACACGATCAGAAAGTTTCCATCAAATTTTTATTTACATAATTTCTGAAGCCATTTTATGCCGGAAATAAATTGTAGCCACGTCTTGCAAATTAGCCAAAAATCTGATTTAGAAATCAAGATTTTGAATTAAATATTCCACATTGTAAGAGTTAATATCCAATTTCACAGTAATAATGTGCATTCGTTAACAAAACTGAACTGATTCCATCCAGAGTAAAAGAATACACACCTCGGAGACAAGTTCTCCTCTGTCCATCGCTTCTTCCACTGGATTTCCATTTGGAGCAAGGTCGGTAAATTCTACATACTTGCTGAGCAACTCACCCACAGACAGATGATCGACGCCGGCCACGGTTTCGGCGATCCGATCACACAGGGATCTCGATCCACTCCCAGGACCCCCTGCAAGTAAAAACACATCGGCATTTCGTGGACATTAATTCTGACGGAGTTCCTATGCTCAATTAAGTCTTGCTCTATTGTCTAACAGTGGCACCCACAGAAATTTTTCCAAGGGGGCAAAACACAATGGTCACGGTTGATATAGTTTTCAAGTTTTCTATTCAATTCCACAGTTCTTAGTTAAAGTTAATTTTCTCAATTTCGCTCAGTGTAATGGTAGTGCTCTAGTGTGAAAAAATTGGTTAAAAGCCAAAATAAAGTTAGTTCCATAAATAGATTTGCATTTTCCATGAGGGGCAAGTGCCCCTTCTTGCCCCAAAATAAAGACGCCCATGTGGTCTAATCATGAGGGAACAACATGCCATACCTTTGAAAATTGACGATATTAATACAAAATACTAAAATGAGTTCAAGATTCAAAGATATTAAATAAAACAACACGATATTCCACTCACCGATGACAAAAAATATCGGACACTGTACGAGGCTGTCCTTTCGACCTTCGTCTGGAAAGGACACAGCAATGTCTCGCGCCACCCGCTGGAATCCACTTCCAGCCCGGGTGTATCTTCCACTTCCAGGACGGGAAGAAGATGGTCTTGAGGTAGATGGTGGTCTGGGAACCGGAGAAGGTGTCTTGCCTAAAGCACAAAATTTCAAAAAGACAACAAAATCGAAATCAGTTCCAGAGAGAGTCCTTGTGATTTCCAGTCCAAACATAAACATGAAGATCCAGTTTATCAGCGTTGGCACCATGCATGGTCTTAGCATACGCTTTCACAGCGCTGCCCATAGCGGGCCTTAACCTCTCTTGAAAATGAATTCTTATGAGTTTTAATGAGGAAATGCCATTAATTCAGCAGATTTTTGTCACTTTAAAGTAGTAAGAAATTGACGCCGCATAATCAATCAATTAATCAATCAATCAATCAATCAAACAATCACATCAATCAATGAGAAGAAATCAAACCGCTTGAGTAGAATTTCTTGTCAAATATTGAAGCCAATCTGGAGAAAACGGTGTCGGGATCATCTTCAGCATAAATCTATACGCAAAAACATAACGAGTCTAAGAAGGCGGCATAGCAGCACCTTTGCTCTCCTATCGCTTGTTATCTTGCTCTTTGTTTATTCTTCTACTAAAATCTGGCTAATCGAACACATTGAACAAACAGATTATTTATGCTAGCTCAATGGAAGGCTTCTAGACTGCAGCAATGAAGACTAGGATTCAATTCCCAATGGCGGTCGCCTATCACATTGCGACATCTCAAAGCCAATGCAATTTTAATCCAGAATGACAAATGAGCAGAGAACATTGCTGCAAGGAAACTAGGGCCTGGAGGAAGAGCCATTACGAGATATTAATGCCGAGCAGTCCAAATTTCAACCAAACTAAGATTAGCTGATAGAGGAATAGAAAAGAGATAAGAGAAGCACGTAGTTACCACTTCCACGAAGCCCTTGTCATCAAAATGCTTGATCGCAGGCATTGTTTCGTTCTTGAAAATGATCATCCTCTTCTCGATCGCGAGCGTGCTGTCGTCTACGCGACTCTGGTCGAGCCCTCGAGAAACGAGTCTTCGACGGAGCGTTGTCTCTTCACAGTCAAACATCAACACAAGATCCACGCGACCGATCTACACGATCAGAACAGAGGATTGACAAAATGTTATCGAGTGATTGCCTGCTCTAAATTCAAAACTTAATCAAATTCAGGCATTAGTTAGCTATTTAATATATACATAATTTAGAATATACTTTTATGCTTAAACTAAGAGTGGTCTACCCAAAAAATCACTTTAGAAATTGAAAAATGTATTTTAGAAAGGCATATTTTCTTTCAACGAAATCATTTCAAGCATATCTAAGACATAAAGAATTCAACTCCTGGGGTCACAAATATAACTTGCAAAACTTTCATCCTCTTCTAGAAGCAATATTTGAACTAAACTGGAGTCTAAATGCCAGGATAGGAGCATTCCTAAATGTTAAAACAACCGTATGAAAACAAACAAAATCGTATATTCCAATACGTCAGTGATTTTTCAAAAGATGTGACCAAATAAAAACCGAACACAGAATCCTGGAGCCGTCTTACATTTCTTTCAAACGTCTCCACTTGTTGAAGAGTCCGAGGATAGCCCTCGATCAGCAATCCACGCGGTTTCTTCAGCCTCGCAATTGTTCTCTGCAGTAAATCTAACGTCACATCCTGTAGGAAAAAAGTCAAACGAAACGATCACAATCAAAACTGCCTCTCCTTGCACTGAAAGTCAGCCGCATGCAATCCACACAGTTATATTCACTAACCTACACTGCAATCTACAAACAACAAAGCTGACCTGGATGAAGAGAATCTACACAAAACACTCTACAGATCCTTGTAGATTTAATGCAATTCTTTGTAAAAAAAATATTTACACGTATTTAACATTTCTGTCAACAATGTCATCGGAACATTTTTCCACTTTGCAGAGCCTATGACTCTTCTGCAAATTAAAACAACAAGCTTTCTAAGAACTGAAATTTAATACGTTCGCTGTCTTGACACCATTTACTGTGAAATGTGATTTTGTATAAAATCAAAGACAGCCAGCAGAAGTTGGAATATATGACCGTATGACTTCACTCCACATACGACCGGCTGCCATTGTCTAATGATTAAATTGCATTTAACAAATTAATTTCTTATTTTAAAATTCCAGTATTGTTAAAATTCTGTGATAAACATCAACTGCATAGTATCTGCTAATTGCGACGTCACCTCCGGGGCGAGGTCGCCACTTTGAATTAATCGACTGAGAATTTCCCATTTGTCCGAAGCTTTCCGAATCATCGAACGCCTTAGGATTTCTCCGATCGAAACGTGTTCCCATCCGTCGTAACGGTCAACGAGCCGACAGCATTGAGTTCCTTTACCGCTTCCTGGACCACCTTAATGTAATGTAATGTAACAAAATATTTGTATAGCGCCTCTTCTGAAGAATCAGAATCTTAAACGATAAGCTATCTGGCGTTTACGAGATGGCAAGATGTGATGCAAATGCATATGCTCGAGTGAAATCATAAAATGGGAAAGGGCAAATGCAGCCATAAGGCAGAATCTTACAGTTAGTTGCGTTGATTGCAAATCACAGAAAATGCTGATGAGTATAAAGCAGAAGTATTCAAATAGTGGCTCACAGGCCAGATCCGGCCCGCCAATCGGTGCAAAATGGCCCGCAAAGATACTGGAACAATACGTAACAGGCAAGAGGGACCTGGTTAATCTTTCATCATAAGATTATGTCAGATGCCAAACTCAAAATAATATGAGACTTTACACTGAATTTTTTGGCTGGATAAAACACAGCATGCATCTGTAAAGAATTTTTTCAATCCTAAGGACAGGATCATTATTTCAATGTTCAAAAATCAGCCAATCGAGACAGCACACACACCGTACAGTTACTTATACCAGAAATCATTCGTGAAAAATACCCATCACCAAGACGATAGGGCAGTCATGGGGAATTCTGATTTGGCCGTCAAACGTGTCGGCATGGTGCTGATTTTCTGGCGAAATCGGTGGCAATGGTGAACCATGAACCTGCTCAAGGCTTCTGACTGAAAAAAAAAAAATTAAGATTTGAGATAAAGTGCCCCAAATAAGATTGGCTGTCAAACTGAAGTCCTTATTATTATTATTATTATTATTATTATTATTATTATTATTATTATTATTATTATTATTATTATTATTATTATTATTATTATTTTTATTATTATTATTATTACTGGCACCACCGTACCTGTGTCCAACGGCCGAGCCTTCTGGCCCACAAGGGACTATGCTCTGTTGCAAACTGGCGCAGTAGTTGCCCCTCGGACGCGGACAAAATACGGAGACCACAGCCTGGCTATGGCTGGACCAACCTTCTGGAACACCCTCCCAATGCCACTCTGCATGAAGCTTGCTCTGAGCAGTTGCTATTTTCATTCAGAAAGAAGCTGAAGACTCTCTTGCTTAACTGACATGTGAGCATTAAAAATGCTCGTAATAATAATAATAATAATAATAATAATAATAATAATAATAATAATAATAATAATAATGATTGAGCCCCATAAGACCATGTCTAGCTTCATCTCTGTTTTGTTCTATTCATGGAAAATGTAATAGTAATAATAATAATAATAATAACAATAATAATATTATTATTATTATTTATTATTATTATTATTATTATTATTATTATTATTATTATTATTATTATTATTATTATTATTATTATTATTAGACATGTAATTGTATATGCGGGTAATGCCTATAAAACATTTTAAAGCAAGAAATCTTATCTGTGAAATTTTACGTACTGCTGTCGTTACTTGGCTTCCGCTTGAGTCCGTTTGACGACGAGGGAATCGGAGGAAGAGGCGTCCTCTGTTGGTCGAGGAACTTCCTCCACGTTAGAGAATCGGTTCCGTCTCTCTGTACCCTCGACAGACAATCCTGCAGATATCCAATGTGGTCCTCCGGTCTGTTGTACATAAGCCCGGTCATCAGGCTCTGCAAATACAGGGCAGGATTTTGATGCAATAAGAACACAACAACACATCGGTCACACGTGGAATAATTAGCTTCAAAACTGCGTAAACTGTATGTCTATCACCCAAGAAGAACAAACTGTTTACAAATAATGTGAGAATGGGGAAAATTTTAAGAATTCTGAATGAAAACAATGGGTCGAACGCGTTGATTCAATTAAAACCAGCCACAGAATTATAAGAACTGACAAATTTTGCAATTACCAAAGAACAGTTAAGTGCGACTGTGTGAAGTTTTACTACATGAGCAAAAATAGTAGGTCCACTCATTAAATTTCAGAAACTGATGAGTTCCTAAATTGACTGCAACGAAATTGTGAATTGTGATAGCTATTTCAAATGACCAATTGCAACTGCCATCTAGAAAGTCTAGATATTATCCATAGATGCATGACAATTATTTGACTGCAGAATAAAGAAAGCATTGTAGACGCAGCGAATACAGTGTCTCTGTACGAGGCATTTACTGGATTGTGTTCTGAAAAGTGTTGCTGTTAATCGTAGACTCAACTACTACTGAACAAAGGGGCAAGGAAAGCGATTACAAGTTAAGGCCATGATCGTCGAATGAGTGAATGACCGGGTGGAATCATAGTGGTTCTCACACATGGTAGATCCTACTGAACCACTCTAAACAATGCATATGGTAAAATTCTAAGCTTTCATTATGAACTCCGACTTATGTAAACATCCTTTTAAGATACGCGGGTGTCGTGATTTCCCTCTTACCTCGAACAGCTGAGGTATTGACCGATCGGAAAGGTACAACTTGGCGTCGTTTACGTTCATCGCGACCGAATATACTTCACGCAATTAAACGAAAAATGTCTGGACGAGAAAAACTGAATTCAAAAGTCGAAACTGGACTCGTTGAATTCATCGAAACTCGGTAGAAGATTGCTTGCGCACCTGCCGACAACCTGCCATCGGTGTTTACCCGTATCGAGGGTTGCCGTGACGACAGCTACGGCGGTGGCTTCCGTCGCGAAATGCGACCGCGGAATGACTGACTTCAAAGCGGTGACGTATCGATGACGACAATCAAAGGACTCCGACAGAAAACCAGGCGAGCATGACGCCACGGGCGTAGCCAGGATCTCAATGCATTCGGATTTCGGACACTATTTGGCACATTTAAATGGTGCCTTTTATTGACATCGATATAGTTCGGAGGCAACGTTGAATGACGTAAACATTATCACCATTTATTAAACGTCGAGGTTTGGAGAGCAGCATGTGATCGATTTTCACCGAAACCTTGTAGAAGTTTCACTACTTCCTAACACAAAACGACTCAACTGTACGAAATGTTATTGTCACAATAAATTTTTCGACACCCAGTTTCCCAGTATATTCTATTCGTTGTCACTGTGAAGTGGTTGGGAATAATCAAATACTGTCAAACAGGAACCCTAACTTTTCCATTTCTTAAATGTTGCCACCAGCACTATTTATAACAGCTCAAATATATATCACAAGTACTTATGCAAGATAAAAGAAGCCTGGAGCTATAATAGAAGCTAGACTAAATCCCCATTAAGATGTACAGGATGTTCTATTAGATTGCAACGGACCACAAGAACTGCATGTAATCACATTGACTATGGTGCAACAAACCTAAACAAATCAGTTTACCTTGTCTTGTATGGTACCAATCACACTCATAACATGTACACCTACTCCTGGCATTTTGTGATGCACACAAAGGTATTTCTAAAATACCAATGTTGCTATGTTTTTTTAAAATTTAAATAATACAAAAGAGGTTAAAACTGTCAAACCCTTTTAATAAATTCCCTTCAAGTACAGTGATACACTGAACCAAACTCAATAAATTTATGATAGCTACAGAGTCAAGATATCGAAAAAGGAACAGATTACTATATATCATCGTAGGGACATTCATGGTAAATCAAACACAACTCCCTTAACGATTGTAAAGAAGTCCAATTTCAATGCATGACCACAAGAGTCGGATAAAATTCAACGCATTTAGTTTTACCAGACCGTAATGCCGTGCATACATTACTACAATCAAGTGCAATACTTGCAGATAACGTACAAGTGAGTGGCTTTAGAAATTATTACCATGCACAAGAAAAATACGATATGCCAGTCGGTGCCAACCCCAACTTGTCGTTGATGAACAAATTTTTAAAAAGTACAGTCTTAATTTTAAAAGTACAGTTTCTCGTTTCCTTCTAGTGTTGGCAAATGCAGAATAAACCCAGAACTTCACAATACGATGAAATTACGAATAAGCTGTTATGCAGCAACATCAAAGTGTACCATACGCTGGCTGGCATCAACTGCCTTTAACTATTATATATTGATATTGCCAACACTTGTTTATTTAAAAGATTTGCTTGTCATAATAGCATGAGCTAGGAATGTCTCAGACGTGTTAGAAACCAATGAAAATCACCAATTTTCATATTTGTTGCTTAAAGCCACCCGACATATAAACTGGTTCAAATTTTACACGTTACTACAACAAATTCAGCCAAACCAAATCTATCTATCACCCAATGTTATTAAAGTCATAAAATGCACATATTCCAAGAGAATGACCTGTCAGAATAATTGTGAATCAAAAGATAACGCATAGTAATGACACACGACATACATGCACCCTGAAAAACTGGATGTCGAAATGAAAAAAACAGAACACTTTACATCACATATCCACCGATCACTCTAAAAGCAGTTATCACCTGCAGTTAAACTGCTGATCGAATTCAAGAGAGATCATGTGAAGACACAGACCAATACACTTTCACAAGTTTAACCCTTTTAAACGTCGATCCTTATAACCATTAGGTTAAGAAGCTGAAATGTCGGCCTCACGGGATGAAAGGGTTAAAAGCCTTTACATATTCAATGATATTTAATCATACAAAAGGTTCCATTTTAGCAAAAAATTATTTGATACTCTCTCTCTCTCTCTCCCCAATAAAAAAACACAAAAAACCATAGGAACATGGGAAAACCAAGAAATTATAACAGTTAATCCCAAAAAAAACAGTATTTCAATCATTCAAAGTTACATTTTAAAAAAATATTGTTTATATGTTTATACATATGTACCCACAAGTTAAACTTCACGTACCACATGTACAAAATAACCAAACAGGAACTGAACCTTGCATCACGTTTACCTCAAAGCAAACAAATGCATTTGATGGTAATTTCCAAACAGTTTTATTCACTACACTACTACAAAGTACCATAACAAATTACTGTACGTGCAATGCCAAGGTAAATAAATTACATGCAAGCACAGTGAACTAAATGCCAAACAGCCGCAGAATTCAAAGGCCATTGAAAACAAAACACCCGTTATACAAGATCACATGACAGACACTTTGAAGCATTCATTTCAATGTAATAACTTTTAACGTTAATTCACATAAATTATATTTTTCATGCTGGTGATAACTCTTAGTTGTATGGAAGACATACTCTTTTGAAATATGCCACCAGCACTTTAAGTATGCCATCCATGTTCAGCGACCCATGTATATACATTGTATACATCTATGCACGTGCAACAGCTTTGAAGGTTCTCAAAATGGTACAAATTTTGTACAGTATCCACCACCCCCAAAAGAAAATCCAAACTGTGGCAGATCACCACAATGGACATATATTCACAGACAGAAGCCGTGAATAACACACACACACACACACACACATTGATTGGATAAGAAAATGATTTAGTTTTGGAAAAATAATTACTCAATGCAATTTTAACACAAAATGTATCCATACCAATCATCTATATATTGCTGCACAAATATTTAGATACTTATGGGCATAGAAAAGCAGAAAAAAACTTACTTTCACTCATGACCTTAGAAAATAATTGTAGTAATACTATTTCAAGACAAGCTATGGATTGTAATCCATGGTGCAAATCACTGAATCTTGAAAAAAGTTAGCTTCACAAAATTCTCCAAATATGCTCCATTTTTCTGAAACCTTAAGTTGCAATGAAAATAATCTTCAACTATGAATCAAAATTTAGTTAAAAGTGCTGCACGACCCAAATTGGAAGATTTCTCAGGTCAATTTGAATGCTTGGCAGTCACCACAACGCAAAAATCGCAAAGAAACTAGATACATACATAACACACACACACACACACACACACACACACACACACACACACACACTGTCAGATCTCTTTACAAATATATTATATTAGAGCCACTCTGACGTTTGATGTATGTTTGCATACAAGCATCTACGATCAACAATGCCAAAACAAAAACTGAAAGGTTTTCAAAGAATTGACTTTGCAGTTCCATTTTGAAAAAAAATATGCATAGATTTAAGTTTTTTCCTTATAAATAGGCCACTGTATAGCAATCTGTAACAACCTAAATATTAATGTATTTAGAAAATATAGGGGCTATATACCATATATATTAATATATGTATTAATATATATATATGCTAATGATTTAGAAAATATAGCAGGCTATATAGCATATACATTAATATATATATATATGTATATATATATATATAATGTATTTAGAAAATATAGCAGGCTATACATAACTAATGCATTGAGAAAATATATATTCAATGATGGACAGATGCAAGTGATATTTTTAATACCATGCCGACAAAACAGATTTAATGTACATAAAATCGGACGACATCAGAGACTGATTCGAAAACAAAAACAAATTGCAGACATCTTGTGCATCTGCAAGGCTCAGGTGTTACCGCAGTAAAAGTAGAGGTACGATTCAAACAAATGCAGAATTTCCGCCTTCGCGTCGAACTCAGAAGACACAGATAGCACAGCACGGCACACAAACAAAACCAAACGGTGCAAAACAGGAGAGGCAAGCCATTTTAAAAATCGGAAACAGCGGACAAAAACAGAAAATTGTAGTAATGTAGTTCTTCTTCTCCTCTTTCAAGCAATACTTCTTGAAAACCGAGCAAAATTCACCGTCACTACCGACAACACACCGAGTATCTCAAAATTTCAAAATGAACGCCCAAACGGTGCAGAGTGCAGTAATAGCAACCTACGAAAAATAACACGCCGCTAAAACACCAAACAGTGGGATAAAATAAACAGTCAAATTTCTAACACACTCACGCACACACGTACATGTACACACATCTAATGCCACAGAGGCGCCGAAGCGTAGCCGTTATCTGGACTCGACGACCCGTGGCCGGCAAATTCCGGAATGTCTTCAAGATGGCCGCCGCCGTTCTGGGCGGCGCCATCTATGACCGCAAAGCCGCAAACGTCTTTTGAATCGGCGTCCTTTTCGACGGCGCTGATGAGCGACAGACCGAGCTCAATCGAGTCGATTTCATCTTCGCTCGAGACGGTGTCGTTGTGCTGCCAGATGCTGCAAAATTCCGTCGCCTTCGGCAAAACGCCCGCACCGACCCGACCGTCCGTGACTCCGGGAGCGACGTCGGCCGCGTTGTCCGAGCCGCTCGTGGACCTGGTTGAGCCCGAGTCGCTTCTGACACCCGGAGGCAAAAAGATGCTCCAGTCGTTCGAGTCTTCGGCCAGGTATTCTATCGACTCGAGGAACGCTTTCCCCGTGAAGCCTCCGACGGCAAACAACCGGCCGTTCATCACGGCGCTAGACCCATGTTGGCCCTCGGCGTGTTTAAGCTCGGGCCAAAACTCCACGTACGCAATTTCGGGTCGTAGATTTCCACCGAAATCAAAGATGTCTGACCATCGCTTCCACCAACAACATAAAGTTTACCTAACAAAGACCATAGATATCACAGATGATCAAATTTCAACAACAAATAAATACACACCAGCTAACAATGACTCAGCAAACACACACACACACACTCACACGTATATAGGCCTACGTGTTATTTAGGTTACTTTTCTGCACTTGTATTTTGTCATAGAAAATAAAAGAAACACCATAATTGTAGTCAGCTTAAATATGAAACTGTGTAAACACAATCCAACGATCATATTTATTATCTCATAAAATAAACGTAGCAGTGACCGCGTGTCAACTACCTTTAAAGTGGGCAAGTCCCGCCCCTCGTCTTGCTACCGACATGGGCGCCAGGTACGTCCACTTGTCGTCGACCCTGTCGTATATTTCGACCGTGTTCGTGCAATTCCATGCGTCACAGCCGCCGACCGCCACAATCTCTCCGTCAATCGTACAGACACCGGTCTGCGACCTCCCTACAAAGAAAACAACGCACTTCTCAGGCCAATTTCAATGTACAAAAGGCATGTTTCAAGCTGCAAATTGATACACTAACTGAAGAAATAAGCTGCTTATGCTGTAAGATAAGTCTAAACAGTGGACAGCCAACCTAGATTGAGAGAGGCAATGCTTTGCCAACGTCCAACATCTGGATCAAACACCTCGCATGCAGCATACCCGCTGCACCCACTCCAGCCTCCGATGACGTAAACTTTTCCGTCACAAGCCGCGAGTCCTAAATCAAATACATTTCCATGCGGGATTTAATAATTCAACGCATACACTCAAATCCGGTAAAACACACAACATTACAGTGTCATCGAAGAGAGTTGATGCTAAAGGGATGGGAGTAACACTATGCATCTTCTTCTGTATATCTGATAAATGCATAAACAGTTCAAATGCACAGAATATGGCACATCTCAATTTAACAACAAATTCCATATATGTTCACTTATCACGATATAAGCCTATATCAAATATGATTTCATTTACACGTAGCACGAGTATTGAATGCTATAAAGAAGTCCATGGTCCACATTTACCCACGACCCACCCAGGGTTCGTGGACCAAGCAGGTCTGATTTCACCTGCACTCAGTCAGTGACATGCATGACAACAATTTATCTCACAACTGCATACCACTCAAAGAAATGTTACACTTCAGAACACCTTTGATCGTCGAAAGACCGTAGAAATACGCACCTGCAGACGACCTTTTGATCGTCATTTGAGGCAGTGCGCTCCACTGATCCGTGGCGGGGTCGTAGCATTCCACGGACGACAACTCGGCGTGGCCGTTGGACCCGCCACAGGCGTACAGTCGGTCCCCGAGCTGTGCCACCGCGAACCGTCCTCTGGCCGTCTGCATCGGCTTCAGCGGTGACCACGCGTTCGACCCGAGATCAAACGCTTCGACCGAGTTCAGACAGTCGCCCCGGTCGTAACCACCTGAGACGCGTATAATCAACACCAAACTAGATCGATACTCGAATGTTTTATTGCCACAATTTGGTCTTTGCTGGCCTCATATGCAAGTCTAAAACCACCTGAACTGTATTAAGTGACAAACATGGCCATAGAACGTAGTGCACCAAATCGATATCACTTTCACGTCAATGGAAGCTGGTGTAGGTGGCTTGCAAAATGTGAATAAAACATTACCTTTACACAATAAATGCAAATATATACAAAGAACACATTCATAAAAGACACACTAGGTGGCCTAATATCACCTGCACAGGTGACATTCCACACTCACTCATTCTCTGCTCTGGACATAACAAAATAGAAGTAGCCCATAGATTAACCACATGCATTAAAACTCATGTATGGAATACATTAGTAATGATCTCCTAGAGACGCACAAGTGGCAATCATAGTGAATGTTTGATAAGAGGTTACAAAAATACACAGAAATTTAGAAAATGTGGAATATTTCCATTATCAAATATTAATACCCATTAAAAACCAAACACAAATTAGATTCATTAACCTATACTTTAGATTCATTAACTTTAAACAGTTGAAATATTTGACAGTAGGTTTCTTTATACATGTGTGCTATGTCTTCTTAATGTAATATCTTAAAGAGTTTTGGTCTTGATAACAATTTTTCTCTACATCCACAGCTACAACAACACAAGCAATAAGTCTACAACTCCTAGGTCTACATACACCTTAGTCTATACATCCCTTAGCCTACACTTAACTTAGTCTACCTCTACATATCCCTTAGGCTACATATCCTTGAATCTACACTTCCGAGTCAGATGCTCACCCAGAGCGACCAGTCGATCGCCGAGCACCGCGGTCCCGAGTCCACATCTTGCCGAGCTCATGAGAGCGAGTGGCGTGAGAGAGCACTGGTTCTCAAACGGACTGTGACACTTCTCGTGCACCGGACTGGTCGATTTCTCCGTCTTCGCGTCCATTTCCGACCGCAGGCGCAGTTTAATGGAGATGCTGGCTAAGACGCCGTCAAGAACGGCAATACACATGAAAGTCTTGTCTGCAAGTAATACAAGCATTCATCATCATCATCATCATCATCATCATCATCATCATCATCATCATCATCATCATCATCATCGCCACTAGCATCATCTTCATTGTCTTGTTGCCATACTGTATAAATAACAACACAAAAATGGTGGTCAGTTGAAATTAAGATCATACAACGGCTCAGACTGTTAGCCATCGGCTGAAAATGTCGGCTGATGGCTAACAGGGGCACATCGTCAGATAAGATCAAAGTTCATCGCTACATCATTCCACCAAAAAAGGAAAACTGCGGTTTCACAAGGCAAAAGGCATATATCAAAAATGGAACCAAGTATCGAGTCACCTACATGCACAGAAATAAAAGTCAAAATCATGCAATGAACAGAAAAATGCCAAATATTGAGCGTCCGTAAAAGCGAGCGACAAAGGTGAACTAATTTTAAAGTCCGAATCCTATTCCGGTGTTCCGGGGTAAATACTGTCGCTGTCTACTAAACATAGCCTCACCTCCGACCATCTTCGAGGCAACAAGACCGAACTTTTCTAGTTCCCGCAGAGTATGACCCTCCTGCAAAGGCTCGCGGGAGGCGCCGGCGCCGCCGCCGTTGTCAGCCAAAGAGAGCGACGGCGACTTTGACATGCGACCGCCACTGCCGCCATTTTCCCTTTTGCCCTTCACAGGTTGCAGCTGTGAAGACAAAAAGCAGAGTAAGAAACAGCCCCAACCAAACCAACGGCTGGTTTGCTGGAACGACGAAAGCACGTCTACAGCTAAGATTCGGGTTCTAAGCAACAAAAAAGAAGGCCGGTCACTCGGAGGCCAGTCCAGGATCTTCGCGCGGGACTTCCACCGGTCTTCGACTGCCATCGGGCTCTGAACTCCGTCTGGTCGTGAGCATATCTGGCTCCTGTCTATGCACAGAATGCCGACGACGCAACCTAAGGAAAAATAGATAAACTGTTATTCCAACACCTGCCGCCCGTGCTGTTGTTTACAAAAGGAAAACTGCACCGATTCCAAAGTGAACCGCTGAAATGATAAACGCTACTGCTCGCTTTCAACGAAGCAAAAAAACACAACATCTGTAGCTAAAAATAGCAACAAAACAGGTTTAAATGCCAATTCAGTGACACCAGACAGTTCAGCTGAGCAAAAATGCAAACATATACAAACAGCAGTAACGTCATATGCTATCACTAAAAGCAACAATAAAAGCAATTAACAAGTTACAAGTGCATCCATGGAAACAATTTCAAAAAATACACAGCAGTGCTCAAGCATGACAAGGAATATAAAAACACACACACACACACACAACCGTTCAACAAGTTCCACAACGGTGCTTGAATACCTCCAAAAGAACATCAAAACCAACAATATCAATCAGTGAAGTTTCATAAATGTACTACGGCACCTGGAATAACGACGATAACGAGAATGGCTCACCTGCCCACTGTGAAAAGTGCGCAGGTGAATCGCAACACGAACCTGTCTCCGTTTTCCCAGCTTCTTGTAGTCGCGTACGATGTCGGAGTTGTTGAGACCAGAGTCGCCAAGTTCGTCGAGACAGTCGCGCAGACTGTTGTCCTTCTCCAGATACAAAATCTGGTGCTAAAGACAAACCACAGATCATGGCAACCATTAATTAATAGTTATCTGTTAACCATTAATAAATATCAAATTGACACAATCATAATATAACTATCCTAACAACTTGGAACTCCATCCTGTTACACAGTTTATGATTAAGGCCAACTCTATCACAGCCGGTAAGATCTACAATAAAACTTAACAGAATGATACCTTATCCATTCACCATTCATATCATACAATCAAGAATACTTTATTACATCAATCATAATAACAAGATTAGTTTTAAAATGCCAATGAAGTGCTAAGAATCACTGATATCCAGAAAAAAGTGGACCACAACAAGACAATAATGCCTAATTTTTCAGAAGAGGTGCTACATAATTGATAGTCTGCTACATTACATTACAGACGAACTGCATACAAATTTACCAGGCGGTAATGCAAAGTAAGAAAACAACTAGGATTGAACAACGCAAACATTTCGTACGTTCTCAGTCAGCCTTTCCAGTGGTCGCTCGTCAAGCGCCATTTCAATCCAATTGATTACCATCTGACAAAGTTGCTTTTCGCTGCTACTGTTCAAGCCGTTACAATCCAAACCTAAGAAAATACACCAGTGAACTACCGGTAATACCCACGTATTTCCTCCAATCACTTTCACCATATAATCAGAGTGACTAATGCCTAGTAGAGTAGAACGGGAAGTTAGCAGAGTGGTAACAGCGCTGGGCAATGGAGCAGAAGGTCACGGGTTCGAGTCCTGCAAGGGCCATAAGGTCGACTCAGCCAAGGTAAAACGTGGGTCTGGGGAAAGTAATGGCAACCTATCCCAGATTAATGGATTAAACAACCCACGTCGCTGATTGCCTAAGACTGAAGATAAATGCCGAAACCCAACGCTCGGACTCGAGTACGGGACCTACCTTACCTTACCTTAATACCTAGTAAGACTAAATATTACATGAGCTATTATTATCAGGAAATAAAATCATTTTGATATCAAATCCAACTGAATTGTACAGCAGCACCTTGATGATTGTTAAATTACTTTACATCTTGTAAAGTAAAGGGTAATGTAACTTTGACTCTCTCCTTTTCCTACGTAATCTTAAGACTCACCTATTCACCATCAGGTATATGTAGTATTGTAAAGCGCTCTTGTCTTTGGCCATTTTGCCATGCTTATTGCACTATATAAATTGTCCAACTAATAATAATAATAATAATAATAATAATAATAATAATAATAATAATAATAATAATAATAATAATGCAAGACACATACATTCATTCATTCAACGATATCAATTACACTTTTCAATTCATGCTAATCTTTCTGTCCACGTATTAAAGAAAAACATTTTTATATTGTCTCTAATGGCATTCATGGAACTGATAGGAAGAATGCATGACAAACATAATAAGCCAGTAAAAACAAAATCAAGCTTCTAAACTCACCGACAATATCAACAACAATACTTGGCAGTCTCGTGAATTCAGGGCTTTTTTCCGGTAAAACCAAAAGGTTTTCTTCAATGTATCGGTTAGATTTGGTTATCAGATCTATATCGGAATACGAATTGGCAAATGCCCGAATACCTATAAAAATTCAGAATAAATATCATTCTACATAACCCAAAACACACCACTGGTCCACTGCAAACAAATACCCAAAGCATAAAAACCAGTATTAACCCCTTAACCGTGTATTTAACTGTAACTCAATGTAAAATGGATGGATATATCTGAGATCCCCAGTTAAGGGGTTAAACTGCTGATTATTTTATTTGCGGTAGAATCCGCGTTGAACGTATCTAATAAGACGAAAAATAACACATATTTATATGCAACATTAATAATTATGCACTTCTATAGCACCATTTATAATACCCAAGGGTATCAATCGATGGTACTTCAAATCCATCCACAAGACCAGGTCATTCCAGAGATCATGCTATCTGGGTGCACTCATCCAGTGCATTTCTCAGTCCCAAAGGTATGCCTGTGATGTCGGTCGCTTCAAATGGCAATCAAAACTTGGTCAACAAAGTACAGGGTGGCGCAAAAAACCCCGGCCTAGTCACATTTAGGTTTGCATTTAATATAGTCCAGTTTTTCTGTGCCACCCTGTAAAAGAGGTAAACCTGACATTTGTATAGCGCCTTGATAATAGTTCTAAAGCGCTACCACGCAAGTCGTATTGACTCTACCGCGACCCGTTGCTGACGTCAGCACTCACCGAGGCAGGTCTGCGGAATAAGGTTTTCGGTCAAGAAGAGCGAACATTCGTCGGCAACTTTGTGGATCTTGAGGAGACTCGCCACCTTGTAAACGCTCTTCACTAAATCCGCCTCACACTCCAATCTAAACATGGCAGTTGAATCCAAGATAGCAAACAAGTAAGTAAGTAAGTAATTGCTTGAAGCAGAATAGCTTTAATTATAAAACATAATGACTAAGTATTAGAATACTGGGTCACACAAAGAGATAAGCTCAGTATACTTAATTACTATCCAAAAAATAACTTAATGAATGAATTTTTAAAGGCTGAGTACCAGTACCGGTACTTCTCAAGTACTGCTGTTACAAATTCTAGGCACATCGCCTAAGCAAACATACAAACTGTACAGTAGTTGCTTCAAGTAGCAAACCAGTATGTTACCCAAAATCTTGTGTGTCTTCATACATCAAGTACTTGCCAATACCTGTCGTTTGCTTCATAAGTAGAAAATATACATCATACGACAGTTTGGTGTATGCATAGACTATAGTATGCATAGACGGTAGTGTGAGCACTATAATAATAATAATAATAATAATAATAATAATAATAATAATAATAATAATAATAATAATAATAATAATAATAATAATAATAATGTATGCATAGACTATAACAGTGTTCAAGAATTAGAATTTTATAATAAAAAAACCGCAAAACATTGTAAAGAAATTAAAAAAGAAAGTGACTTGAATAACTCATACAAAGTTAAATGATTCACTTTATAGTCAGAGCAATGTCACTATTTAGGGGGTGATAATAAGATGCAAACAATAACAGGCAAAGCTTAATAGTGATGTCAGGGTGTTGCAAAAAAAGTTGTTTCGTTCGTGCCAAACGTATCCCAACCAAAGTCTTCACTGAATTTTAAAAATGGATTCACTGAATTCTTGAACACTGGGTCATGAAGGAGTGAAAGATGTCCAAAGCCACCTCTTACCGTCCAGTATAGGCATAGTTGATCAAGACCTCAAAACTAATATGATCGAGGCCTTCCTTCAACTTGAAGTGCTGTTTCAGGGGTTCCTCCTTGCTCGAAAATAATTCAAACATGTAGATGCTGCTGCTCGCCAGAACGGCCCGGTGGACGGTGAAGTTGTGGCCCCCGATCTCGAGGGTGGCGTCGCAGAAATGGCCCTCCTTGCGCATGGTGTTCAGGTGGGCGAGCATCTTGCCCTGGTGGCCGGTGTCGTCAAACACCAAGCGTTGGTGCGACTTGAGGCCGTTTGGAGTCATCTTCGTCGACTCTGAGATGATAAGAGGACCAGACTCGATAACATTGTCGCCACGCATCTACAGCAAAAAAACACAAAAACCACTTTACATCACCTACAGTAGAACTTCAATATAGGCATACTTAGCAGGTCTATAAAATTTGGTACATTATATACAAGGTACGTTACATCCAATACATCCAATACAGTAGAGCAGCATACTGGACTGCTCATTGTGGTACGCTATAACCAAGTTCGTTATAACGAAGTTTTATTGTATTTGGATTAGTTCCCAAGCCTCAAAATAAAATACTAAAATGAAAAATGTGTAAGCAAAAAGTGGCCTCCTACAATAAAATAAGGAGACCCGCACTGTCAGTCTGGGATGGTAACATCCACAGGGACAGTATGCAGGGGTTGCTGGTAACTTTCTTATTTCAGTATGCTTCAACTTGAACCAGCCGTTCAAGCTGTGATACTCAACAGGTACGTGAACGCACCATATTGAACAGATCACAAGGTATGTCAATACCAGACAGCAAGCAGTTAAATTTATCATTTTAAAACTAAGTTCATTTAGAGGACAGTCGACTTTTAATGCATCAATTCAATTGTCACTACAGCACTACAGGCACGTAGTACATGCAAGCACACACACACACACACACACACACACACACACACACACACACACACACACCGACCTATTTCCATGTTTAAAATTTCAGAACAAACCACACAGATGGTGATTACCAATTTTTATTTCATTATCTTTATCTGACCTAGATGCGTTTAAGAAGTACTTAAAGACCTGGCTATTTCGAACTAGTTATCATTCTGTTTTGACATTGTAATGTGTTCACGAAGTCTTTATGGATTAGTTACCACAATAATCTTAACTTTAATAATAATAATAATAATAATAATAATAATAATGTTTCAAAAATCAAGACTTTTACAACTAAACATCCACTTATTAAAAATGGGCTTCTGGTGGGGTTGGGGAAGATATGGATCATTTAAGAGAGATATTGGTGGAATCATTGGCACCTCTACATAAGAACTCTGGCCGACTATGGGACTATAGAAGCTGATAAGCCAAGTCTAAAGCCTAACTGAAAATTGACCCAGGATGGGCATCATTATAAGCTGTATAAAAAGGAAACTGCTTCATTTCTGAGTTATCAAAGTTTCCAGGAATTGAAAAAGGTTCATAAAATCTAAAATTATACATTTCCAGCACTTCATAATAATCAAAACTATTCAACAAGGAATCAATTACCCCGTCTTCACGGCAAAAGAATTCTCACAGATAAGAAAAAGCATTTTGATAAACAGTGAAACCCTCTTAATTGCATAGGTGCCGTGCAAGCCTTGCCTATGTGATTAACTGGGCTATGTGAATATCCGGGACGTCTGATATATAATTAATTGTACGCACAAACAATGATTCGGGTTTTTATGTTGTTATGCGATTATGCAGGTTTACTGCTGACCCTCTGGACCACCCAACTCAAAGATTTAGTCTCTCCTCCCAAGAAATCAAAATTTATAGGTATATAAAAGAATATGTTTTATATGTGTTGCTATGCATAAGGCTATATATAGGTAAAAATAGCCATTGACACAGAAGAACATTTTCTAATACGTAGCAATTTCTGCCTATTTCAGTAGAGGGTGCTAGCCCTCTGGATCAACCAACTCAAAGATTTAGTCTCTCCTCCCAAGAAATCAAAAGTTATAGGCCTATAAAAGAATACGTTCTATATGTTTTGCCCATTCGGCTATAGACAAAAATAGCCACTGACATTGAATAAAATTTTCTAATAAGTAGGAATTTCTGCCTATTTCTCCAGACCCCCATGTTAGCGTACCCAAATCTTAAACTCTAAATCCGCCTATGGTGGTTTATGGAATTAAGTGGTATGCGATTAAGTGGGATCCACTGTATTAAAAATATTATCTATCATTGGAGAAAATGCACGGTAGATACCCTGCCAAGTATTTCAGTCAGTCACAAAACGCTTAAGCTGATTATTCAGTGAACAAAACCAGAATAAGAATTTGAAGTATCAAAATAACCATTCACAGGAACATTTTCAAAGTCAGCTGACAACCCTATATGCAAAATGCACATAAGCCAAAGGAAGGTGACTGAAACGCTTTTATTAAGGTGTGGGGCTGTGGGCTGGTTACAGCTTAACTACCATTACACCGGCCAATACCACGATTCAAGACAAGGTCAACCAATGAACAAACTTCCAAACAAAAATATTTTTTTCAAAATCTGCAAATGAAAATCTAAAATCAATTAAACACATCATAAATAAGTGCCATCACAAATAAGTGCTAATTCTGCTGGTAAATCTCAAAATCACAATAAAAGTAAACTAGAGACATTTCAACTTACCAAAAAAATCACACCAATTAACCCACGGCCTGGCAACAAACAAAAAAACCGCACACGACCCTTTCCCCTTGATTCGCCAAATCGTGACTACACCTCATTTAGGCGTCTGCAAACAGATCGCCCACCTCGTCTCCACGTCCAATAATCAATTAATGCGAAACGAACTCCTTGCAACCAGACGATACCAGAAAATCCTTTATATTGGTCACGTGACCTAAGCTATAGCAAACAGCAAGAATGGTTCGGCCATGACAGTCAAGGAATAGGTTTTACCAGTAAACCTCAGTAAACAGACTTAAACAACCCCAGCACAAAAACATAAAACGGCCTAGGCAAACAATATGCAATTACGGTATAGTGCAGTATGTCTCTGTCTGTCTGTCTGTCTGTCTCTGTCTGTCTGTCTGTCTCTGTCTGTCTGTCTCTCTGTCTCTCTCTCTCTCTCTCTCTCTTCCTGTCACTTTCTCGGATATATTCATGGCAAACAAACTAGATCAATATAAACAGGTAGCGCTGTGGAAACATTTCTCCCTTGAAATCAGACAGGTATCACCGAGCACGTGACATCCCCTTTGTATATCATCAAAACAACCAAACACCGTTACCTGGCCGCCGTCAAACAAAACATCGGAATATCAAGGACAGAGCCAGCCAATGGGAAAATACGCCATCTAAATTGCAAATAGTCTGAATTGTGCAGTGTCCAATTAATTATTTTAAGTGGCGCATTAAGTCCATCTTCATCAGACAAAGGACCTTTAACCCCATGAAATTGTACCCCAATTTAGGTCTACAGTACTGCTCAAAAAATTGTGAACACGCGTGGATTTCAAAGCAAAACGAAGGCCGATGTCAAACAGGGTATCATTTTTATAATATTTTTGTGGTCTATAGAACTTGTCATACAAGAAACCAGCTCTCTTAAACCCCTTCTTATCTCTCGCTGGATTTTTTAGACATTTGACAGAGAACAGATTTCTGAAAGACTTTGTATAGTGTCGTTTCAAATGGCTCACCATTTTCTGGGGCATTTTGAATGCTTTGGAATTAAATTGAGGCAGAATATATTGACAATTCTAGTACGGTTTGACTCAACTAAGCTGGGGACACACGAAAATTTGATTTTAATTTGTTTCATTACTCTTCTGAATTTTGCATATCAGCCTACTGTAGCACTAATCCTTGCTGGGTCTTCCTCTTCCTTTGTTTCCTTCTATTTTTTAGCAATCTATCAAAATCCAGCAAGAAAATTGTAAATCATGTATCTACATTTGGAGGTAAACTTTGATCTAAAAAGGGCTTTGGATGCAAGACCCCTATGGCCATGGGCCAAAAATTTGTGTAGCATCATCAGTCCAACCTGCTTTCAAATTGACAACTGACATCCACATTCATGTCATGCATGAAATAAACTCAAGTGTTTGACATCTGTCTTTCCAGTATCATCCTGAATGAAAGAAAAAGAACAACAATGACATCAACAACAACAACAACAACAACAACAACAACAGGCAAAAGGAAACAACTGACTGGCAACCGTGAAACAAATTGCATCACCTGAGCCACGTGACTGAAATTTCTGTTAGCACCTGAGACGATTTTTTCAAATATAGTATCCTTTTGAACACAGCTATTGAACCCTATTTTTTCTGGCCAAGCAAAGGCTGATTTGATGAAAACAGATCAATAACATTGATACTGATATCCTAGCACTCCAGGTAGTTAAAACATTCCCTGACACCACAAAAGATGCCCATTAATTATCGGAATTCAATAAGCAATGCCGCTAAACAGTCTCTCTCTCTCTCTCTCTCTCTCTCTCTCTCTCTCTCTCTCTCTCTCTCTCTCTCTCTCTCTCTCTCTCTCTCGGCGTCTGCTGTCAGCGCCAACAGACTACCCAGAATACTGTGCGTCGTTGCCATGGTGACGATCTCACGTAATCTGCTAATTGCTCATTAATATTTCAAAATCAATCATTTATCTCAAACTCTACTCCGTCCCCGAATAAAAGAATTTAACAGAACAACCACCAGGCCCTATACATCCGCAGAGGGCCAGGGATCACTTAGCCCCGGGGTCTCTGCTCAAAAATAAAATAGAGGGGGTTCAAAATAATTTGAGTTTGAAATAAATTATCTTCAATCAAAAAATCAATCAATTGGTCTATATAAATTATTTTTTTAATGCTTTCTATTGAAGCTCTAAATTCATATAAAAATTTGGCGACTGCTTCCTCTGACCTCTGAAAGGGTTTGGGATCAACCATGGGTCAACGAAACTTGCACTCAAAGACCTCGGGCGGAGGGGGGGGTAGAACCAATAAAGACAGGCAAATAGGCTGCTTTAAATTACAATGTCTGGACAACTGGCACAAATTGTATCCAAGCCTAAAGTAGCATCATAAAAGCGCCTATAAAGGTACATATTCATTCTGCTAATTATGTTGAGCAAATTGTTATTAGCAAAGCCCTGGATGAGAAGTGGTCAACGAGACTTACCCTTACTGATGTTCTATGCACGTGATGGCTTATATATATATATAATATATATATATATATATATATATATATATATATATATATATATATATATATATATATATATGAGGTTATTCAATGAGCAATGTCTGTGATGAAGCTGGGTGCCAGTGGAAGTATAAATTATAGAATTATAGGTAATGCATTGGACTTACTCAAAGCTGACATGATGAAGCGCATCTCTCTCTCTCTCTCTCTCTCTCTCTCTCTCTCTCTCTCTCTCTCTCTCTCTCTCTCTCTCTCTCTCTCTCTCTCTCTCTCTCTCTCTCTCTCTCTCTCTCTCTCTCTCTCTCTCTCTCTCTCTCTCTCTCTCTCTCTCTCTCTCTCTCTCTCTCTCAAATGAAAATAATCATAGAAACACAGAAATAATAATAATAACAACGTTGGTCGTTGGTCCATACGGTACTCTCCCTCCCCCGCCTCTCCATAATCCGCAACACAAACACCGTGGGTGTGCCGCGCATTGCCGCTTCCCACCACCTCCCCACCCACCCAAAATCATCTTCTGTCAGGATCTACAACTCCCCTCCGCCTATAACCTCCTCAGTCCTCACATGTGCACAGCAGAGAGAAAGAAGGTAATGCGAAACTCACGAACAGCCCCTCAGACATTCATACCGTTAGCCTCGTGATCTATCATATCATCAAACAGAATCCTACAAAAATCATTGGCAGTCAGGCGTCGCCCAGACCGTTTCATAATCCACTTAAATGCAGAATTGGTCCATCATACTAAAACATCCCACGCCGTTTATCACCACCCCCACAAAGCACAAACTGATTGGACGAGTTCAGGACCCAGAGACTCGGAGAACCAGACCATGGCTTAACCTTATGTCTGCTCTAAAAAGCGCGGAAAAACGGGTTACATCAGAATAGGCACTAGTAGTACCCCTAACCTTAACCCTTACCTTAACCCTAACCCTTGACCCTGGTGCGCATGCCACTAGTGCGCAAATTCCCAGGTGCGCAAACTACTAGTGCGCATACTGTGCAATACCGGGAAAACATCGCCCTATGGCACACCAAACTTTAAAAAATTAAACTTACAGTTGATTCAAATAATGATACTGACCCAGCAACTCTTTATTTCTATGTATTATGGCGATGATACAAGATAAAATATAGAAGATATTTCCACTCCGCCTACTTGTCCTTGTCTCATGTGTACCAACCAACTCCCCCTAGATAGGCAAGGTCCTGGGCAAAAAATTATTCAAACCAGACTAGGCCTTTAGAGGGAGGAGAGTAACAGTCAGATCTGATTTGAACCTGGATTTTAAACAGAAAAGAATTTCCAAGCAAGACAATTGCATTGCTAATCTATTAATTTTGTCAATGAACCCAAACTGGAAGATAAGATAAAGATATCAAAGACAGTTTAAATTTAAAATGTTCAATATGCAGATAATAGTACCGGACCACCCAATACTTGACCACTGCAATATTCCTGTGGACTTGAGACAGCCTGAAAGCAAGTATGTACTGTATCTAGTATGGGTGTGTGCCTTATTTCCAACCTCAAGCTTATGCAGCAAAACAAAAATAAATATGTCCTCAATTACCCTGTCTACAGAGCATACCGATGGTGATCTTACAATGGGACACACTTATTCGTTTCATCACTCTTCTGAATTTTTGCATATCTATAGCCTACTGTAGCACTAGCATTGTCCAATTTCAAACAGGGTATCAATTTTATAATATTTTTGTGGTCTACAAAACCTGACAGAGAATAGATTTCTGAAAGACTTCGTATAGTTTTGTTTCAAATGGCTCATTATTTTTCGTGGCATTTCAAAAGCTCTAGAAAAAAAATTGAGACAGAATATATGAACAATTCTAGTACGGTTTGACACAGCAAAGATGGGGACACAAGAATATGTGGTTTTAATTCGTTTCATCACTCTTCTGAATTTTTGCATATATATAGCCTACTGTGGCACTAGTCCTTAGTCCTTGCATTGTCCAATTTCAAACAGGCCATGTTGGCCCACCCAATATTTGGCTTGTGGCACCCTCCATGGTATACATAAGGAGTGGCCAACCGGAGACCGGATGCACCTCCCCCTCCCACAGGCTAATTATTGGCGTCCCTCAGGGCATTTTTCTGAATACATTTTAGTGGTCCTAGGCATGCATACAACACATGAGTCTTTAGCAAGACTTAACAGTAACCAGTTACTGCTGTTATGTGACTGCAGTAATTGTCATTACAGTTGAAAACAATGTACAAATGGCAACAAAAAAACAGGTGCTCACACAATGTACAAATCAAAAACATTCATGTTGATTAAGATGGCAACAAATAATGGCCCCTTTCATGTTGAAAAAAATATTTGCAAAAATATTTGCCACCCCTGGTATACATGAATGACACCCCCATTGTGCAGCATTGGCCTGGTATATGCCTTTCAAAAAAACCTTTGAAATACTGAATTATATTATTTGTTACTAATGCCACATTTAAATTAAGGGTTGGGCTAGGAATGTGGGATGTTATTAACCAATGGATAATTAATTATCCATGAGCTACTAAAGGAAATTCGTAACTATTGGTCCTCTGAAAGAGCATAATGATGACAATATTGAACATGCATACCACACACACATTGAATTCATATCCAATTTACTAAAAATGTTACTACAGATGATGTGTCAACAAAAATGAAAGCCTATAGATAAGAAATATACGCTCACCTCAAACAGAAAACAGTACTTTGTGGATTGTTTGGCTTAGCTTTGTATGGGGCGGGTGTAATCCAAACACTCAGTTTGCACAACCCAAAAATCCAATATCATTGACTCAATGAGGCAGATTTGTATAGCGCCGCATTCACAAAGTATTCATTCGTATATGCTTTACAATGGGCCATATCCAACTATGACACTATGGGAACAAAGCTTGTTTTTAAGCCAGTCTGCTGTGGTCCAGAAAAACCCAAGGTTACAAAGTACAAAGTTGCATGTGCGCTCCCTGGGACATGATCCAACCCACTACTTTAAGCCTTATTTACTAAAATAGCTCAACAGAAATATCACGTGACCGGCCCGTTTTCAATCAGTGCAGCCTTCTGTAACAGTAAACAGTTGTCACGGACTGTTGATGAGTCAATAAGCAGTTATTAGAAAGGACAACCTGTTTCTTTTATAGCTGCTCCACTAACCTCACACAAAAGACGGCCTATTTGAACATAAGACCTGATGTGATTAAACACAGAAGCCCATTCAAAATAGAGGACTGTAGTTCAAGATAGTGTCAAAAAGTAACCCCCTCCCTCCCCAAACACTCCTTCGGAGGGGAGGTCAGTACATCATAGGTCATCAAATACAGTTAAATTTGGTAACTGACAAACCTAACCCTGACCCTAGCATTGGTAGGAAAAATTGAAGATCCAATGTTCAGAAAATAATACCCATAAATAAATATATCAGTGCTGCCCTCTGTCTTGCTCAATCTATTTTTTCATTCATATCCATATTTCTAAATGGTTTTTGAGTCTTCAGAAAGCAGACCAGCAAAAAGCAGTACATATGGCAACCAGTTAACATTGTGCTAACCTAAAATTTATATTAGAAAGGGCCAGACCATATAACTTTTCCCACAAGCAATGCTCACATTTTTATGGAGGTCACACCAAATTCAATGAGGTCCAATACCTAAATACAAGCCCAACCATGCAACCTACAATTAATTGAGTGCAGTACTATTATTGATTTCAGTTTTATTCTGACCCCAGTACTCAATAAAGCAAAGGAAAATGCCTAGACTTTTAAAGGCATCCTAGGGTCATATCATAACATGTCTGAACTACATGAATCAATAGAAAAGAACTATAGATGATTTAAAACAAGTAATAATAAACAGCATATCCATAATAGCACTTACATCAATACAGACACACCTGGTATATGTCACATACAAGCAACTACCGGTATTCAAACTCAGTTGCATCAATAAGGCAGAGTCTAGATTTTCAGTTGTTTTTTAAATAAAATGTATTCTAACGAAAAAGAGTGAAGACGTGAAGAGCAGTGATATTTTATGAAGATCTTAACATTAAAAATGGAAGGAAATGTAAAGATTTGATTAAATTTTCAGGTAAGTAAGTATGTGGGTGGGTCAGAGAATTTGGGGTAATTTGCTGCATTTTTTGTGTACAATCACTTGAAAGTTCAATGACATTATACTAACATTTAGAAGCTATTCTGATAAGTATAATGAGCACTCCTGTGTCAATCAGCTTAAAGCTGGTTCCAAAATTATTGAAGCAGGACTAGAAAATTAATGAGGCAGAAACCTCAGACAAAATGCAGATGCATGGTCAACAGACCAACACACATAAAGAGGACGACAATGACGTCATCAGATTCCTTGCTTCATAGCAGAAGAGCCTACTAGAAAATTCACTCAAGCAGGGCACTTTACAGAGCACTTAGGCTAAAAAAACTTTTGACATCATCATCATCATCATCACCGTCACCACCATCATCATGCATTTGATCCAATTTACTGTAATGATGGAACTAGCTGCCAAGATCAAGTGTGTCAGGATTGTTCATATATATATATATATATATATATAATATATATATATATATATAGGTTTTATATATATATATATATATAGGGTATATATATATATATATATATAAGTAATTTTAATTAATTAATTAAGCGGTTCTGTGGGCTGAGCTGATAAAATATGCAAGCAACCCTGTTACCAAATAAGGGAGAAAATGATTTTAAGATGCCACTAACTGCATTATTAAATGGCTATTATTTAATTAGAAGTACAATTATAATGCTCAAGTCATGTGCAGAGAAAATAAAGATGAACAATTTGACTGATAAAGTTATCACAGTACATAGAGATAAGGCCCAGGTCTAACCTTGACATGTCCTATAGATAAGAGATATAGGATAAAACCAGACCAAGCTTGTCTAATACAATGGGCGATTCAAATGACCATGATCTACAATAATGCATCCACATTGCACCAAAAATTCTACCATTTTATGATCATACTTTTGCCTGTACCCTATGGCCATCTTCTGTTATGAGCTACTCTGCTATGTATAAAAACAATCAATACAATTAGTATTTAATCCATCTTCTCCCTCTTTTTCTCCTATCCCTTTAGATATTATAACGATGAACAATTTGACTGAGTAAAGAAAATAAAGTGACGCTTGATGAAACTAAAGGTCCAGATCTGACTCAAAGGTCGTTCGAATCTGGGTGTGATTCTTGATGAGATAAGAGATATAGGATAAAACCAGACAGGCTTGTTTAATACAATGGAATTCAAATGAGCAATGATCTACAATAATGCATCCACATTGCACCAAAAATTCACCATTTTATGATCATTACTTTGCCTGTACCAAATCAACATCTTCACAACTAAAGAGACTCCAATCACTACAGAATGCAGCAGTATAAAAACAATCAAAGAAATTAGTATTTAATCCATCGCGAACTGCACTTTTTCTCCTATCTCCAGAGTTGATATCAAAATTATCTCACAGTGGATAATTGTTTTGCCGAGCCTCGAATGAACTCTTAGAATGACTGCTTAACCTCCTTGTCCGATCATCAGGCCGAATACGGATTACTGATATCATGTATCATTTCGATTACTCGTTAGAGCAACTAAATTTACATCGACATCGGCTTTTGGCCCAACCTTGAACAAGCTCCAATGGAACGGTGACGTGATCATTCTGGGACAGGGACATTTTCTTATCGAGAATGTCCATTTTATTTCAAGAGCAATCAGCAGCAAAATTCTTAATGCGCCTGCCAATGAACTATCTATCTATCTATCTATCTATTACAGCCACCATTGTTTTGAAAACTCTTATTATCTAGGTAACCTCCTTGCTTAATCCCATACGTGATACTGATACGGGCAAGGTATCAATTTCAGAGCAACTAAATTTACGTCACAACGGAAATATTTAAAAATGTCCACATTTGGGACAGGTAATAAATGATAAAAATGTCCATTTAAAAAACAAAAGAAAATGACCACAGGCAAAATTCTGAAATGCCAAGAACTTTTGATATACAAGAGATAGTGCCCTAATTTTTGAAAAATCTTGATTACTAGGTCCTCTTCACTTGCCTGTCAAAAGTGCTAGCCATTCACACATCTGCCAATACCATTCTCCGTAGGTTAAAAATGTCCATTTACGCATTAGAGAATACCACAGGAAAAATTCTGAATGCCAAGCACTTTTATATACAAGACATAGTGGCCCAATTTTTGAAAATCTTGATTACTACGTCCTCTTCACTTGCCTGTCAAAAGTGCTAGCCATTCACACATCTGCCAATACCATTCTCGGTAGGTTAATAACGGCAAATCGCAAACGTTGAAAAGTGCTCAAAGGAGTGGATATATTCTTATGAAATTTTGCACTTATGACATAGATTGGTGTATGTTTATGTCTGTAAAATTTCGTTTGAATCAGTGCAGGCTAAGCCATTGGCTAGGGTTAGGCCTAATATTGTAATAACGTCGTTTCGCCTCAAAAATATATAATCTAAGGCTTTTGGTACGTCATTTTCACAATTATTCTAACGCCAAGGAGGTTAACCTTATACAGAGGCACTTTTGCCTAAGTGACTGGAAATCAGCATCAGGCCCCAACATTCGAATTTTGGCATGGAAAACCCTTTTTCTAACTGCCTAATCCTAGACATTAGTAGTACCAGAACACTGTACCATAATCCAGATGTTTTGATGCCACGAAACAGAAAGCTACCAAATGTCACTTTAACCGGAACCAAAGTCAGAAGAATTACCAGTAAATGACCAACTGTGCCATTAATTGAATCATTTATAGCACCACAATTTCAAAGCATGCCCGAGAAAATCCAGTGCTCCTCACCAAAGATTCAATAGCCAAAATATGTTGTTGGAACAAAAATCTTACCCAATTCTTAACATTTTTATCAGCCAGCACTTGTAAGAGCACACTACTATGAACATTATGCCAAGACATCTGCTTGGAACGAAGAGTGCAAAGGCAACGAGAGTGCAAAGGCAACGCCAATCTCAGTCAATCAAACAGCAATTGAGTAAAAGAGCACTAGCCTCTAGAATTTCACATTAGATACTGTATCATAGGAGCCAGTAGCTGCAGAGACCGAAACACACAGTTGTACTGAATTTTAAACTGCTTTATTAATTATATCCTCAGAACCACTTACAGCCAGATCTAACAAACCGGCCTGCTCATCACCATAATATCCTGGCTAATGATTGCCTTGTACCTGAGACATGGCAGTCGATAATGGCCCAGTTCAAACCACCTCATTCTAGACACATAACTGAAAATACTACATAATCTATTCATGTGAGGCCTAAAAGAAATTTGATTACATAAATGCTCCCGTTAAGCAGTATATTGCTTTTTTATATGATCCACCAAATCCAAACCATTAAGTCAATTTAAGTGAATATAGTTTAATTCCTTATGCAAACCAAGTTATCAAAAGTATTCAATAAACCCCACAATTCTTATGGTAGAAATGCCTAAACTGCTGGAGTCAACATGAATTCAACTAATGCCAGTACAACAACTAATTCCTGCAAGCCAGTTCCATGTGAAAAACTCATCAAAATCAATGCATAATTCGTGTAGCTGTGCAAGATACTAGGCAATAGACCCTACTCTAGTGTCAAATAAAGTTAGATAAAATATTTATTAATTCCTGCTTTCGTATCTAGACAACAAAATAACATTTAGCATCAAATAATAGTTGGCTACAAGAGAATCGAAGGCCCCATGTAAGACTTGAGCCATGGGCTCATGGTTCAACGTTAGGCTACTGATCCTGTGATGGAAAAATAGTAGAAAATGCAGTAGAAACAATAAAACACACACACACACACACAAGATGGTAAACAAAGTGAAGTGAAATTGGGAAAATCCAAATGGCTGTGTTACATAATAATCAATCCTAAGCAATTTTTTTATTGCAATGGAATCTTCAAATTCTCTACACAAAATGATGGATGATATGCTCCGTATCTTACCACGACTGCAGTCAAGTTAAACTCTATAAAAACTAAAATGGCGGATATTTCACCACGCGCAATATTCAACTATATTCACTATAAGCGTTCAATCTTCTGACCACCTTCAAACAAAGGCGAACTAATAGTCCCAGCCCAATAATAATCGCACATCACCTTGCAACACTGTCCCGGATAAACCCGGTGGGTCTAGCCGGCACGAAATTATCAGAATGACCGAGACCATCACCCCTCCGCTCCCCTACCCTCTAGTCGTCTTTGTCCCAAGAATAAAACTCGGTGTGACTGTTAACAGCAGGGTCGAGTACCATGTACCACTGCCAATAACCGGCCTTTTTACGAGCACGTGAGGTCTTTCCCACGCCATGAAGACGATACAGTCAGGTCCCACTAAGATGATCACCATTCACCACTAATAAGATGCGGATTTAACTGTACGACGCGCTGTATATATAAATATGGATGCAATTAACACACAATCTAAGCCTCTGTTTCGTTCCAACGGTCTAAACGTCACAGTTAATCGATCGATTTATCGATTAAGGATAGAATTTGAATAAAATTACAAGTTATCGGCTTACCTTCGATCAGTTAAACACGTTTAATAAGTGGTTTTAAATTACAGATGCAACCAACGTGGCTTCTCGTCACAATGTTCCACCCATAGATATTAAAATCTATGGTTCCTCCCATAAAAACGTCCGCCACGACGCCACCTGGTGAATGATCGGATACACAAAGCAACGCTCACGCACGCACATTCATCATGATTCATGTGCCGAATCAGTTCTTAATTTATTATATTTTGCCTCGCTTTTTCGGAATGATTTATGGCTTTTCAATTGTTGCGACTTTGAAGTAAAATAGACATTAGTTCTTGCTGGAAACGGCGCTCTAAAGCAAATTCATCGGCTTTCGCTTAAGTAAGTAAGTAGAACTGTTTTGAAATACATAGCGCTAATATTTATAGTGGCAGTTGATTATTTATAGCGCTTGATAAGTTGGTCTGCCTTTGAAACAGCTATGGTCCAAAAGCAGAGGTCAACTTGATGAGGGTCGTTATATTCAAAAGGTATCATGATTCATGGCTGGGACGCGAATGTAGGGTTTGCAAACTTCCTGCCCCATTCTATATAAGAATAAAAAATCAACTTTAATGTCTTTAAAGTTTCTTATTCTCTGCAGACAGCAGAACACATGTGACATATGCTGCAAGAATATAGAGAAATGTTTATAGGTTTTTACACGTGACAAAAATATAGAGAGGGTCTATGGGTGTTGACTTGCCCTTAAAAATCTTTTAAAACCTCAAAACTTGCATTTCATTTCTTAAAAACCTAGTTTTCAGCCCTGATTAAAAACAGCATGTAAGTAAAATAGCGTTGGCATTTCAATCAAAAAATGCGCTATAATAGCACAGGAATGTATATTCATTGACTGATCGATCAAAAGTAGCGTTTTATATGCTACGTTTTCATTGGAATTTAAAATTAATAATTAAATTGTTGGATAAACAGGCGATTAAACGATGAGCGGACGAAGTAGGAACCCGAGTCCACGACGCTCCCACCCGTCGAAGGCCCTGTTGGTGGCCGGGGCAGCAGCGGCCCTAGTGTTCCTCTACGGCGTCTATACGTGGCTGGGGTCTGGCTCCGTCGCGAAGACCTCGGCCGTACGCGGCTCCGGTGGACACCTGGAGAGATTCCACACCTGGAAGACGCGATCCTTCGTCGACATTCCGCCTGAAGTACTCTCCAGGGCGAAGGACGCCAAGATCGAAGAGAGGACGCTCTCCTTCAACGTCGACGGACTGGTGGGCTGAATGGGGCCTGTGGGCTGGATGGGGCCGATAATTTTGGCTGTTAAATGATTTTTAAGCAGTCTTTAATGCGCTTAGTTTGTTAGTCGATATAATATTCTAAGGCTTCGATATAATATTCTAAGGCTATTCAAAACTGTAGAAATGCTTTGAAATGGCTTAATTTCCCATTCTCCCCCAAAAGACACCTCAGATGGGAATTGGTTTAATTTTCAGATTGCTGCTTTTATGCCATAAATTGTTGGGACTGTTGATTCAGTCCGTTTTTTATTGATAATTAGAAGAAGTCTGATGAAAGTGTGAAATGCGTGATGAATAAGGAACTGCGTGGCAATCTTCGTATTTACAGATGGTTGAAGTTTTCCTTAGAAAATCCAGTAATAGTGGAAAGTTTAGTGTGCTTTTTCTTCATGGAATGAGATTTTCATCGAAGACTTGGTCCGATATTGGAACACTTCAGCTAGTTGATGCCATGGGTTTAAACGCTGTCGCTATTGACTTACCAGGTATTATGACATGACATGCCCAGACTGCATGGCTTTGGTGTGGTATCTATAACGATGCATGTGGTTGTTTTTCTCATATAGGGGAATAGCCAAATATGCTTTTGATTTGCCGTCAAGCACCTTTGATTTTTCCAAAATTCTACGCACAAATTGTTGCTGTAGAGAGTGAAGTTTATTTATTGTCTTTCTGAAGTGCAGGACTATATGTTGAAACTCGTGAACTTATAATATTTTCACGCACCGTGTACCGTATGATTATGAATCTTTTCAGGCTTTAACAGTGTTTTTCCGGGAAGTGGGGGCCACCAGGACTGGATCTTCCAGCGGTGGCTTTTCCATTCTGCTTCTCCACGGTGCCTACTCCAGCTCTGATGTGTGGGTGAAAACAAAAACATTGCATCTTCTGGCCGCCCTTGGCTACAGAACAATTGCTGTTGATCTTCCCGGTACGCAATTCGCGTAGCTTCGACTAAATGATCAAATTTTGTGGCACTCCAAAAAAATTTCAACTTACAGTGAAATTTTGTTAACATGGACTTCAGTGGACCTGAGAGGAAGTTTGCAGTAGCCATGTGTTAACTGAAAGACCATGTTAATGAGATTCTACTGTACACTGTACATTTTCCCTATCAGTGTTGTGTTGCCTGTAGCCTGTTGTTTATGCAGATTGATATATATGAATACATTTAATCTCAGTATTGAAATTTTAGGCAGGAAATTTAAGCATGAGTTCACAGGCATGACAATTTGGAATTATGCTGCATATATTTTGATATCTGAATTAAATTAATGATTTTTTCAACAAAGGTGCTTGATGCTAGAATTAAAATGTTTATCTGCTTTTATCTGTTTGTTATTTGGAAAACGTGTTAGCATGCAGCTCGATTTCACTAATATGAATTAGAAATTTCTTATGTTTGTTGTTTTATTATTTATATTTCTATGTCCTGATATTTGTATTCATGCATGCAAATTTATGTTAATATTGTATTCATGATGTAATGGTTTACAAGAGAGGTTGGAGTGTAAAATGATTCCCACTCATCAAGAATTGTTAAAAATATTGCTTTTTTGCCATCTAGATATTAACTAATATATGATTTATTAAATTATCTATAATAAGTATATATTTTTAAAGATTAAAACTTTGAATTTCTTTTTTGAGTTATGGCTTTGTAATTGTTGGCAATTGCACGTATTAACCGTTAAACAGCCGGAATGGAGTATAAATCTGTTACATTGCATATAGTTACAAATTATCTGGAAGTTTAAGAGTTAAGACTGTGATGAATGTTTCTGGTTTGTTAAAGGATGGGCCCAAAGCAAAAATTCGAAGCTCGAGAAGTATCAGTTTGCAAATTTTCTACAGCGCTTTATCGAACAGGAGAAGTTGGGTCGACCAGTGATCGTCAGTCCTTCCATGAGCGGAAGCTATGCAATTCCATTCATGATGCAACCGGAACCGAGCTCATGTCATGAGAGAATGCGTGCCTATGTTCCACTTGCTCCTGTGAGCACCGAGCTTTACAAAGACTCGGAGTATCACAGATGTGAGGTGGGTTTGGTCTTCGTTTCCTAAACGGTATTCCGTGGTTTTGAAAAGCTTTCTTTTCATGCATTGTTGGTTAAGTGTAGTATTATCATCACATCATAGCCTTTGAATCCCATTTTAGAATACTTTAGCGCATGCAGATTATATATCAGTTCCTGAACCTGATGTGAGAAGTTCATTTTAGCAGAATTTTGACCGTGTACAGTGTTCAATTTGTGGGGAGGCTGGGAGGTACTAGCCCAACTATTTGAGGCCAAACACCATGATAGTGGGAGAAAATTTGAGGTTTTAGTTACCTGGAGGAGATAAAAAAATTCTGGGACAAGAATAGTCTGAATTTTTAAAAAATTGAACGTGACTGTAGGGGAGCAATAAACCTTACCATTTGTTGTTGAAATTTTCATTATAAACTCTTTGTTATGAGAATACGATATTCTCTTGTATATATTGCCTGTATGTACATAACGGTGCATTGCTTTCTGTTTCAGATCCCAGTCATGATAGTGTACGGTACGAAAGACAAGACGCTGGGTCTTACCTCCGTCGGCCACCTGCGCAATATGCCAAACAGCGAGATCTTTCCGATGGAAGGAGCTGGACATGCCAACTATGAAGAGCGGCCGCACGAATGGAACCGACTGTTCTACAACTTCCTACTTGCCCTCAAGAGCGAGGCCGAGTAGTTTTGCGTGTACAGTGTGAAGAGTATTGGTATCCAGTTGGTGTGGGACTATACATTCCAATGCCTGTGTATTTACACAGGTTGCTATGCTGCTCATGGACTGATGCTGTACAGAATTTATTCATTGTTGTAATGGATGGAGAACCGCTTTTCTTTCCGTTTGGTGTCATATGTGAATTTTTTTGTGGTGACAGTAACTGGGAATGTGTCGATGTTGCTGCTTTATAATTGATTTCTGGGTGGATATTTTGGTTAAATAGCGATCAGTTGTTTCAAAATGTTTACTGACCCATGTGTTGTGAAAATATTTTCAATAAAACGGGTTGGTACCAGTTTTATTGCACCACCCTTGGCAACCTGTATTCAATGAGTTCAGATTAATTCGATAAAAGTATTAATGAACACACTTTAAGAACAAGAGGGCAAATTTATGTTTCAAGTACAAAATAGTGATGCCATTTTCTGTTAGATTTAAATTAGAAAAAATGGATCCAAAAGGGAAATAAATAATATAATTTAAAGAGCCAACGCTAAGGTTTATTTAATGAGTTAACACCCAAGTACAATAAAAGTCCATTGGTCTTGGTTTACGAACCTAAACTACTTTCAATCTGAATTATTATTATTATTATTATTATTAGTAGTAGTAGTACTTTTGAGCAGTCAATTTGTGTCGGTCAATTTTAATTATTACTAGTAGTAGTAGCAGTAGTTGCTGTTGGTGGTGGTGTTGTTGTAATAGTAGTAGCAGTAGTGCTGCATACTTATGGCGTATAGTGGTCCGTTTTTATGGCGCAGTTCTCTATTCTTTCGGAACAGTGTAACAGGCTATAGACGTATGGGTAAAACATATAGAACGTATTCTTTTATAGGCCTATGACTTTTGATTTCTTGGAAGGAGGGACTAAATATTTAAGTTGGGTGGTCCAGAGGGTTAGCACCCTCTACTGAAATAGGCAGAAATTAGAAACGTTTCACCTATGTAAATGACTTTTTGCCCCTCTCCCTCTGTATTTATGTCTGTCTGTCTGTCTGTCTCTCTCTCTCTCTGTCTCTCTCTATCTATCTCTCTCTATCTCTATCTCTCTCTCTGTACGTGTTATGTCCGTCCGTGTGCCCATCGAACCATCTATCTGCATCACCGTACCCCATCCTTTCGTATCCTCTGCCATCTTATCCATCCATCTCAATTCCGAGCAGCGACATCTATCCACCGCAAGCATCCACACAGTCGCCACCGAAGCGACGATGCACGCCTGAGACGAAGTCTTACATCGATCTAACTCTAAACGCAGCAGTTCTGCCCCCAGCCCATGCATCACCTGCATTACCATCCATCCATCCGTCCATGACCCCTCCCCTCATCCGTCCACCGCCTGCCCGCATCACCGCTGCGCCTGTTCCCGGCGCCATATCGGCGACCGCTGCCACCAGTTGGTCGTCAGACGGTCGTCATCGCCAGAACGAAAGACACCGTCCCGTCACAAGGTAAGTGTCCACTGGAAATACTCACTTCGATATAATGTGTCCAGTCTTAGGACTGTCCCCTTTTACCCCAGCCGTATAGATTTGGGCGGGTGTGGACCCAGCAGTGGTTCTCAACTTCTCACACAGGGCAGACCCTAATTACCCACTTTAAGCATTATTATTATTATTATTATTATTATTATTATTATTATTATTATTATTATTATTATTATTATTATCATTATCATCATCATCATCATCATCATCATCATCATTGACTCCCGAAATCCAGCCAAAAAAGGGAACAGACGTGAAGATTATCGCCAGGCCCTGACAAACGAACTTTAACGAAGATATAATAATCGGTCTATCTGTTTTGCAAACGATAGTTTTGAAGACGCCATGTTTTGCGTCTTGGTATAAGAGTCATTAGCTTTCAATGTTAGTCGTTTCATTTGCATTGAGGCTGGTTCTTGGTTCTGCGGTTTCTTTGTTTCTTGATGCGGTCGTGTTATGATTTAACGGGTGATGTGGTGACCACGAGTGCAATGAGTCGCAATGGATGTGCTCTGATGTTTGATGCACATTTAAAGGCATCATAAAGGCTTCTATTGTCCAGAACGCCCGTCAAATTTTGCCGCTATCGACAATTTAATTACCCGGACCCAATCATGCGCGAAATATTGACGCTATAAAAGTTGGACGAACGAGAATCTCGTCGCTTCCAGAGAAATCAAACTCTACCGCTTTTCCTCGACGCATTCCACTCTGTCTACCACGGCTACGGGTCTACGGTTAAAAGAAAATCTCTAGCAGAACGACGGTATGCTTGTAGTAAAGTTCAATTTTATTTAGGCCGAAATAATTATATTCAGAACTCATCGAAAGGTTCTAAGTAATCACGGTTAACACATGAATGGGTGATCGTTGAGCGAAAATGATCTCCGAATCACTCGCTTTATTCTACGAAGATGGTCGGTGGCGGCTCCAGGATTTGGTAAGTGGAGGGAGCAACATTTTAGTAGGGCCTATAGGAGGTCGACCCTTTTTCGTAGACCTGGACTGGAAAAAACAAATTACACGAAATTTCACTATCGTAGCGTGAAAAGGATAGCCTACTTAATGCATCCCAGTTGGACATTAACTTAATTAAAAAAACAGAGGCCTTAAGAATTGGAGACCCGGGCCAAATGACCCCGCCGCCCCCTGATTGGCCCTGCACAAACGCCTCGGCGGTAATGGAGCCATCTATAAAATAAAGCATTCGACGTAATACGCATCCTTCGAAATATTCTCGCTTCCTTCTGAACGTTTCTTACGCAAGCCCAAAGGAGAGAGACAGACAGAGACATAGACTTAATTTTGATAGGTCGCCGTTAAAAGTTTTTTCTTTCTTATGATCTTCGATAAAACGAATTTCCTCTCGCCTTTTTCTCTTACTCTTCATTCTCCTCCTCCTTCTTCTCCTCCTCCTCCTCCTCCTCCTCTTCCTCGTCTTTAACTTCCTCTGCGTCTTGTTGCCTGGAGTGTTTTTTTGTTCGGAAAACTCTTCGATAGTGTCGCCTCTCTAGTCTCTCGTTCCACTATTTCATTTGCTATTTGTTTTGAGCTTTGTTTAAAATTTGGCCTAATTCTTTTCGATTGTGTTCTGAAAATTCATGACTCAAATATAAACTAAATGCATAAATAACACCAAATCTTAGCAGGAATAACATCACCCGCACAGACACACATACACACACACACAAACACGAGCAGCTGTAGTGCTCAGCTGCGCTATTGTGACGGGGGTTTATGAGAGGAATCGTAAACTGGCCATGCTTGCATGACACTTGGGATGCCATATTATTTTTTTGAGCCATTAACACCACAGCTACAGACCGAGTCTTGTGTCGTCTTCTTGTCAATATGCCTGGTGTTTGGCTTCGCATTTGATGCTTCGAATATATTGCAACAGCTTTGACGCTGGTTTCCTGGTTTAGTAGCCTTCGACAAAAGCAGTCTACTCTCTCGCTTCAAGCGGCGCGTCTGATACGAATACAATAGTAAGCAGCAAGGGTCCAGACGCTGCGTAGGGGGGGGGGGATTCAACGCCGATTTGTTTCTTCCGGTTGGCGTGGACACTATGTACTGTACAACGTGGTCCATAAAAATATGCATACTCGAAACCGAGCTTCGTCGACTGTGTAATAAAAGCGTAACCCAGGCGAACGCTGTCTGCCGTCGCTGGGGTCTGGAGTTAGTGTTGGCGTAACCAGGGTTCCTTCCTGAATAGGCCATTGGGGTGGGGCGGCGGTAAAAGAAAAAGACCACCGCACTGAAAGTTTCTCGACGATTCTACACTAACCACACGACTGATTCCATCCAGAATATATAGGGAGGGGGCCCGGGTGCACCATGTCCCCCCCCCCCATGGCCGTGGCTGCGACAACGTTTGAAGTAGTTTTCTAGGATCGCTAAAAAGGTTTGCTGCGGTTTGAAACCTACTCTCGACTCGCGAACTCGAGTGACAGCTGCCGAGAGGGAGAGGGAGGGAGAGAGAGAGAGAGGGAGGGAGGGAGAGACCGACCGTCTAAGAGGATAAACGGTCAGATCTTCGCGGAAGGTAAACTGAAAACAGTGTTTTATGGATGTTTCGAGAAGCAAGCCATCTCTTCGGTAGAGGTTTTATACGAGGAAACCGCGGTAAAGGGAAATGGATGGGAACTTGGGAAGCTACTGCAGCTGATTTACCATTATATAAGCCTCCATCTCCATTGCCACACATTGCGACGTTTTCAGCCGTTGATGTTATGGTGGGCTAAGACTGAATAAACGGTCACTTCTTTCTTAAAAGAATTACACGGATAAACTGTGGGCATAATGTTCGACCGGTTGTGGATTTTTCGCTTGCTTCTTAGCTTAGGCCATTAATTCAGAACCGCATACAGCTGACACTGCATGTTGTCTCACTTATACTTGCCCACCACACCACAGCGCTCGCAGCAGGAGCAGCTGCAAAGACTGAAAAATATCAAAATATCAAAGATATTGAAACCTTTCATCCGCTCACATCTTTTTTGCCGATGGAATTTCAGACATAAACCCCCATCAACAATGACGCCTCTGTTTTATCGGCCATCTGGGTCGACTCATTGCCCTACAATCCGCGGACAACAGAGAAGGGAGTTTTCTGTTTCAACGAATATCCGTCACAATACAACGCTTCAAAGCCATCGCATTCCGAGGAACATTTTCTAACCTACTGTACAACCGAACGAGATCTATAGCACACGATCTTTTCATGTCTCCGGACAATTTTTATCATAAGTCCCTCGGGAACGAGGGATAGGCCCTATACCACCGATGGCATAAAAGTATATAATCTTACTATAGATCATAAAATGGAATTACTGTATTTAGTTCCTTTCTTTCGTATTCTATAATAATTTGGTCGAAAATTTTGCGACACCATATTTTTGCTCCAAAAGTTAGATTGCCTCGAGTAGAGAGAGCGTGATTGTTTCAATAGAATCCCCCTTCGCTAAAACAGTTTAGCGTTTGCAGACTTTGCAGATAAGTAAGAAACAGTGTTTATTCTAGCCACCTTGACATTGGAGGGGGAGATTGAAATGTTTGGGGGGACAAGATTTGTCTCTCCACGCTTTGGGGGGAGGAAATTTCCATCCCTCAAGCCAACATTTACAAATTGGGGGATTTTAAAACTTTGGGGGAATCCCCCCCCAAAAAAAAACAGGCCTAGAATAAACACTGAGTAAGAGGTTTTTAAAAACACGAACTACCTTTAGACAATTGTTTGACGATGTCTTACATATCACGTGACTGCCTCCGAGTCTCCGTCTATTGTTTGGGGTTACTGCAGCGGCCTTTGGCGTTTCTCGGTCGATTCGTTTATATGGCGCCACGAGATTCAGTCTGTGCTCGCTAGAGGTCAAGGGCGCATAGCCTAAGGATTGGGAGAAGGAAGGGGGGTTGTTTCGCAAAGACAGGGATCAAATCCGAGTATTCAATCATTTGGCACGCAACGTTTCACTATGCGTCAAGACTTTGGTCGTCAACGTTGTTGTTTGTTGCACAGGTTGTGTAGGAGGCTGGGGTGGGGATGGGGGAGGGCGTTTCTAGAGGAGGTTTTGTGGGTGGGAGAGAGAGAGAGAGAGAGAGGGTGGAAAAGGAGGGCGTGAAATGAAATCGTCGTCGGCGACAAATCCTCCGCTGCAACTCGGCGTTCGTTCGCCGGTCGCCGAATTCAGACCACCCCCTCCCCCCCAGAGCGCCTTCGTCTTTCTCGGCATCGGTCTCCCCCCCCCGCAATCGCACCAGAAACGGATTCATGTCCATCAGGAGTTCTTTTTCTCGTCGTCGTCCTCCTCCTCCTTCTTCTCCTCCTCCTCCTCCTCCTCTCCCTAGGTGGAATAATGTGGAATTGATGCGCTCGCAGCAGCAGCAGCAGCAGCAGCAGCAGTAACAGCGTCCTTCCATTCGCTTTCATCGTCTTCTTTTTTGCGAGCGGAGTGGTGGTGGTGGGGGGGCGGGCGGCGGGCGGTGGGGAGGCGAGTGGTGGGGAGAGGTGATGTCATTAGTTAAGCAGAACTTAATGCTAGACGGTTGAAATTGGTGCGCAGTTATGGGCAGCCAGGAGTGAAAGAAGAGAAAATAATCCGAGGATTTTGTCGTCGGAATAATCAGGCGTCCATTCTATCGTGGCTTCCTGTCGACAAAGCAGGCCTACCTCTAGCAGTCCGGCCGCACATGCAAACGAACAGACAGACGAGCAGACAGACAAGCAGGCAGACAAGCACAAAGACGGTAATGCCGCGAAATATTTTGTGGCGGATAATTAGGGAGCGAGTCTTAGTGACAAGATATCCTGAAAGAGAAAAAGATGGTGGAAACTGGAGAAAGTCGTGTGCAAAAGATTTTTAGTGAAAAAAGAGATATAGAGAAACGGAGATATATTAAAAGCGACACAGGAATTGTTGCTTTGCTTATATATATATATATATATATATATATATATATATATATATATATATATATATATATATATATATATATATATATACTATAGGCCTACAGAGTTGCCATACCTCCCCTATATACGGGACTGTCACCGTAGCCTATTTCACTAATGAGTCTAATGAGTCCCGTATTAGTAGGTATCTGTCCAGTTTCTCTGTCACGTTTTCTCCAAATTCATTAATATTAATTAATTTTGTAGTTGATTAACTAATTGTTTAATTATTTACTTATTTAATTCAGTGCTATTCATTAATTTAGACGATTTATCAGATTATCTCTTTATCTGAAATTATCTCATTATCTGATTTATCCTCCACCGATTAAACGCCAAATGGACAAATGGAACAGTTTTGACGAGGTGGGAGCGACAGTTGAAACAGTAAACGGATTCAAAGGTTATCTCGGAAGACCAGGTTTAATATTGAATGTGGAGAGTTACTGCAGTGGTTCACACAGGCTTAGCCTACTTAGCGTCCTAAGCCTCTTTAAATCACATTATTTTTATTATAAACCGTCGATAAAATGGGATAATGGGCTTTTTGCTAAAACGTGAGTGGCAAAACTGTCGGCGAGCGTCAATTTGTTTTCACGTGTGTGTAATAAAATAAAAATATAAAATCGTCGTTAAATCGAGTCTTTTACTATTTTAAAAAAATTAATTATACCATTTTATACGGTGATTTATACGGGTTTATAGCCGCCCATCTCCGCCAAAAACGTCCTGTTTTGGCCTGAAATAAATTTGCGGGCCTATTTATATAGGCCTACCCCCCCATGTGGAACCGCCATTATCTACGAGGTGTACGAGAACACGGGACGTTTGGAACGCTAATCACACGACTGGCGCTATAAAAAAATTCCCAGCAGGTGACCGTAAGGCAAGACGTGTGAAATATAGTCTACCTGTGAGTAAAACTCATTGAAATTTGCATGTATATTTTCGTTCTATAGGCAACCTTAACATCGAACCAGTTTGAATCTGATTTCTAGCAGAAGCCTGAAAGCCTCGACGTCGAGAAAGAACCGAAGAAAAACAAGTAAGTAAACTGTCTTGAATTTATGTGGCGCTTTGAAAGTAACACCGTAGTAGCCGCTTATTCTTAAACGCAAGCGTGTCTCGGGGCGGGGTTTGGGGGTGGAGGGGAAAGACTCCATAAAGTCGCTCGGAAAATAGGAGAAGTTGCCACGAAATCCGACGGAAATAAACGAGATGGCAATGGCGAAAGCTGCTGCTTTTCACTGATTTCAAATGGGTTTGGAGGCATCGGCCAGCGTTGAAAGTATGTTTTATTGATTGATTGATTGATTGATTGATTGAGAGAGAGAGAGAGAGAGAGAGAGAGAGAGAGAGAGAGAGATGACGATCTTGTTGAAAGTGTAGAAGGCACGATCTTAGAAATTAACTGCATAGAGATCTGTGCTACTGCATAGAGATCTGTGCTACTGCATAGAGATCTGTGCTACTGCATAGAGATCTGTGCTACTGCATAGAGATCTGTGCTACTGCATAGAGATCTGTGCAAACGAGTCGTGCCTATTTAACGTCTTGGCTGC